>JANAVB010040218.1:18251664-18713112 GCA_029216955.1 Iris pallida | reverse complement strand
CCTTGCGTTGTGGAGGCTAGCTTCACGCAGGTCAGAGGAACCACTTTGTCCGTTTGCCGTCGGGGGCTGGACTCGAGTGGTTTTATACAACTTTTCGTCAGAGGCCCGCGTGATACTCAGCGGGACGCCCCGATAGTCAGAGGTTGGGGCAGCTGTCTGGACTTGATGAGTCCGCGCTGCCCTAGACTTTTTCTTTTTAGCACTTGTGGGTGCGTAATAGGAAGAGTCCACATTAGGTATCACAGAGTCTGGATTTTCATCCAGAAAGTGATCAGAGTTAGGACCGCATGAGAGTCGGTCGAAAACTGATCGAGAGAAGTGTGGTAGAGACGCTATGCGGCTAACGTTGGGTGCCGTACAGGCTATCTGCATGCGACTGTCTTCTGTTGTGGGACGAGTTCTTATGCGGTTAGGAGTCACGGCCGTGCAGGCTGTCCGCATGCGGTTGGCATCTGTGGCCGCATGGGTTTTCTGCAAGCGGTTGACTTTACTAGCCGCATGAATCTCATCCATGCGGTTGGGAACTGTAGCTGCATAAGTTATGCGGCTGACAGAAGTGGCCGCATGAGTTTTCTTTATGTGGTTGACGGTTGTGGCCGCATGGATTTTCTTTCTGCGGCTAATACCCCTCTGCGGTTCAGGTTGAGCAGAGACCCTCTTTGCCCCTGCAAGTCCAGCATCATAGTGTTTTCTTCTGCCGGACTTGGGGACAGCAGAGGTGTCTGCGATCTTAAGTGGGGCCGCAGGAGAGTCTTTCTCGCCGTCTTGAGCGACCGAGGGTATCCCATCGAGGGCTTGGGGAGGAGCAAATGACTTTGGCCTCCATTCTTTGCGAGCCTTCATGGTGCGGGTGCGTTTCTGGACCGGGCCAGCGCTGCGTTCAGAGAGCATCTCTTCGAACACCTGTTGGTCGAAGCGGACGACCATCTTCTGTTGTGTGGAGCCAAGTTTGGCTGTATCCGATTGCGTCACCAATTCCTCAGCCGTGGAGAAGTTAGTCCCCAGCAGAGTCGCCATCGTGTTTGCCATTGATTGTAAAAGAACAGAACAATTATCGGAGGACTGAACTTAGACTCACAATACAAACTCGTTCGTACAAAGAAAGCCTAGGGACAAAAACCTAGGTACAGCAGACTAAGTACGATTGTTTATTTTTGATTCTGGGGGGTGACGATAGAGGCTCGGGAAAGCGACGGCCGCTCTGCCTTACTCCTTGGACGATCGGTATGCAGCCTTGGCTCGGGGAAGATCTGCTCGGCGTTGACGAAGAAAGGCTCTTCTTACTCTCCTCGGGTTGCTCTCCTGGCTTCTCTCTCTCTGTGATTATCAAGAAAAGGGGGAGCTCTCTCTGTGTATATCTCTCTCTTCTTTTTTTTTTTGTTGCCGACCTTTTTTACATGGGAATGATGCTGGCTATTTATAAGAGTGGGGTGGGATCATTAGGGTTTGCTGATGATTATCTGTTTGGAATGTCGGCGCTCCTTCATTCTATCTGGGCCTTTGATCCTGATCATAATGAATCTCGGCCACTAATGCGGATAGCACCAAATCTTATGAGCAGTTAATGCTGACTGCTTTAAATCTTCGTGATTGATTATGCCAATATTTGATTGCTCGCCACGTGTCCTATTGGCTTGATGATGAATGATATGCCCTGATCTCGGCAATTATGATGATGATGTCGAATATTCTCGTTGGGATTCTGTTGCATCTTCAGTGCCACATTTTTTTTAATTGAAGATCCTGCCAGGGCCGCATAGGGTGACCAACACTTGAACCGCAGGGGGATACTCCTCGTGAGCCGCATGAGTCAATGCCTCATCGAGCCGCAGGGGACGAACTTTCCGTGAGCCGCATATGCATAATCTTTGCGAGCCGCAGGGGACAATCTCTCCATGAGCCGCATATGCATAGTTTCTGTGGGCCGCATGAATTAGCGTGGTGTTGAGCCGCATAGACCGGGCTATGGGTGGACCGCATATGGCGGATTTTTGTTAATCATATTAGAGTGACTCCTCAATGAGCCGCATGAAGCTGTTCTCTATCCGAGCCGCATGAGACTTTTGCCACGTGGCAATCTAGGATTTTTTGTCAGATCGGGTCAGAGATTTTCTTCTTTTCCCGAAGAGTCTGTCATTATGGCAGAGCCATTATGATACTTTATGTCAGAGACAGCCGTCGAGTCGTGTCAGAGCATTAAATGAGGCCATTACTCCAGTGGCCAATCTGTGGGGGGGGGTCACACGTGTCGTCAATTGAGCCGTATATTCCTGCTGAACCGCATTTATCCCCGAGCCGCATGAGTCTGAGGGTCTTCTTTTGGGCCGCATAGGGCAACTCCAGTATGAGCCGCATAGACTTGCTACCCAAAACCGCATGGGCCATTTATGCCTTTATTCTAATATTTTCCATGCTTCTACAATGTGGGGTGCTGCCCAGGAATAGGATAAAGCCTCGGCTTTGCAGGCCAAGTCACAGCGGCGTAGCACCGTAAATAGGCAGTTAGCCTAATGATGTATGTTAAATATAAAGAGGGGTGTAGTCAGCACTACAAAGAGGAGTAGTTCCTCATTTTACAGTAGCACGACACCACCATGAGGTACCCGGTTAGGGATAAAGTCTCGGCCTTGCAAGCCATGTCGTTGCGGCGTAACACCGCAATGGTTCCTAAGCCTTCATGCTGGGTAGTTTGGCACTACAAAGAGGCGGTTGCCTCATGCTACTGTAGTATGACACTACGATGAGGTTTTCGGTACGGGGTAAGTCCTCGGCTTTAAGCTATGTCATAGCGGCGTAGCACCGCAAGGGAAGCGCAAAGCGCTTCATGCCATGTCTCTTTATAATGAACTCACCTATAGTGTATGACAGAGATATCAGGCCGTTTCTCGAGGGTAAACTTGTAGACACCCAAAATTATACACTGAAACCAGGCTGGCACAGGGCCTTTAATGTGTAGCCAGAAGCACATGTAACTACATTATGTGAGTGGAAATATTTTCAGCTATGATGCAGAATTCAAGGCTTAGTCCATTCTTGTATTATAGTTTGATTTTTGACTCACGTGGGAAGATTCAAGTCTTAAGTGGCATCTATCCTAAAAGCATAATGGACAGTTACTGTAGGGAACACTCGTACTCATATATTAAAGATATATGGGGGATTGTTGGGTTTGTAGCCTTTTGTTTTGGTTTTTAGTCCCACATCGGCTAGAAAGGAATGTGTATCTCCACATATATGAGTCTTTTTTCTTTATGGAGATGCACATGTAGTGCACATGGGTGTGTGCCATGTGGGATTAATTATTAATGGTATAAAGGCTTAATCAACAATTAAGAAGCTGTAAGCTTTTTGCTCTTGGAAATTTATTTCCATGGAGCTAAGCTCCGTAGGAGCTTAGCGACTCGGACTCGGACTCGGACTCGGACTCGGACTCGGGCTCGGGCTCGGGCTCGGACTCGGGCTCAAGGGCTCATGAGGCGTAATATGGCGTTTTGTTGGCGCACTTTGCATTTAGCACGTCAGCATCGTCGCTAGGCGCATAGTGCGCTTAAGTTGCGCTCGTTGCACGAGCCACTTACGCGACCACGTTGCGCGGCCCGTTACGCGAGCCCAGTTACGCTGGCCCAGTTACGCAGCCCAGTACATAGCCCAGTACGCCCAGTACGTGCAGTGTGCGCAGCGTACGCAGCGTGCGTAGAGTGCGCAGTGTACGCAGCGTACGCAGTGTGCGTATGGCTGGCTGCATATTAGAGCGGGAACGGTTGCAGCAGTTGCTGCATGTTCAGGAGTGGTTCTGCCACTACCCTGAAGTTCAGGCAACTGCTTGGCAACCGCCCCGTGGGCTATATATGCAGGTTCTCTTCTCTCTCTGTGGGAGAGAGTAATCAGAATTCCAGGGAGAAAAACTCTAAGTGTTCTTTAACACAACAGAGTAGTGAGCGTGTTCTTTAACACAAACACTAGTACTTTTTAGTACGCGTGGGTTCTGTTACTTCAAACAGAGAGAGAAGAGTAGAGCCATTGTCAGAGGAGTTTGCCGTTTTTCGATGAGTCAGAAGAGCAGGAGTGTTCCAAGGTTTTTCCGTCAACCTTGCTGGTTCCTGGAAGCTGTTCGCAGAGGACGAATAAAGCTTTGAGCAACGGTGATAATTCACCCCAGCATTTCCATCTCTCGCCTGTCATCCTTCTGTTGCCTTTAGCAGTTCTGTCAGTATCTTCTTTTTAGAAGACACTACTGCCAGTTTGCTACGATCACGATCTTTTTAGATCTCATAATTTGTAGAATCCTTCTAGATCTCTGTTGCAAAACCTTCTTTAAGGAATTGCAATTGAAACGTTGTCTTTACAACTGTTTTAGTTTCTGTATTTTCCATCGAATAGCGTACTCCGGCGTTCCCGGCAATAACATCTATCGTGTCTCTTTATTTCTATAAATACACATATGTTTGGAGCATTCAAGCATTCATTAAATTCATCCATATTACATTAGTTAGTCTAAGAGAGACAACCAACGTTGTTTCGACGAGTTCCTACAGCATGAAGTGCTGCTACCGAAGAAAAGAACCGTTGTATCCTGGGAGACTAATCACCATTAAGCCGTAAGCACCAGTGCGGGACGAATATTGTATTAAGGACATTGAACCAAGTTCAAGTCTCGGTATCATTTTGTTTATTTTACTTATATTTTAATTTCAGAGTCTAAATACAGAATTTGAGAATTTATACTAACAAGCCCATCTAGAAATGTGTGAGTTATAATAAAAAATAAATTGAAGGACAAAAATAAATGCTAAGGGTGACTTGATTCTTCTTAATTTTGTAGTGCCCCGTCCCTACATCGTGCCCCGTCTCCGTCCACGGGGTGCGCAAGAAAGGAACACTGTCGCTATCGATTCGGTCGGGACCGATAGGTCGGAATCGGCCGAGTCGATCGAAAGGGAACGGTTGAATTAAGATCCATTCCACGTTATGGAATGGCTTCTTCGGAACCAAGTCCCATATTCAGCGGGTTGCGCCTCGAGGATTGGCTCTGCGGCTAAGTCGGGAGAGACCTCCCGTTGCTCTGGTTTTCATGCCACACTTGATTTGGCTTTGGCTTTCGTTTTCGTGAATGCGCTTTTCGTGAATGTTTTCGATGGTTTTCGTGACGCGTTTTCGAGCTCGTATTCATATCGAAATTCCTTGAAATACACAGTGTTCTAATCAGTTGCTTATGCGATTGCAGGTGATCGCGTAGGCGACGACAGCGCAGCCAACCGATCACTCGCTTGAAGCAAGCCTAAGGCGAGTGGCTGACCTCCTTCGTCCCGTCCCTCTACTTCAAAACTCAATATATGAAGTAAAATAAATGCTTGTCATAATAGTGTAGAATCAATAAAATCGTGGCACGATACTTCACGAAACACTTGTTAACGAACTGTCGGTTTCGGAAATAGAAACATGCTTTCTTATACAATCATACTTGGTCTATGCAAAACAATGAATGAATCGATTAATGTTTATCGCAACGATACGGCTAAATGACCCAAATCAACTAAGTTTAAAGGAAAACGGTCATTGGACAACTTATCGACAAGGTTTAGTTTTCTCGAACGGTTACCTAGGCCAAGGGACCGATTCGGCACGGGAGGAACGAGTGTATAGCAAGTGCCAGCCCTTCATCGGCGCGAGTTATGCGGGAACTTTCGCATAGGGCTTGCTACCCGACGCGAAAGGGTCGCCGTCTAACTCAGCTATATGTCCGTGATGGCTTGAAATTGCCAGTGGCCTTCACAACCCTTCTTCACTGCTTAACAAGTGCACGGGATACGGGATGAATACGATAGTTGCCTAATGTTACACAATTTCATATGCTTGCCTCAAAATATGTTAACATGCAAAATCGAGCAGGACGGTTAAAAATATCATTGAAATAGCTAGCTAGCATGTTTACAAAACTTCTTGAATCAAAGGCAGAGCTTGGATTTTAATTAGCCATTCGCCAGTACATGTGTTCTGTGCTGATCCTCGCTCCTTGCAGGTCCCGCGAACGAGGAAGGACGCGCCAACTAGCTCGGCGATGTTCGTGACTTTTGAAGCTTCGGCCGTACGTCGAAGACTCTCTCTCTCAGCGACTCCACTTTTGAAGGCTCTCGACAGTCCAAGGAAAATGACTCAGCATCCCTTCCATCCAGGTCAATGGAGTACTTGTGTATATTGAGGGATGTGTGCAATGTATGGAACGGCTATCTCATCGGCACTCTTTTGTAATCGAGTCATGTTGTAGCACGTGCGGTAAAGAGTCTTGTATCGGAGTCTGTAAAAGATGTTCATTATCAATAAAGATCAAGTTTCCTTTACTTATTGTGTGTATCAATTTGTCTGCGTACTCTCTTAGATCTCGTGTCTCGGATTATCTTATGACTTGGCCTTGTGCGATCGCAAATTAGGTTCGCACGGCATCACGCCCGGGGGACGACTATCGATTCGACGGAATTGGGGCGTGACATAATGGTATCAGAGCACGACTTTACGTCCTTGGCCTCCAGTGTCGAGTTCTAGTCTCCAACCGTTGACCTCGTGTCGATGAGATGAGTTGTTCCATACGCTGAACCCAGGATATTTTCTGAAACTAACGAGAGTTGCCTTTCTTTTTCCCTGCAGTTACAGGAGCTCAGGTGGAAGACGAGACGAGCGCTTCTAGCGGCTTGAGTGCTTCTAGACCCGAGCATTCCGTCAACCCAACGGGAATGACGTCTGTCGCAGCCGGACCTTCCGGCGACCCGATGCAACGTATGCTGCAGATGCTTGAAATACAGCAACGTCAAAACGAGCTCCATCGTCAGCAAGCGGAGGCTCGTCAAGCTCAATTTGAGAATCGGTTCGAGGCTCAATTCAAGCAGCAGCAGCAACAGCTGAATACCCTCCAGCAGATCGTACAGTCGGTCGTCGGCAACAACAACTCAACGATGACACCTGCCGTGACCCAGCCTGCGGTTCGATCCAACGAAGATGAACCAGAGGCGCCCGTGCTCTCACCTGCAGCACCGAGAAGTTCTAACTTCGACGTGTCAAAATTCACGAAAAGCTGCCGTACTTCCTTCAACGGCACAGAAGATCCCACAGTGGCGATCGACTGGCTGGAGGAGCTGGAAGATAAGTTCGAGCTTCTGGGTGTCAAGGACTCAAAGAAAGTCGTGTGTGCTCAACTTCTACTTCGAATGAACGCACACGATTGGTGGGCTGTGCAGAAGCGGGCAATTCGACGTGAAGACGAGACAGCGACGATCTCATGGGCGACATTCAAAAAGGCGTTCGAGACTGAATATCTTTCTGCAGCCGTGCGACAGGAGAAAGAAGATGAGTTTATGCAGTTAAAGCAAGGCAATATGACTGTACGATAATATGCGGCCAAATTCTACAAACTGGCCAAGTTTGCTGGAGACTTCCTACCTACCACTGCCAGTCGAGCTCGACGATTCGAAGTGGGCCTGCGTTCAACTATCCGTGCGCATGTTTCGGTGGCCGAATACAAAACCATGGGCGAGGCACTCAACCATGCCATCCGTCTGGTGTCCAAGTATCCTCCTACTACTACCGGCGCTGTTCACTTTAATAACAAATGCCATAGTAATGCGGGAGGCAACAACGCACACAAGCGTCAAAATCGTGGCAACGGAGGCGGCAACCAGACGAAGGATCGAGTGGTCTGTACTTTCTGTGCCAAGGAGGGACACTTGATTAGCGAGTGCCGACTGAAGAACGGTACGTGCCTCGGGTGCGGCCGAGCTGACCATACCGTACGCGACTGCCCGGAGAAGTCGAACCAGCGCCCACGACAACACTATCAGAACCGAGGCCAAGCACCTCGGGCTCCACCGACCGCAGAACAAAATGGCCAAGACCGTCGCTCTAATGCTCAGGGCCGCGTCTACGCCATGACCCGAGACGAAGTATTCGCATCTGACACAGTCGTGACAGGTATACTGCAATTCAATAATAAACCTGCTCGTGTATTGTTTGATTCAGGTGCCACGCATAGTTTTATATCGGTGGACTTTGCCGTCGAGCACAAATTTCCCCTGACACCGCTCGGTCTTGAGCTCACTATTAACATCCCGTCGGGCATACCACTAGATGAAAATTTAGTCTGCGGAGACGGAGTCATCTGTATAGGTGGTCAAAAGGTCAGTCTCGATGCGATAGTTCTAAATATTAAGGACTACGATATCATTCTGGGGATGGATTGGCTCGGTCCGTGCAACGCAACCATAGACTCCACTGAAAAGATGGTCACATTCCGCATACCGGGAGTACCCAAATTCTGCTATTCGTGTGGTGAGGCGTCGCCGACCTGCATGATGATCTCTGCAATATCTGCTCGACGGATGCTGCATTCCGGGTGCGAAGGCTATCTAGCTTCCGTTCGAGACATGCGACAGGATGGTACAAACGTGGGTCAGACCGACGTTGTGACAGAATTCCCCGATGTGTTCCCGGACGAGTTGCCCGGCATGCCGCCCGATCGAGAGATTGAGTTCACTATCGATACTTTCCCCAACACTCGACCGATCTCGAAGACCCCGTACAGAATGGCCCCTGCAGAGCTTAAAGAACTCAAGGTGCAGTTACAGGAATTGCTCGACAAAGGATTCATCCGACCCAGCGTCTCGTCATGGGAAGCGCCCGTACTATTTGTCAAGAAGAAGGATGGCTCTATGCGTCTTTGTATCGACTACCGCGAGCTGAATAAAGCCACTGTCCGGAACAAATACCCCTGCCCCACATAGATGATCTGTTTGATCAGCTCCAAGGAGCCACGGTGTTCTCTAAAATTGATCTGCGTTCGGGTTACCATCAACTCAAGATCAAGCCGGACGATGTGCCAAAGTCTGCATTTCGCACTCGTTACGGCCATTACGAGTTCCTGGTAATGCCGTTCGGCCTAACGAATTCCCCTGCTGCTTTCATAGATTTAATGAATCGGATGTTTCGACCATTCCTCGACAAGTTTGTAGTAGTCTTTATCGACGATATACTCGTCTACTCGAAGAATCGGCAGCAACACACTGAGCATCTGCGGACCGTGCTTCAGACCTTTCGAGAAAATCAACTGTATGCGAAGCGAAGAAAATGTGAATTCTGGCTTAGCAGCGTCGCATTCCTCGGACACATTATTTCTGCTGAAGGCATTGCGGTCGACCCAAAGAAAGTTGAAGCCGTTGTCGATTGGAAACGGCCAGCGTCCGTCAGCGAGATTCGAAGTTTCCTTGGCTTAGCGGGATACTACCGACGCTTCGTGAAAGGCTTCGCGAAGATCGCATCGCCTCTGACTCGCCTCACCCAGAAAGGAGTCGCATTCGAATGGTCATACGACTGTGAAGCTGCATCCCAAGAGTTGAAGCAGAGGCTCATCTCGGCCCCGATACTCGCACTTCCAGAAGGGACTGAGGGTTTCCAGATATTCAGCGATACGTCCGGTCAGGGCTTGGGGTGTGTGCTGATGCAGCGGAACAAGGTGATATCTTTTGATTTCCGACAGCTAAAGCCGTACGAGAGAAATTATCCCACGTACGACCTGGAGTTAGTGACGATTGTGTTTGTGTTGAAATTGTGGTGCCACTATCTCTATGGTGTGGCATGCACGATCTATACCGATCACAAGAGCCTCAAGTATCTATTCACGCAGAAGGAGCTGAACTTGCGGCAAAGGCGTTGGCTGGAACTAATCAAAGATTATGACTTGACTATCGACTATAAGCCGGGAAAGGAAAATGTTGTGGCGGACGCTTTGAGTCGAAAGTACATTGCCTCGTTATCCATCGACCCCAGACTGCTACGTGACCTAGAAGAGATGGGCATCGAGCTTCGAGTCAGATTCCGGAATGTGCAGTTGGCCAAGTTGCAGTTAGAGCCGAGCTTTCTTGAAAAGATCAAGATCGCTCAGACGGACGATCCGTACCTGAAGAAAGTGTGAGAGCTAATTTCGACAGACAGGACGACCGACTTTGCGGAAGACGAAACCGGCATGCTTCGATTGAAGGGTAGGCTATGCGTTCCGGACGATTCAGAACTCAGAAAGGATATCCTGTCGGAGGCGCACTATGCGAAATACACTTTGCATCCAGGCAGTACCAAGATGTATAAGGACCTCCGTATGACCTTCTGGTGGCACGGGATGAAGAGAGATATGGCGCTCTTCGTGTCGCAATGTATGGCCTGTCAGCAGGTGAAAGCTGAGCATCAGCGACCGGGCGGGGAGATGCATAACCTCGCTATTTCCGAGTGGAAGTGGGATCATGTCACTATGGATTTTATTGTTGGCCTGCCGAAAACGCCACGGGGGAACGACGCCATCTGGGTCATCGTCGATCGATAAACCAAGTCAGCGCACTTTATCGCCATCAAAGTTACTTGGAGCGTTGATCGCCTGGCACAGATTTATCTTGACGAGATAGTACGGCTGCACGGAGTTCCAGTATCCATCGTCTCTGATCGGGATTCACGGTTCATGTCGCAATTCTGGAGTAGCCTTCAGTCGGCGCTGGGAACCAAGTTACAGTTCAGCTCAGCTTACCATCCTCAGACTGACGGCCAAACGAAGCGCGTCAATCAGATTATCGAAGACATGCTACGGCTCTGCGCAATTGACTTCAAATCAAGCTGGAACGTCCACCTACCGCTGGCAGAATTTGCATACAACAATAGCTACCAATCCAGCATCCAAATAGCACCGTATGAAGCCTTGTACGACCGAAAGTGCAGATTGCCCATTTGCTGGGATGAAGTCGGGGAACGGCAGATACTCAGCCCGGAGCTGGTGGAACAGACTGTGGAAAAGGTCAAGCTCATTCGGAAAAGATTAAAGACCGCACAGAGTCGTCAGAAAAGCTATGCGGATGTTCATCGTCGACCTCTCGAGTTTCTAGTAGGCGATCACGTATTTCTCAAAGTGTCGCCCGTGCGGGGAGTTACTCGGTTCGGCACGAAAGGAAAGTTGAGTCCGAGATTCGTTGGGCAGTTCGAAATACTTGAACGGGTCGCGCCAGTGGCCTACAAAATTGCCCTACCGTCGGCGCTTGAAGGTGTACACAACGTCTTCTACGTCTCTCAGTTGCGGAAGTACGTGCACGACCCGAGCCACGTGGTAGACTTTGGCCAGCTGGAGCTAAGGTCCGACTTATCCTACGTTGAAGAGCCAGTTCAAATCATTGAACGCAAGGATAAGCTGCTGCGCAATCGAGCGATCCCTCTTGTCCGCGTCCTCTGGAGGAACCATTCGGTCGAAGAGTCGACGTAGGAGCTTGAATCGGAGATGAAGGAAAAATTTCCTTCATTGTTCTCTTAGAGGTAGGTTTCATCTTTAAGTTTTGAGGACGATGTAAAACCCCTAAATTTCTACTATTTTTTTATTATTTATTAAAATTATTACTGATTTAAAATTTTGTATTGTACGTCGCGTAGTCGTATTTTACGTCGTGCACGAAATTTTATTTTTCGAAATTGCTCGACGAGTGCGATTATGTACGAGCGTACATATTTTTGAAAATATTATTTTTCTATTTTTAAAGTTTCAAATTAATATACATAATAATTATTTTATTATCGTTCCAAAAAATTTCAAGTTTGTTATTTTATTTATAGTCTTTCATTTCTCATAATTATTAGTAATAAATAATATTTTTATTGTGTGCTAGAAAAGCATAATTATGAGAACATCATTTTGTACCTACATATATATTTCATAATTATTTATTAGTCTATTTTAAATAAAAATATAATTTTTGAGATTTATTAATATTAATATTTTATTATTCAAAAAGATATTTAAAAATATTTATTATTTTCGAAATTATTATTATTGTTATTTTGAAAAATATATTTGGAAGTTATTGTGACCATTTAAATCTTGATTTGATTTTTGGAATTATTTAAATAGATAAATATTTGAAGATTTGATTTATCCTAGTCGATTTTAAACTAAAATTTAATTTGATTTAAATTATAATTTGTATTTAGATTTGGATTTGGTTTTTAAATTAAGTAGAAGAATTATCTAATTTGGGTTTTAAATAGTCCTAGTTCCTATCCAATTGGGAATTCCCACATCCTATAAATAGGCAGGTACTCCTCCAATATTTTTATCATCCACATTATTCCTCCACAAATATTTTTCCATGAAGTGCGTGCACCGTGTCCGTGTTCCACCATCCAATATCTTATTCCATGTTTATACAAATATATTGATTCCGTGTCGGACACTTCCTCCGACACAATAGAAATTTATAACCCTATCCCTAATCCTACCCCTGTTCCGCCGTGCCGTCACCACCACTGTGGACGCCCCGACCCGTCCCCAACTACCAACCCACACCTTGCCGCCATCTGCTAACCATCACCACGCACAAGCCAACCGCCACTACTACCAGGTCATCACCGACCTCCACCTCTGCGACCACCTCCCCGAAACTCCTCTGCCTGTACCACTCCCCTTCCAGTGACCCAGCCAAACTACACGCCACCTCGACACCAGCATGGTACCAAACCCCAACAGCCCCCGTTGCCTTCGTCTCCTCCTCCCACACAACCAGAAACCCCAAACCCATCACAGCAACCACCTACGCCATCGACCCAAAAACTCCAAAGTAAAGGAGAAGGGGGAAACGAAGTTGCTCACCTCGACGCATCCGCCGCGTCCAGCCCGGCGAACTACCGCGTCCAGACCGCCCAACCGCTGCCTCGATCGACGCCCTCCGGTGAGCCCGACCCTAGCCGTCGCCTCCAACCTTCGCCGAGCCGCCCAAACAGAAACCCCCTCCCGCCCGGCCGATCTCCACTGACCGCCGGAGCGGTGAGCCCCCGACGACCCCTTCGCACCCGTCCCCGGCAGCCCACGCGCCGCCCGGCCCGCTCTCCGGCCTTCCGCGCGCAGCTTCCCTCGCCGAGTCCGCCGCGTCACCCGGCCGCTCTCTACCTTGACCCGCCCCTCTCCACTCCCGAGACCGCCGCCCTCCGGCAACGCCGCCCTGAAACCCCTTTCTTCCCCAGTCGTCGACCCCCTCCTCGCAGCTCCGACCGAGCACCGTACGCCCTGCCAGCACCCCGCCACCTCTCTCTCTTCTTTCTTTCATTTTTTTTTTCTTTTATGTGTTCTATATTTTTAATTAGGCTAAGAAAATTAGGCTTTAGAGGTGGGCTGGGCTTATGGATTATATTTAGGCTAAATAATAATTTAGATTAATTAGTTTAGTTAATTAGTGATTAGTAATTAATGATATTTTCTTAATTACTATAACAGTATGTGTATATAGGAGCAGATACATTATGCTATTAATATTAATATTCTTATTTTATTTCTTATCATTAGCTTATTTAATAATAAAGTACTTATAGATATTATTTTCAAAGAATTATATGTGTAACAAAATATAGAGTTTTTGGGATTGGGCCTACAACTATTTTCAAATTTGGTTTAGATACCGTATCCATAAGTATTAGTATTTTATCTATTTAAAATAATAACTATAGTTTTGTATTAAAAGTGTATTTGAGAAAAAAATTGTGTTTTAACCTTAAATAATTTTCTTGACTCTCAATTATTTATCTAAAATTATTTTTACTATAAAATATAGCTTCAAACATTATAACTATATTTTTTTTCTTCTAAAATAGTATATATATTACTTTCGCAAATCCTTCGACTATCGATTCTTGACCATACCAATCCCATTATTCATGTTCCCTCGCTAATTCGGTACCTCTTTATGTCCATCCTAACCAATTTGACCGTCCTGGACCCAATGGAACTGTCCATGCCACCACTATAGGCTCCCTTGCATAGATGTAACATCGAAGTCGATCTTGTGCCACCTTTATTGTACCACACCAGGCAGCTCACCAGGCGTCGCAACAGGCAAGTATACCTTGCTAATTAACTGTCAAATTATTTATTTTCTACATTATTTATTTTGTTCATATTGTTAGTTTCTTTTGTTATAAATTGTGCGTCCAAGCCACACTTGGGTGCAAGCGACTCTATTAGTCGTTACTTTACTATATGCATATTAACTTAGTTTTAGTTGACTACCTTCTTGTTGGGGGGATATTCTTATATCTCCTTTGGCCATGACACACACACTACACGGTTGGAGACATGTTGCTAGGGGCATGACTTATGGACTGGCCCTCTCTAAAGTCGTGTGACGGATAGATGATCGTAACTACTATGACTAGGGTTTTAGAGACTCAAGCAGTTACAAAACTGGACGAGTCATGGACATGACTTGAACAGTGTGGGATATATTGGGGGAGGACAGTCGCTAGTGCGTATGGGAAGCCAAACAGGTAAACCACAGTCTCCGGATGGAACTGTGGCGATATATTTGCAGATACCCTCTGACGTTTTGGACGTTACGGCCGGATACAGATGACTGGATGCCAGTTACGTACACATAGCCTAAAATCCCACCCATGCGCATGAAAGTTGTCCTCTAAATTGCACGTTAGGCGGTTAGAATCTCCTTACATATTTGTGTCTAGGATAGTCATTTATATATTATTTTATTTTGACAGTTCATATTAGCTTGTTCTTCCTGTATCTTGCTACGTCCGTCTGAGGACCTGGTTTTTGCCCAGGTGTATGTTCATGTCTTCTGCAGGTATCCTAGCCAAGGCCGTGGTCTTCTCCAATCCTTCGAAGACGATTGTGCTTGGTTCGTCTTACCATTTTTATCGCTCGGTTTCTTGTACATTTCTTTCATTGAGATAGTTGGTAGTGGACTTTGTCTCCGCCCAACGATTGTATTATAAATATTCGAGTTGATTTTTATATTATATTTCTTTTCATTGTGGATGAGATTTAGTTTGTCTTGGATTACTACATTTTACAGCTTATGTATTCATACGAGACCTACGTACTTCGTATGAATACAGCTGGCATGTCTACGTACTTAGTCCTACGTATTTTGGGACTGGGGCGTTACAGACGAAACTTTTTATTAGTTGGTTATGGTGTAGTGCCCCGTTCCTACATCGTACCCCGTCTCCGTCCACGGGGTGCGCGAGAAAGGAACATTGTCGCTATCGATTCGGTCGGGACCGATAGGTCGGAATCGGCCAAGTCGATCGAACGGGAACGGTTGAATTAAGATCCATTCCACGTTATGGAATGGCTTCTTCGGAACCAAGTCCCATATTCAGCGGGTTGCGCCTCGAGGATTGGCTCTGCGGCTGAGTCAGGAGAGACCTCCCGTTGCTCTGGTTTTCATGCCGCGCTTGATTTGGCTTTGGCTTTCGTTTTCGTGAATGCATTTTCGTGAATGTTTTCGATGGTTTTTGTGACGCGTTTTCGAGCTCGTATTCATATCGAAATTTCTTAAAATATACAGTATTCTAATCAGTTGCTTATGCGATTACAGGTGATCGCGTAGGCGACGACAGCACAGCCAACCGGTCGCTCGCTTGAAGCAAGCCTAAGGCGAGTGGCTGACCTCCTTCGTCCCGTCCCTCTACTTCAAAACTCAATATATGAAGTAAAATAAATGCTTGTCATAATAGTGTAGAATTAATGAAATCGTGGCACGATACTTCACGAAACACTTGTTAACGAACTGTCGGTTTCGGAAATAGAAAACATGCTTTCTTATACAATCATACTTGGTCTATGCAAAACAATAAATGAATCGATTAATGTTTATCGCAACGATATGGCTAAATGACCCAAATCAACTAAGTTCAAAGGAAAACGGTTACCTAGGCCAAGGGACCGATTCGGCCTGGAAGGAACGAGTGTATAGCAAGTGCCAGCCCTTCATCGACGTGAGTTATGCGGGAACTTTCGCATAGGGCCCGCTATCCGACGCGAAAGGGTCGCCGTCTAACTCAGCTATATGTCCGCGATGGCTTGAAATTGCCAGTGGCCTTCACAACCCTTCTTCACTGCTTAATAAGTGCATAGGACACGTGATGAATACGATAGTTGCCTAATGTTACACAATTTCATATGCTTGTCTCAAAACATGTTAACATGTAAAATCGAGCAGGACGGTTAGAAAGATCATTGAAATAGCTAGCTAGCATGTTTACAAAACTTCTTGAATCAAATGTAGAGCTTGGATTTTAATTAGCCATTCGCCAGTACATGTGTTCTGTGCTGATCCTCGCTCCTTGCAGGTCCCGCGAACCAGGAATGTGAGACTCGTCTCACAGTATCGGTATTTATATACGGATACGTATTTTGTAGTGTATTTCGTATTTTCTTAATTTTTGTAATGCTTTAAAAATTTTCTAACTTATAGATTTTCTTCTTGGCCGGCATACCGCCAGTATACCGGAGTATATCGACGGCATACCGTCCAGACAGATTTTCCATATTTTAGATATTTTCGATTTCAGATATTTTCATGAATAGTATTTCTGATATTTTCGTGAATAGTGTTTTAGATATTTTGATGAATAGTGTTTAGATATTTTCATGAATAGTGTAGATGCACCCTATTACCCATTGGATATTTGGTTTTGTTTTGATGGTTAGGATTGACTTAGATTTTATCATGGATCACCATCCGACGGCTAAGATTAATTCCCCCTTCTATATATACCATTTTACTTTCTCTCTCCTCCCTCTTTTCATTCTCTTCACTCTCTCTTCATTTCTTCTTCCCTTCTCTCCCCCTTGGAGCTTGCCAAGAGCTTGGCCTTGAGGCCTTGGGTGTGGTGTCTAACCCCCCTAGGAGGAGGAGTAGAAGATTAGGCTTGGAGCTTAACCTAGGCAAGTACATCTTGCCAAATCCATGAACCATATTGTTTTGTTGTCATTTTTGTTTCCCTTGGTATTAAATGCTTAGAATTTTCCTAAACTTATTTTGTAAAATATGTTTTCCTTATGATTCTCGTATATATGTACGTTTCCAAAATTTATTTAAGCAAGGTTTTGATTTTCTGTTAAAATCCAATATGGACTTAGTAGAAAACTTGGTATCAAGAGTGATATTAGTGTTACCATCATGTATCTTGGTCACATATACATATATGAGGCCCTCACATAGTTTGTATATCATGGATTTTGAGTTTGGTGGCAATCGGAACCCGTTTCGGTATCCCGAGAACCTCTGTTTGGGAGTATTTTGAGGTATTGATCTATCAAATGTTTTGATTTGTGAAAACTAATACTTCTATGTTGTAGAAAATTCAATTCTATGCAATTTTGACTTTTGAAAATCCGAATTCCGATTTAAAACGAAGTTTTTATGGCCGAAAAAAGTTTTGAGTTCAAAAAATTAACTTTCTGTGACGGTTCGAAAAATCCGTCGAAAATCCGCAGAAATCCGTCGGAAAATCCGAACTTGTACCACAAAACTTGCTGTTTCAATCCGAAAAATCCGCCAAAAATCTGCAGTATCCGCCGGATAATCCGGTTAGGCTGTTTTTGTCTGTTTTTGCCCGTTTTTGATATTTTCTTCGATTGTAATGATTTCTTAACATGATTAGATGACCTTGTATAGTTAGAAAATGATTGTACACCCTACATACACTTGACACTAGCACATGTTCAATCTTTTTCTATGAAATGTACTTAGCTTTAATTATTGTTTCCCACATGCCATGATATATCTTTGATAGATTCTTTCTTACAAGGTATGATAATTGTTACATGTCTTCCTTGCTTACATGATAGTGGCCCGTCGTGGCGCACTCTTCTTGTACATGTCTTTCTTTGCTTACATGATAGTGGCCTGTCATGGCGCACTCTTGATTCCAGTACATGTCTTGCTTCTTGATAGTGGCTCGTCGTAGCGCACTCCTGGCTTCTTGTCTATTATATTTTCTTGTTGTGGCTTGTTATGGTGCACATTCTCGTTATCGTCCAGTCTTGCATGCTCATGTCTAGGATGGATTCTGCGGAATGTCACACCCAGAATCCAAGAAAATGGTAAGGATTATATAACTAGATTGATCATTAGAACATGGGTGGGAAGGATTTCCCAGTTACCTGTTGCCTTTGGTTTAGGTCGTTATAACATTTAATTTAAGGGTTTGGAGCTATCCGTCGAGATGAGCACTCTCCCAGCTTCACCGTCGCGTGGGAGCACAAAGTCACACTTGTAATCACTTCCCGGCATGACCAATAGGTGGCAGCAGGCAGGTAACCGGACTTGGAATTCTCAAACTTGCATTTGTTAGTAATTAGAATTGTGACAACACTAGTTAGCTAATGTATAAAGCCGTACTCATTGCTTGGCCGTGACTATTGTATGGAGTCCATTCTTGTCTAGTCTAGTCTTGCTCCAGTTTATCTTATTGTAGTACTTAGCTTCCTGTCATTCCTTACATGCTATTTTTCCTACTATATGCTCGGCTTCACCATATGCTCACATGTTCCAGTTATCTTACATGTTCCAGTTATCTTATATGCTCACATATTCCAGTATCTTACATGCTCACAAGCTCCAGTTATCTAACATGCTCACATGTCCCGTCTACTTAACATGCTCACATATCTAGTTTATCTTTCATGTTCACATGCTTCCTTTTTCTCACATGTACACAGTTTATATTATGTCATATGTCCTTTACTTTATGCTACATGTCGCTTTACTTATTGTCCTTCTATTCTTGGGATAAGTGCATTGGTAGTGCACGAGTCTCGATTAGTACTTACTTATCTCTCTCTCTATCCATTGCTATGATTTGCATGCTGGTTTTAGTTCATAGTTTGGCTTCCTTTGTGGTACTTGCTATTGGGGGTCTGACCCCACTGGTTTTGTTTGGCCAGATCTGACAGAGGAGCCCAGAGGACCTTCCGTACCTTCCACTCGTTGGTGATTACCCAGAGCACCAGAGTACCTTAGTGGGTTTTCTATTTCATTCTCCCACTAGTTATGTACATTATTCTTTTGTGGCGTTTAGCCTCCGAGCACGTGTTTAGCTCGTGTTTTGGACTTGACATTTAGCCTACGGGCCAGAACATGATTTGCGTATTCTAGACTATAGCTAGAGCTTATCATGTATGACTATTACTCTTGCTAGTCTTCACTCTGTATTACTAGCTTCATGATCATTGATATATGATAGTTTGGGACACTTTACTATTTTATATTCTAGTTGATCTTACTTCTTGTACATTGTTTACTGCTTGTGATTGAGATACCTAGGATTGCTTGACCTAGGATTGACTGTTGGCTTGTAGTAGTAACCCCCATCTATACAGCTTATACGTTATTTCGGAGTACTGGAGTACTTTGGTATACGTAGCTGGCCTGGTCCGTCCCTACTTGCCAGTATTCTGGTTCTGGGGCGTGACATAGGTTTTAGTGGTGGCCCATGCAGGTCTGATTTATCAGATATGTGGGGGTTACTGATGTTTAGATATCTCAGTCAGAATTCTGCTTTATTGATATCCTTCGTGTTATTCTATATCTCTGATCCATTGACCTGATATCTGCCTTGATCGTTGATCCTTCCTGTTCTCTCGATCTAATCCTTGTGTCCTTTAACTTTCAAGGGCACGATTCTTAATCCTTCCGACCATCTTGTTTGGGTTTTGCCGATAGCAGTCAGCAATCTTCTGTCAGGCCAGTTATGGAGGATCAGTCTCAGCATTCAGGGGCAGAGTTCAGAGTTGACCCAAGGGCGGAGGTGTCAGTTCAGTATGATCACCCAGCAGGGTTAGTCCTGCCAGAGTCCAGCTTCACCGGCTACCCCGGCAGTCCAGCAGTATATGGCTCATGTACCGGTTCAGCAGCAGCAGGTTAGAGCAGCAGTTCTGAGACATGGGCAGGCAGAGTTTGGTATGGTAGAACAGGTTTTGGCCGAGGGCAGTCATGTGGTAGGTATTGTCCTATTCTTCTTCCACTCTTATTTATCTCTTGGGTTACGCATATTTGGCGAGTTTCTCGTCCCACTCTTCTGTCTTCGTTGTCGAGGCATGTGATAACTTCATTGGTATCGACTACGAAGATATGTCATGGGTAGAGTCATGTCTTGGATTAAGTCATTGGTACCGACTTATTTTGAGAATTGACTTTTATCTAAGTTGTGGAGTCAGCGTAGGCCTCCTCCTACTCAACTGACTCAGGAGACATATTTATTCATATGCCTCCATCCCTTCTTGATTATAGTTATGTTACTGCTTACGCATTTACTTATATTACTGTTGTCTTTATCTTACCAACATGCCATGCTTTGTTTTCATTGACATGATTTTCAGCTCTTTGGTTTGGTTTTCATGCTTGACTAGATTTAGGAAATTCCGAGGACGAAATTTATTTTTAAGTTGTGGAGAGTTGTGAGACCCGTCTCACAGTATCGGTATTTATATACGGATACGTATTTTGTAGTGTATTTCGTATTTTCTTGATTTTCGTAATGCTTTAAAATTTTCCTAACTTATAGATTTTCTTCTTGGCCGGCATACCGCCAGTATACCGGAGTATACCGACGGCATACCGTCCAGACAGATTTTCCATATTTTAGATATTTTCGATTTCAGATATTTTCATGAATAGTGTTTCTGATATTTTCGTGAATAGTATTTTAGATATTTTGATGAATAGTATTTAGATATTTTCATGAATAGTGTAGATGTACCCTATTATCCATTGGATATTTGGTTTTGTTTTGATGGTTAGGATTGACTTAGATTTTGTCATGGATCACCATCCGAAGGCTAAGATTAATTTCCCCTTCTATATATATACCATTTTACTTTCTCTCTCCTCCCTCTTTTCATTCTCTTCACTCTCTCTTCATTTCTTCTTCCCTTCTCTCCCCCTTGGAGCTTGCCAAGAGCTTGGCCTTGAGGCCTTGGGTGTGGTGTCTAACCCCCCCTAGGAGGAGGAGTAGAAGATTAGGCTTGGAGCTTAACCTAGGCAAGTACATCTTGCCAAATCCATGAACCATATTGTTTTGTTGTCATTTTTGTTTTCCTTGGTATTAAATGCTTAGAATTTTTCTAAACTCATTTTGTAAAATATGTTTTTCTTATGATTCTCGTATATATGCACGTTTCCAAAATTTGTTTAAGCAAGGTTTTGATTTTCTGTTAAAACCCAATATGGACTTAGTAGAAAACTTGGTATCAAGAGTGATACTAGTGTTACCATCATGTATCTTGGTCACATATACATATATGAGGCCCTCACATAGTTTGTATATCATGGATTTTGAGTTTGGTGGCAATCGGAACCCGTTTCAGTATCCCAAGAACCTCTGTTTGGGAGTATTTTGAGGTATTGATCTATCAAATGTTTTGATTTGTTAAAACTAATACTTCCATGTTGTAGGAAATTCAATTCTATGCAATTTTGACTTTTGAAAATCCGAATTCCGATTTAAAACGAAGTTTTTATGGCCGAAACTAGTTTTGAGTTCAAAAAATCAACTTTCTGTGACGGTTCGGAAAATCCGTCGAAAATCCGCGGAAATCCGTCGAAAAATCCGAACTTGCACCACAAAACTTGCTGTTTCAATCCGGAAAATCCGCCGGAAATCCGCAGTATCCGCCGGATAATCCGGTTAGGCTGTTTTTGTCTGTTTTTGCCCGTTTTTTGATATTTTCTTCGATTGTAATGATTTCTTAACATGATTAGATGATCTTGTATAGTTAGAAAATGATTGTACACCCTATATACACTTGACACTAGCACATGTTCAATCTTTTTCTATGAAATGTACTTAGCTTTAATTATTGTTTCCCACATGCCATGATATGTCTTTGATAGATTCTTTCTTACAAGGTATGATAATTGTTACATGTCTTCCTTGCTTACATGATAGTGGCCCGTCGTGGCGCACTCTTCTTGTATATGTCTTTCTTTGCTTACATGATAGTGGCCTGTCATGGCGCACTCTTGATTCCAGTACATGTCTTGCTCCTTGATAGTGGCTCGTCGTAGCGCACTCCTGGCTTCTTGTCTATTATATTTTCTTGTTGTGGCTTGTTATGGTGCACATTCTCGTTATCGTCCAGTCTTGCATGCTCATGTCTAGGATGGATTCTGCGGAATGCCACACCCAGAATCCAAGAAAATGGTAAGGATTATATAACTAGATTGATCATTAGAACATGGGTGGGGAGGATTTTCCAGTTACCTGTTGCCTTTGGTCTAGGTCGTTATAACATTTAATTTAAGGGTTTGGAGCTATCCGTCGAGATGAGCACTCTTCCAGCTTCACCGTCGCGTGGGAGCACAAAGTCACACTTGTAATCACTTCCCGGCATGACCAATAGGAGGCAGCAGGCAGGTAACCGGACTTGGAATTCTTAAACTTGCATTTGTTAGTAATTAGGATTGTGACAACCCTAGTTAGCTAATGTATAAAGCCGTACTCATTGCTTGGCCGTGACTATTGTATGGAGTCCATTCTTGTCTAGTCTAGTCTTGCTCCAGTTTATCTTATTGTAGTACTTAGCTTCCTGTCATTCCTTACATGCTATTCTTCCTACTATATGCTCGGCTTCACCATATGCTCACATGTTCCAGTTATCTTACATGCTCACATATTCCAGTATCTTACATGCTCACATGCTCCAGTTATCTAACATACTCACATGTCCCGTCTACTTAACATGCTCACATGTCTAGTTTATCTTTCATGTTCACATGCTTCCTTTTTCTCACATGTACACAGTTTATATTACGTCACATGTCCTTTACTTTATGCTACATGTCGCTTTACTTATTGTCCTTCTATTCTTGGGATAAGTGCATTGGTAGTGCACGAGTCTCGATTAGTACTTACTCATCTCTCTCTCTATCCATTGCTATGATTTGCATGCTGGTTTTAGTTCATAGTTTGGCTTCCTTTGTGGTACTTGCTATTGGGGGTCTGACCCCACTGGTTTTGTTTGGCCAGATCTGATAGAGGAGCCCAGAGGATCTTCCGTACCTTCCACTCGTTGGTGATTACCCAGAGCACCAGAGTACCTTAGTGGGTTTTCTATTTCATTCTTCCACTAGTTATGTACATCATTCTTTTGTGGCGTTTAGCCTCCGAGCACGTGTTTAGCTCGTGTTTTGGACTTGACATTTAGCCTACGGGCCAGAACATGATTTGCGTATTCTAGACTATAGCTAGAGCTTATCATGTATGACTATTACTCTTGCTAGTCTTCACTCTGTATTACTAGCTTCATGATCATTGATATATGATAGTTTGGGACGCTTTACTATTTTATATTCTAGTTGATCTTACTTCTTGTACATTGTTTACTGCCTGTGATTGAGATACCTAGGATTGCTTGACCTAGGATTGACTGTTGGCTTGTGTCACGACCCGCTACCCAAATTGTTGGGCCAGGCTGAGACATGCCCAGCCTACGTTGAGATAAAACGTAGTAAGCTGTTCTAAAGACAACAGAATAAGACTAAATGTGCTAACAGTTCTATAAGTGAAGAAGAATCATAAATGCTCCAAACACAAAAGTCGTCGTATATAGTAAACGTCCAAGTACAAGTAAACTGAAATGTAAAACTGGATACATGTCCAGTTACAAAATGATATAGTCTAATACATGTTTCAAAAGTCTAAGTAAACCAAAGACATCTAGGCGAGGTTCCCCGCAGGAACATCCTCGTAAAGCAGAGCCGGGTCCTCGGCAGTGACTCCATAGTATGAGTCGCAGAGTAACTCCTCCTCAGTAAGGACACCTACAACGTTATCCTGTCAGGACGGGAGCAAGTACTAAATCTAGCAAACTAGCATATGAAACATGGAAATGAACATGAGAGGAATAACTGGAAAGCATGACATCACTCAATCTATCATGGCAAGGATACACGTGTCATAGAGACAGATGTATATGTAATGTTTAAAACTGTAGCAAGTACGTGATCGGTCAATAGATGTACAATGTGCTGGGGGCACATAATGAAATGTACATACGTACAAGTTAACAAGCATAAATGTACATCCGTACAGACATGCGGGGGTAATGGCCTGCGGCAAGGTAGTGCATATAGAATGCGACCGAGCTCGCTACTGTAGGGGGGTCGTGATCACGTACAATACTATCAGTTTTCCCATAACCCATATTCTAATCATGTGAGAGATACATCAAGACTGTTCTAAGCATGGTAGTAATGGAAAGTACAACATGTGACGTTTTAACTTGCTATCCCAAGGATCAGCATTTAACATGGTAGGTTTTGCAGTTCATTTATGTGACAATATGTAAAGTTCGTAGAAAGTACTTGCCTCTAGCAAAGCAAACAAAACAAGCTGCGATAACGATGCTATGGATGTCCAGTAACTCGTCACTGTAGAAATAAATGCAATAACTTAGCTTTTACACTAAGCTAAACTACTAGAACACTAAACTGGTGTGACACGACTTGTGACTGGGCACCTAGCCAAAATGATGACTTGGACTAGGAGACCAATGTGGGGGTGACACACTATGTTAACTAACATTCCAGGGTCTTTACACTAGTGAGGGATGGGGTTTAATACGGCTAAAACTCAAAAATAGCACAAAAGCTACAAGTCGTAATTAATCAATAAATAAATCCAAAGACTATTGTGTTCTAACAATTTTTAAAGTAGACAAAAAGTCTAGTTTTTCTTAAAGTAAAGTACTAAGGTGATCCTTGTTAATCATAGAAATTTATTATAATTTTTCTGGAATTCATTATCCAGTACAAATATTTTATAAAAATCAGCTTTCCTAAGTATACAGAAAGTGAGTTTTGGTTTCATATGCCAAACTAGTGGCAAAATAGTAAATTAATTACTACAAAAATTATACTAAATTAGCCAACTTAACAAAGTATCTAAAAAACTATTTTTCCACAATTTTAGCAATACTTTAAGTATTTTTAGAAAACCAAAAACAGCAATGTACATAATAATTAATTATCTGCGTATTTTGCCCATGTATATAATTTGAACCAAAGTTCAAATACAGGACCCAAGGCCATGAATCAAGTCCAATATGACTTGAACAGGTCTTTAATGTGTGAAAACACATTTGAGCCCAAATACCCATGCTAGGCTTGGACATCAAATGGTTGCAGTAATTTAAATACAATAAAATATAAGTTGGTAATAGTCAAAATAAATATTATTATTTTAATAAGGTAAAGTTTTACATAGTGAAAAATCTAAATATATGTGTTAAAAGTATATATATATTTTTGTAAGGAAAACACTTAATTTATAAAGTATATATATATATATAATAATATATATACATACACAAGAAAATATATATATACATATACATATGTGTACATATATATATATATATATATAAACACTAACATATATACATATAATTTACTAACCATAAAATATATACATATATACATACATACTGTTTAAAACAGTATATATATACCTATATACTAATATATACATATATATATATATACATATATATATATATATATATATATATATATATATATATATATATATATATAAAAACAGTAAAAGAAAAAGAAAAGAAAAAGAAAAAGAAAAGAAAAAGAAAAAGAAACTGAAACAGGGGGGGCTCGAACCCTGTCCAGAGAAGCGCGGGGGGGGGGGGGGGTTTAAATGTTCGGGCTGGCCAGTGGGTCAGCCCGCTAAGTCTGTTAGGGTTAGGTTTTAGTTAACATTTATTTAGGTTAGAAATTTAATGGGTTTTTACCCGTTAATCAAAGCCCAACCCGTTAATCTATTTCACAGTTTGTCTCGTGTCCATACAGTCCAGGACACGAGAAGTCGAATCTGACACAGAGTCGACGTGTCCGTGCCCAGCACGACACGTACGACTCGGCTAACACGTGTCCAGCATCACAGTTGAGTCCCCCGTGTCTAGGCGAGTCCCGTGTCTCAGTTTGAGACACGTACGACACAGAGGGAAGAAAGTTACCCACGTGTCCGGCGGAGAAGAAAGGTTTCGAGAGGGCGAACGGCGGCTGGGGGCGTCGGCGGCGTGGCGCTCGGGTGGCGATCGACCTAGCTCGGCGTGGCGAACTCGTTGAGGGTGGTGGTGGTCGATGACGTCGAGCGGTGGTCGTCGAACGGGGGTCGCCGGAGTAGAGTTAGGGTTTGGGGTTCGTCGGGGAAGAAAGGGGGTCGTGGTCGGTTGTGGGGGAGTTTTAGGGTTAGGGTTTGGTTCAGGGGGATGAGGGGGTGTTTAAATAGGGGGTCGAGGCGGTCGGGGGCTGTCGCGCTGGCCGGAAATGGCGGGGGCAGCGTAGGTCGGTCGTCGGGGCAGCCGGGGCAGGTCGTCGGGGGGTGGGTAGGTAAAATTACAGGGAGACCCCTAGACTTTAGGAATTTACAGATAGGTCCCCGCTGTAACTAAATGCAAATTATAATTTGTATAAACAATTCATTAATTACAAATTAATATAAAAACAATTCTAATAATTGCAAAACCATATTAAAACAATTCAAATAATTGCAAAATGATATTAAAACATTTGAATAAATTACAATTTGATATTTTTAATTTATAAAACTCATTTAAAATTATTTAAAAATTCTAGAAAAATTCCTAAAAATTATTTAAGGCTATAATTGACATTAAAAATTAATTAACACTAATTAAAATAGATTTGAAAAATTAGGGGCTTACAAGTCTTCCCTCCTTGAAAAATTTCGTCCTCGAAATTCACAAGGATTGAAGACCCGACAATATTCTAACATAACAAGCAAAGTAACAAAAAATGACTAAGGCTGCGATTCGAAACTAACCTCTAAGGTATCAAGCGGGAACGGGTGGTTCCCCCGCAGCGGTTGGATCGAACAAGTAAGAGAATCTCTCCCTCATGTCCGACTCCCTCTCCCAAGTAGATTCACCTGGGGAGTGACGGCTCCAAGCTACACGTACTAGGGGTATAACCTTGTTCCTCAGCCTCTTCTCTCTCCTGTCTAATATCTCCACTGGCTGCTCAGAGACTGTAAGACTCGGTCCGACCTCCAACTCTGAATGATCTAGCACATGACTGGGGTCTGGAACATATCTCCTCAGCTGAGATACGTGAAAGACATCGTGAACTCCTGCTAGGTTGGGTGGAAGTGCAACCCTGTAAGCTACCTCTCCGATCCTGCCAAGTACCTCGAATGGCCCGATGTATCTGGGGCTCAGCTTCCCTCCTCGTCCGAACCGGATCGTCCCTCGAGTAGGTGATATCTTCACTAGCACCATATCACCGTCCGCGAACTCCATCGGCCTGCGACTAGCATCAGCCCAGTGTTTCTGCCTATCCTGAGCTACTCTGAGCCTGTCTCTGATCATCCCGACTTTCTCTGCTGCATCCGTGATCATCTCTGGCCCAAGCATGACTCTGTCTCCGACATCATCCCAAAAGAGCGGTGTCCGGCATCGTCGTCCATATAGTGCCTCGAAAGGAGACATACCAATACTGGCCTGGTAGCTGTTGTTGTATGAAAACTCTACCAAGTGCAGATGGCTCTCCCATGATCCTCCGAAGTCCAGCACGCAAGTCCTCAGCATATCCTCCAGTGTCTGTATCGTCCTTTCGGACTGCCCATCCGTCTGCGGGTGGTACGCCGTACTGAACTTGAGCCTACTGCCCAACTCCTCCTGCAAGCTCCTCCAGTAGTGGGATGTGAATCTGCTGTCTCTGTCTGACACGATGCTCACCGGCACTCCGTGTAGGCGAACTATCTGCTGCATGTATAGCTCCGCCAACTTCTCGGTGGAAAGCCACACCTTGAAGGGTATGAAGTGCGCACACTTCGTCAGCCTGTCTACAATGACCCAGATGGCATCCTTCCCTCCTTGGGAACGAGGAAGACCTGAAACGAAGTCCATCGTAATATGTTCCCACTTCCACTCGGGAATGGGTAATGGCTGTAACAGACCAGCTGGCCTCTGGCGCTCCGCCTTGACCTGCTGGCAAACTAGACATCTCGAAATGAAGCGTGATACATCCTTCTTCATCCCGTGCCACCAAAGATGCTCCCGCAAGTCACGGTACATCTTGTTAGCACCAGGGTGAATAGAATATCTCGATCGGTGCGCCTCCTGCAAAACTGCCTCTACTAGCTCTCCTCTCGGTACGCACAATCGGCTGCCACGCCTCAAGGATCCATCCTCTGCTATAGTGAAGTCATCCAGCAATCCAGCTAATGCCTGGGGTCGAAGTCTGCGAAGGCTCTCATCTGTAGACTGTGCCTCCCGGATCTGCTCCATCAAACCTGACTGAATGTCAAGTGCCATCATCTGTATCACTGATCCGGGTCGAACTAGCTCGATACCGAGCTTCTCCAGATCCTCCCGCAAATGCCGATCAATCATCAGGTACCATGCCATCGGATGCCTGCTCAGCGCATCCGCCACTACATTTGCCTTCCTGGGGTGGTACTGTAAATCGATGTCGAAGTCCTTCATCAACTCCAACCATCGTCTTTGTCTCATGTTCAGCTCTTTCTGCGTGAACACATACTTCAAGCTTTTGTGGTCAGTAAAGATCTCCACACGCTCTCCGTATAAGTAATGTTTCCATAACTTGAGGGCAAAGATCACCGCAGCTAACTCGAGGTCATGGGTAGGATAATTCCTCTCATGAGTCCGCAATTGCCTAGATGCATAAGCAATTACTTTCCCATGCTGCTGTAGAACACATCCTAGCCCCTTCCCAGAAGCATCACTGTATATGGTGAAACCTCCAGAACCTGAAGGTAAAGTCAGAACTGGAGCGGTCGTCAGCCTCCTCTTCAGCTCCTCAAATGCTGTCTGGCAGTCCTCAGACCAAATGTACTCTGCGTCCTTCCGTGTCAGCTTCGTCATGGGTTCAGCTATCCTAGCAAAGTCCTGGACGAACTTTCTATAATAGCCTGCTAAACCCAGAAAACTCCTGATCTCTGAAACTGACGTCGGAGCCTTCCACGTCTCAACTGCAGCAATCTTCCTGGGATCCACCGAGATTCCATCTCCAGTGACCACATGGCCGAGAAACTCCACTCGGTCTAAAAAGAACTCGCACTTCGGCAGTTTGGCAAACAATCTCTCCTGCCTCAGAATCCCCAAAACTATCCGCAAGTGCTCTGCATGCTCCTCCGGCGTCTTCGAGTATATCAGGATGTCGTCAATAAATACTACGACGAACTTATCCAGATACTGGTGAAATGTCTTATTCATCAAGTTCATAAAGACAGCTGGCGCATTTGTGAGACCAAATGGCATCACCAGAAACTCGTACTGCCCGTACTTCGTGTTGAACGCCGTCTTCTGGATGTCTGCTGGCCTAACCTTCACCTGGTGGTACCCGGATCTCAAGTCTATCCTGGAAAACACCTTCGCCCCGCTCAACTGGTCGAACAAATCATCTATCCTGGGCAGAGGATATTTGTTCTTGATAGTGATGGCATTCAAGGCCCGGTAATCAATACACAACCGGACTGTACCATCCTTCTTAGGCACAAAGAGCACTGGCGCTCCCCATGGAGAAGCACTGGATCGAATGAAACCCTTTTTCAACAGGTCATCAATCTGCTCTTTCATCTCTATGGCCTCCTTGGGATTCACTCTATAGCAAGCCCGGGATACTGGTGATGAACCTGGCACTAAATCTATAGTGAACTCCACATCTCTGTCAGGCGGAAGTCCTGGAAGATCCTCTGGGAATACATCCATAAACTCCCTAATGATAGGGTGTGGCGGTGCTGCGTCCCCGACTGTCGTACAACAGTTCGGCTCTAGGCTGATCTCCGGCCCTGTCCTACTGACACGAAATGGTACTGTGCCTGGAGGACTGAACAAAACACTACCCTCATGGCAATCTATAGATGCATGGGCATAGCTAAGCCAGTCCATCCCCAATATGATATCATAACCGGGGAGCGGCATCACAAAGAATCGCCCCTCGAACTCTCTCCCGGCTATCAGAATAGAGCACCTATAGCTAGCTCTAATAGGCACTGGTCCTCCACCCGTCATTACTCTACTAATCTCCGTCGTAGGTGTAGATACTAAGTGATGTTCTTGCATAAACTCTAATGATAGGAAGCTATGAGATGCACCAGAATCAAACAAACATAGAGCTAGAAAAGTATACAAATAAACATGACCTGTAATGACGTCAGCTAAGTAATCCGGCTCTGAAACCTGCTCCGGCTCCGGCTCCACTGCTAGACTATAGACTCTCCCCTGAGGTCCCTTCTGCTGCTGCAGATGCTGCCCGAACCTCTGCTGCTGAGTCGGGAGCGGTCCTCTAGCCTTCGCTACTGGGCAGTCCCGAATCTGATGGGTGGCAGACCCACAAGCTAAGCACTGCTTCAACTTCTTCCTGCAAATGGAGCTGTCGTGCCCTGGTCTTCCGCAGAAAGAACATATAGCTCCCCTCGGCTGCTGCTGCCGAGGTCCCGGGGCTCTAACTGGCGGGGTCTGATGATGTGGTGTAGGGGGACGATAAGTCTGCTGGGGTGGCGTCGGCGCTCTCTGCTGGAAAGCCTGACGCTTGGACGGTCCCTCATGATGTACAGAAGCCGGCCTCTTGCTAGACAGAAGACGCTCCTCAATGCTCCGGGCCAACTCTAGGCTCTGGTAGTAGTCAGTCGTGCCGTTCGCCACTATAAGAATGCCAATGTCTGGAACTAGACCATGGCAAAACCTACGGGTCATCTCCTCTGGATCAGCAACCAGGCTAGGAGCAAAACGGCTCAAGCGACTGAACTCTCCCGCATAGTCGTCAACAGAACGGTTCCCCTGCTGGATGTTCTGGAATCGTAGCCCCATGGCTACTCTAGCGGTGGTCGAGAAAAATTTCTTCTTGAACTGGGTCTTGAACTGGTCCCAAGTGGCTCTACCTCTCGCGAACAACGGCTCATTCCTGAACCAAACTCCGGCTAAGTCTATCAGCAGAAATCCTGCTGCCTCGACCTGAAGGTCATCCGGCATCCTAACTCCCAGAAGCTTCCTCTCTACAGAATCTAGCCAGTCATCGCTACTACTATGCCCTCAGTCCCTGAGAACTCCTTGGGATTCAGACCCATGAAGTCCTTGACCGTTCCCGCTCTCTGCCGTGGCTTTACATATGGTGGGGCCACGGGACGTCCCTCAGAACGCTCCATGCTCTGGCGGAGTAGGGTAGTCTGCTCCTGATGGGTGTTAGGAACCCCTGGATCAGTGTGAGCAGCTGGTTCCCGTCGAGTGTGACGGAAGCCTGGGTGGGTATAGTGATAGGGGGTGGTGGAAGTATCGGGTCCTGCTGGGCCTGGGATGTGGAAGGTGGTATCTGGGCCTGTGGATCTGTGGAGTGGGGGAATGTGGTAGGTGGAGGTGCATCAGTCAACTGGTCGGCTGACTGGATACGGAGTGCCCCATTCTCGGGGGTAACATGCTGGGACGAACGAGTAAGCACCATCTAAATTACACATAAAAGACTTATAAGGACTTATTTAAAGTAAGCAATCATATGCAAGAAAGCCTAATTATAATAGCAAACATGTGTTGTATTTCCTATGTTGCAATCCTAGCATTCCTCTAGGTGTACTAAGCGTCTTTCCTAATGTTGTCTAATTACCTTAAGTTCCTAATAGCAGGTATGCTTGGTACAATAACGTAACCAAACAGTTTAGTCAGGACCCGCATGGGCCACCACTAAAAACATGTCACGACCCGCTACCCAAATTGTTGGGCCAGGCCGAGACATGCCCAGCCTACGTTGAGATAAAACGTAGTAAGCTGTTCTAAAGACAACAGAATAAGACTAAATGTGCTAACAGTTCTATAAGTGAAGAAGAATCATAAATGCTCCAAACACAAAAGTCGTCGTATATAGTAAACGTCCAAGTACAAGTAAACTGAAATGTAAAACTGGATACATGTCCAGTTACAAAATGATATAGTCTAATACATGTCTCAAAAGTCTAAGTAAACCAAAGACATCTAGGCGAGGTTCCCCGCAGGAACATCCTCGTAAAGCAGAGCCGGGTCCTCGGCAGTGACTCCATAGTATGAGTCGCAGAGTAACTCCTCCTCAGTAAGGACACCTACAACGTTATCCTGTCAGGACGGGAGCAAGTACTAAATCTAGCAAACTAGCATATGAAACATGGAAATGAACATGAGAGGAATAACTGGAAAGCATGACATCACTCAATCTATCATGGCAAGGATACACGTGTCATAGAGACAGATGTATATGTAATGTTTAAAACTGTAGCAAGTACGTGATCGGTCAATAGATGTACAATGTGCTGGGGGCACATAATGAAATGTACATACGTACAAGTTAACAAGCATAAATGTACATCCGTACAGACATGCGGGGTAATGGCCTGCGGCAAGGTAGTGCATATAGAATGCGACCGAGCTCGCTACTGTAGGGGGGTCGTGATCACGTACAATACTATCAGTTTCCCCATAACCCATATTCTAATCATGTGAGAGATACATCAAGACTGTCTAAGCATGGTAGTAATGGAAAGTACAACATGTGACGTTTTAACTTGCTATCCCAAGGATCAGCATTTAACATGGTAGGTTTTGCAGTTCATTTATGTGACAATATGTAAAGTTCGTAGAAAGTACTTGCCTCTAGCAAAGCAAAACAAAACAAGCTGCGATAACGATGCTATGGATGTCCAGTAACTCGTCACTGTAGAAATAAATGCAATAACTTAGCTTTTACACTAAGCTAAACTACTAGAACACTAAACTGGTGTGACACGACTTGTGACTGGGCACCTAGCCAAAATGATAACTTGGACTAGGAGACCAATGTGGGGGTGACACACTATGTTAACTAACATTCCAGGGTCTTTACACTAGTGAGGGATGGGGTTTAATACGGCTAAAACTCAAAAATAGCACAAAAGCTACAAGTCGTAATTAATCAATAAATAAATCCAAAGACTATTGTGTTCTAACAATTTTTAAAGTAGACAAAAAGCCTAGTTTTTCTTAAAGTAAAGTACTAAGGTGATCCTTGTTAATCATAGAAATTTATTATAATTTTTCTGGAATTCATTATCCAGTACAATATTTTATAAAAATCAGCTTTCCTAAGTATACAGAAAGTGAGTTTTGGTTTCATATGCCAAACTAGTGGCAAAATAGTAAATTAATTACTACAAAAATTATACTAAATTAGCCAACTTAACAAAGTATCTAAAAAACTATTTTTCCACAATTTTAGCAATACTTTAAGTATTTTTAGAAAACCAAAAACAGCAATGTACATAATAATTAATTATCTGCGTATTTTGCCCATGTATATAATTTGAACCAAAGTTCAAATACAGGACCCAAGGCCATGAATCAAGTCCAATATGACTTGAACAGGTCTTGAATGTGTGAAAACACATTTGAGCCCAAATACCCATGCTAGGCTTGGACATCAAATGGTTGCAGTAATTTAAATACAATAAAATATAAGTTGGTAATAGTCAAAATAAATATTATTATTTTAATAAGGTAAAGTTTTACATAGTGAAAAATCTAATATATGTGTTAAAAGTAGATATATATATTTTTGTAAGGAAAATACTTAATTTATAAAGTATATATATATATATATATATATATATATATAATAATATATATACATACACAAGAAAATATATATATACATATACATATGTGTACATATATATATATATAAACACTAACATATATACATATAATTTACTAACCATAAAATATATACATATATACATACATACTGTTTAAAACAGTATATATATACCTATATACTAATATATACATATATATATATATATATACATATATATATATATATATATATATAAAAACAGTAAAAGAAAAAGAAAAGAAAAAAAGAAAAAGAAACTGAAACAGGGGGGGCTCAAACCTGTCCAGAGAAGCGCGGGGGGGGGGGGGGGGGGGGGGGTTTTAAATGTTCGGGCTGGCCAGTGGGTCAGCCCGCTAAGTCTGTTAGGGTTAGGTTTTAGTTAACATTTATTTAGGTTAGAAATTTAATGGGTTTTTACCCGTTAATCAAAGCCCAACCCGTTAATCTATTTCACAGTTTGTCTCGTGTCCATACAGTCCAGGACACGAGAAGTCGAATCTGACACAGAGTCGACGTGTCCGTGCCCAGCACGACACGTACGACTCGGCTAACACGTGTCCAGCATCACAGTTGAGTCCCCCGTGTCTAGGCGAATCCCGTGTCTCAGTTTGAGACACGTACGACACAGAGGGAAGAAAGTTACCCACGTGTCCGGCGGAGAGAAGAAGGGTTTCGATGAGGGCGAACGGCGGCTGGGGGCGTCGGCGGCGTGGCGCTCGGGTGGCGATCGACCTAGCTCGGCGTGGCGAACATCGTTGAGGGTGGTGGTGGTCGATGACGTCGAGCGGTGGTCGTCGAACGGGGGTCGCCGGAAGTAGAGTTAGGGTTTGGGGTCGTCGGGGAAGAAAGGGGGTCGTGGTCGGTTGTGGGGGAGTTTTAGGGTTAGGGTTTGGTTCAGGGGGATGAGGGGGTGTTTAAATAGGGGGTCGAGGCGGTCGGGGGCTGTCGCGCTGGCCGGAAATGGCGGGGGCAGCGTAGGTCGGTCGTCGGGGCAGCCGGGGCAGTCGTCGGGGGGTGGGTAGGTAAAATTACAGGGAGACCCCTAGACTTTAGGAATTTACAGATAGGTCCCCGCTGTAACTAAATGCAAATTATAATTTGCATAAACAATTCATTAATTACAAATCAATATAAAACAATTCTAATAATTGCAAAACCATATTAAAACAATTCAAATAATTGCAAAATGATATTAAAACATTTGAATAAATTACAATTTGATATTTTTAATTTATAAAACTCATTTAAAATTATTTAAAAATTCTAGAAAAATTCCTAAAAATTATTTAAGGCTATAATTGACATTAAAAATTAATTAACACTAATTAAAATGGATTTGAAAAATCAGGGGCTTACAGCTTGTAGTAGTAACCCCCATCTATATAGCTTATACGTTATTTCGGAGTACTGGAGTACTTTGGTATACGTAGCTGGCCTGGTCCGTCCCTACTTGCCAGTATTCTGGTTCTGGGGCGTGACAAGGAAGGACGCGCCAACTAGCTCGGCTACGTTCGTGACTTTTGAAGCTTCGGCCGTGCGTCGAAGACTCTCTCTCTCAGCGACTCCACTTTTGAAGGCTCTCGATAGTCCAAGGAAAATGACTCAGCGTCCCTCCCATCCAGGTCAATGGAGTACTTGTGTATATTGAGGAATGTGTGCAATGTATGGAACGGCTATCTCATCGGCACTCTTTTGTAATCGAGTCATGTTGTAGCCCGTGCGGCAAAGAGACTTGTATCAGAGTCTGTAAAAGATGTTCATTATCAATAAAGATCAAGTTTCCTTTACTTATTGTGTGTATCAATTTGTCTGCGTACTCTCTTAGATCTCGTGTCTCGGATTACCTTATGACTTAGTCTTGTGCGATCGCAAATTAGGTTCGTACGACATCACGCCCGGAGGACGACTATCGATTCGACGGAATCGGGGCGTGACAAATTTAACGTATTTTAGGACAATAATTGGCCATAACAAGGATAGAGCAGAACAGGACCTCTATCGAACAAAATGGACTTAATTAACACTTTTACAATTAAACTCTTGGAATCAACAATGAAAGATTATGTTTTGGATAGTTAATTATTTTTTGTTGATATCTGTTTAATTTTTTATAAACCTTGCGCAAAGTCATGGATCTTGTGGGATTGTGTTACAAGAAATATGATTCACTTTCCCTCGTCACATTTTGTTAAGGATACTACAACTTTTTGTTAAGGACCGTTCTATTAATTTTTCTATGGTTCTGTGCATAATCAAAACTGTTACAATTTCGGTAGTTCTTGTTAAGCTCTTAGCATTGGCCATAAACAATATGACTGAAAGTAGATTGATTTGCATAAAAGACGGATCGTTTTGTGTGAATGACGATAGAGGTTTTTTTGATGGTGTCCGACATAACGTTTGAGATTTTTTTTTGCACTATTGTATATTTTTTGGGTCCACCACCATAGTTGGAAGGCACAATATGTTTTCGTGGCTCTAATTTTTTTTTTTCATCCAGACCTAACTTTTTATATATGCCTCTCTTCGTAGATCTTTTTTATGCAAATGACGGTGGAGGTTGGTTGAAGAAGAGATGATGTAGTGTTCAAAATGAACCACTCGGTGTAAAATCTTGAATTGAGAATGTTCTCTCTTGTTAAGCATCTAATTGTTCTAATTCGACCATTTAATTTATAATTTATTAACCTAAGAATAATGATCGAAAATGATCTAATCAACAGGAACCTCCGTGGAGGGAGGTCCTACTATTCTTATAGCAACAACAAAGTAGAGAACAGGCGTCTATCCTAAAGTTTTTTTTATTTGAATAGTAGACTGAATTTTAGGTCTTTTTTGCAGGCCAAGCATATGCTTTCCATATATGTCACTTTAATTTTTAATTTTAAATCTTTTTTTTTTCCTCTCTCATTGGTTTCTACAGTACAAAGGCTTAGTGAAAGTTTTTGTTTTTATTTTTATTTCCTTTTCCTTTTTCTTTTTGACATAATAAATGGATTCTTTTAAGCTAGAGCCTAGCTAAACATGAACTAGTGCAAATTGCATTGAGATGCAAACAAAGAACCAGTTGCTGCAAATACTGGTAATCTGATTATATTTCTAAAAATTTGATTTTTTTTTTCCCCATCAAATACATATGCTTAAATTATGAATTAGTAAACAAATAATTGAGTGTAGTGAACAATTTCTAGCAGTTCGACAACATAAACTCAAATGAGACCTTACAACATGAATGTGATATGTAAAATTAATTAGCAATAAAAATGTACTTTTATTTAGTTTCTTAAAAATGAAAGATACAAAATATATGTAATCTAACATTTGAGTAGGCCTGTCAATGGTTGACCGAAAATCCGTATCCGATCCGTATTCGAACCAAAATATCCGAAATTTCGGATACGGATACGGATTCGGATATCTTATCGGATATTTATCGGATATCGGATACGGATACGGTAAGTGCCATATCCGAACCAATAATATTTAATTTTTTTAATAAATTTAAAATATATATATGGCAATGTATGCATGAGATTATTAGTTATTTGTGCTTGTGTGGAGAATTATGACAAAATATGTTGTTCCAATGTGAAAATTGTTGGTTCTGATTCTTTTCTTCCATTTTTTAATATATTTTTTATTAATCTTATTGGTTCGGATATTATCCGATATCCGATAAAATTATCGGTAACGGATATGGTAGCCAAAACGTATATCCGATCGGATATCGGATAGTTATCGGATATATCCGATAGTTAATGGTTCGGATATGGTTTTGCCAATATCCGACCAATAAGCTACCATTGACAGGCTTACATTTGAGCCTATTTTTGTTCACCCAACAAAATTATGGTAGATGTTCATCCTTTCGTTCAAGAATTACGATATGACAAACTAGTGGTCAAAATTAATGTGGATGTTCATAAAATCACTCTTAAAATATTTTTAAATTGGATAAGATAACATGTGACAATTCTGAAATAAAATGGTGAAAAATAACTCGGGGTGAACAAAAATAGACTCATTTAAAAAAAAACAGAAAAATGCACTGAAAGCGTTTAAGTTACTGTTTATTGTATCAAAGGCATATAGTTTATAAAATTTACAAATTGAGCATACGATCGTCCAAAATTAGGACGTAAGATGGATTTACGCACTAAAAAAGGGCGTAAGTTTTTTTTTAATTATTAGTTACTTCTCTTCCGCTTTCGTTTGTAATTGGAAAAAATTAAATTATAATTAGAAAGTTACGCATCAAAAAGGATGTAAATTATTATTATTTTTTGCGTTTAAGTTTGTAAATAATGAAATTAAATTAAAATTAGCAACTTACGTCCTAACAAAGAACGTAAGTTATTTTTTCTATTATTTTTTATTTCTGTAAACGATAGTTAAAAATGAAAAAAAAAAAAAAAAACTATAAAGAAGCTAAAATTAAGCCCTAAAATAGGACGCAATGTTACTCACATTAGTGGGAGAAACATCATCACTTGTTTGCTTCATGTTTGGTTTTAGTTGTTCATTTTTTTTATTCTCTAAATTAATTTTGCACTACATGAAATCTGGCTAATTGGAAAGGACCTCTCACTTCGACAATATTTCACTAAATTGATGCTCTCTCTCTCTCTCTCTCTCTCTCTCTGATTTCTCTACTCTCTAATATATATATATATATATATATATATATATATTAAATGATCTGGAGTTCGAGTCCCAGTGGAGACGAGTTCCCTACAATTACCTATTGCTTCAAAAGTAATTAAATTTTTTTTTTTCTGTTTACAAGCTAAAGCAGAAGAGAAGCAATTAATAATTAAAAAAATATAACGTCCTTTTTAGTGCGTAAGTCCATCTTACGTCCTAATTTTGGACGATCTTATGTTCAATTTGTAATTTTTATGAACTATATGTCTTTGGTACAATAAACAATAACTTGAATACTTTCAGTACAATTTTCTGTAAGGCCTCGTTTGGTTCGCATAATGGAAGGAAAATGAAATCAATTCCTTGTCATTTTCTTTCCTTCGAGAAACTTTAATTTCCATTGATTTTTTTTCGATGTTTGGCAACGCCAAAGAATTTGAAAAAGAAAGTGAATACTTCAATATGAAAAAAGTGATTCCTTGTTCGGATGTATGAAATTAATTTTTTTGCTAATTTTTCTTCCATTGTGAATTATTTTTCTTTCATCCTCAATTCTTTTGATACCCAAATATAAAAAATAAATTATTATTTTTTAATCTGGAGATTCTGCGAATCAAACGTGGCCTAGCAGTGCAATTTTCTGTAAAAAAAAAACAAATAAGAATTCGAAAGTTGGTCAAGGATGTTTGAATTTTTAGCCATTGTGTCAGCATTGTTCGGTTTTTATTTGTTTGTTTGCACAAGATGGGAATAGGACAAGCAGGTAGATAAAAATGAGGAAATAATACGAGATTCCCTTCACACCCCAATCCAAGCGAGCAAAACGGAGATCCCGAGCAAGAAATACACCCACATTACGTAATAGGAGGTCAGGTGGGTCCCACTCTACTGTCCTGTGTTCAAAGACGGCAGAAGCGCCCCGGACCCACAGCTAAAAAAGAAAAAAACATAAAGTAGGTGGGCCCCCGCCACCACACCACCGTTGTCGCCTCTCAGTCTTCCCGCGGGTCCGGAAATAACCAAATATAATAACTATAGTGAAACTATGGAAGTGAAAGTATAAACCAACTACTCTACCAATATACTCACTCGCTCACTCACACAGTCACACTTGTGATCTTTCATTTCGTTATTATTATTATTATTTTGTTGGTTGAAGAAGAAGAGGAAGGTGGTCAATTTGGTTTGGCATTCACTTCTACTTTTTTTTCCTTAATTCCTAAGGTGAGTACTCTTTGCTTCTGCTTAGATCTTGTATATTTCTTAGCTTTGCACATATACTTTACGTTTACTAAGTTTTTTTTTCTTGAATATATACTAACATTGTCTATAGAACCAATTTACTTCTTGATGTGTCGTGATGAATCAGAGTGGCTTCTTGAATCTTTCTATTTACTGGAAGAAGATTTTTAGTGTTACATAGTCTCGGGATTTCACTGATTTGGCGTTCTCCCTGTTACTGATCATAAGCATATTGGAATTTGCAGGAAATTTTTTTGTTATTTATCAGTCTTTCTAAGCCTATGAGAAATTAATTTTGGTGCCATATGTGTGTGAGAGTTTTGAATGAAATATTGGCACAGAATCACAGAGGCCGGAAGAGTTGAGGGATTGACATGAGTCTAACATAACAATAACAATAACAAATGCTAACAATTAATTTGTTACCGCGTAAATGAGTTGGATTTAACCAAGCAATAACAATAAAAATGCTAACAATTAATTGTTACCGCGTCGTAAATGAGTTGGATTTGTATTTGTGTTATGTTATTTCTGTCTGTTATTTTTGAAGCAAGATCTAAATAAAAAGTGGAAGAGGAGTGTACCTCCAAAAATTAAAAGAGTATTCCATGAACGACAACAGATGGGGAAGGGTAAGAGATCCCCTGGTATACTGTGGCGATCTCTCCTTTTGGAGGAAGAAGTAAAGAAGAGCTTTGAGTTTCTACGAGTGACAGAGAGGAAATACCTAGAAAAACAATCTAATACTAAACACGACAACATCGTAAGGTCCATAAACAGTGGCAGAGCTAACATCTAAAATTGGTGTGGGGGGGGGGGGGGGGGGGGGGGGGGGCGCTGAACTTTAGGTATAGCTTGAGAGAGACGAGTACACTAGCTTCGCACCACCTAAAGTATTAATTTTTGAGAATTTATACACTTAATTTTTTGCATACTTGAAATCAAAATAAGAGAACAAAACATAACTAAGAAAATTTTTTTTTAAAAATTTCAAAAGTTTTGAGCCGGGCTACAGCCCGATCGTGGCCAATGTGTAGCTCCGCCTCTTTCCATAAGGATCTATCATAGACCACAACCAAGGGTCACCATGAAATGGAAACACCACCTAGCACTAGTGGGGTCAGAAGACGATGCACCAGTATGACCAGAACACATGTAACAAGCAATTTTAAATATGTTTCATGGTGCTGCTTACGTACATTTAAGGCCATAACAACCATCAACTTCCTTGACTAGATCACTCTTTCTGGCTTCCGAGTAATGGTTGTACATCATTCTCAATATTTGTTCCATCCAGGTAACAGAGGGATGCTATTGATGATGTTATTTTGTGTATCTAGCTACTTTTGTTATTTCTTTAGTTACTCCAAACTCTTGGTATATATTTCATCAGATTCCATCTTGATTTCAACTTTCTTTTATGAATTTAAAATATACATTCTAGAAAATTTATGTTTGCACAAGTTTCATTGTCTGGTTTATAATGGTTCATACTCTTGTTCAAACTGATAAACCCAGGCCTATATGGAATATGCAAAAATGAAACAAATTCCTTCATCATGTTCGTACCTTGATTGCATGTCCTAAAGGAAACGACTACAAGTTCTTTGATCTAGTTTCTTACATCAGAACCAAGAATCCTCCACTCACCCTCCATGACAATCACTCTAGTCGTGCATGCCTATCCATGAAAACTTTCTAGTTTCCTTCGTGAAATGGTGGCGAAAGTAGTAGTATTTAGTAAATTCACCAATATGAACAATAGTCCATAGGTTTGCTATGATTTGGAAACAGTATATGGCCAAGACAGAAAAAAAAATGATGGAAGAAGTGAAATTAGCGGGAACTCTATGACGCCAAATACTTTTCACAAAGTCAGATTTCAACTATGCTTTCAAGGGGGGTATCAAATCCAGTTTCAACAGGAACTGAATAAGGTATCCATTACAAGTGCGAGAAGGAAACTAAACACAGTTGTTGCATATCAGCTGTTTCATTCTTTTTTGGTCGCTTTGTATCTTTTAGCCGTTTCTAACTTCCATGTCAGAAATCGTTATGGAGTAATTTACCTTTAGGGGAAATTCATAGCTCTTATATTTGAATTTATTAGGTTGTCAGCATCAGAGATTGGCACAGGAACCTTTTTTTGATACTAAGATCTTTACTATACCTTCTCCTATTGAGAAGGTCAGACTGTTGGAGTGACATTAGCTAACATTATAGCAAATCAGACTAGCAGAAACGCAATTGATATACATGCAGTCCATTGGCATTGGCGTGAAGCTACTTGATAACGATTCATGTCTTCCAAATTCAAATTCAGGGAGATGGGAGAAGAAGATGCAGAAACAACAGACATGAATCACAATGCACCAGCCAAGAAGTGTTCCGTACGATATCAAGACTCCAGATCAAGTGAGAAGATATCACCCCCAGCCAGAAGAGAAGTATGTGGTTAATGCAAGAGAAGGATCAGCATTTGAAGTCTGGAAAGCCTGCCAAACAGTCTGATTCAGGTCAGCATGTTGACATCACTAGGAAATTTGATACTGGGAATTCATTCCAACACTCGTCTACGGGAAAACAACAAAAGCCGTGGCCAAGTAGGAAGGTGACAGGGTTAGAAGAGGTAGTTAAAAACATGGCGAGTGTCCCGTCTTATCTCCAGTGCCTGGAGAAGGGAGACAATGTTCAGGAGAAGGCGTTAAACTTCGGAGTCCTTGATTGGAGGAGCCTCGAGAAATGGACATACCTTCAGAAACAAATGGCAAACAGGAGGGGTGTTAATTCTCCATCAGGTAGTAATGCATCATCATCGCCATTTTCTACAGTTGGATCTTCGTCGTGGTCCACAAGAAGCAACGATAGCCCACTTGCTCAAAGGAAGCAATCACCTCGTCTTGAAGTTCAAAGAAATTGTCCAGACGAAGCCAGACAAACTACACTGACAAAGGAGCAAACTTTGTGCAATACTATGGCTGATTCATTCTAGTCTTCACCTACTTCCAAACATGATAATACATCAGCTTCCGCATATGACATAGGCAAGCCTCGGATCGGTGAATCAAGAGAAGCAGGGAACTCTCACAGGTGTCAACAAAAAAGTTTCTCTGGAAATTTAAGGTTGGCTGAACATTCTCTGCAAGAGCAATGCTCGATGATTGAAGGGATGCGTGACCATGGTCAAGAGACTGTTCATAAAGGACGCATGAGCTGTGATTTTGCTGTAGCAAGTAAAGGAAGGTCTGCAGAAGTTAATCGCAGTAGCTTTTCTTCAAGCTTTCCAGTCGATGGAATCCCGTTTGCTGATGGATGTTCTCAAGTTCCCCGCTCCTGTCCGCTCCCTTCACTCAGAGTGGCGAGCCCGTTGTTGATAGCTCTCCAGTATTAGGAAATGAGAAATCAATCCTAACACAAAAGGAAAACATGGAAAGCATGACATACTCACTGACAGGTCTTCTGGGCATTCCTTACGAAGAGAACTATCACCTCATCGTCTACTACGAGCTGGTATTAATCGTATAAGAAGTTCTATTTTGCGGGAGGGCTCATCAGGACATCAGATGAAACAAACTTGTTCTTCAGCCCATGAAGATGAGCAAGCTGCTAATACCCGAGGTAGACGCAGCCCATTGAGGAGAATGTTAGATCCCTTATTGAAGAAAACAACCGCAGTCAATTTTCGGGCCAATTGCAAGCTCTCCCAGTCGCCGTGCTCAAGACACGAGTAATAGCAATAAGCTTCCGATACGGGTTGAACTGGAATTGGCAAAAGGAAGTTGCAAATCATCTGATGCAAGCAGTAATTCTTCCACCGGCCTGGTCACCGAGTCTGCTAGTCCTGTCCAAGATGAGAAACGTGCGAGATCAACAAGGCAGGCTCTGCTGAAACTCGCTTGGAAGAATGGACTCCCGCTATTTATGTTCTCATCCAACGATGATGACATTTTTGCAGCCACAGTGGGGAAAAGAAGCATCTCGGAGAAGAATACTTTCGAATGCATTTACACATTATTCCGTGCCGAGGAAATTAAGAAGCAGGGTCTGGTCTATAACGTTGTCGGTCAGATGAAGGTTTCTCCTTCCAAGTCTACTGCAGAGGATTCCAAGAGTTACTACAGAGAATTTGTTTTGTTTGGTGCTCAACTGGTTCCTACAGGTCAACCAGTTAATTCTCTTCTAAATGGTGAGCTTGCAGCAATCGTTGTCAAGGTTCCAAGTAGAAGCTCAGAGAGTTCGGACTCGATGCACTACTACACAATGAAAGGAACCCTGAGAACTTGAGCTTATCTAGCATTGTTGCGATCCTCCCTAGCGCGGTTCATGGCTCATCAACTGGGAGAGCCCTCTCCTTTAATGAAGAGATGGAAATTGGGAGGTTCTTGCGATTGTGGAGGCTGGGATGAGGGTTGCATGCTGACAGTTTTAACGGACAGGGCTAAAGAAAGCATTTCTGGTTGCCCAAAGTTGTGCATCAGATGGAATTCATCGTCGAATTGAATTATTCAATCAGGTTTTTTTTCAAATTTCGACATATTGATAGAGTGCCATAGTTTTGAAGTTTAGAACATATGTACTCGATGAGTCATTTCTGCTACTGATGTTGAATTATGTTTTGTCAGGGCGATGGTAGAGCTAAGGAGCATGCTTTCACCATGGTTGCTTTCAAAGAGGGAGTCTACACTGTCGAGTTTGGACCATCCATAGCTGTGCTGCAGGCCTTTGCAATTTGTATTGCAGCCCTTCACTGCCGGACGCCACTAGTCTTGCCAGGTTGCATTAAACCTTGGCTGACCATACAAGGATGGCTGCAGAAAAGCCGAAAGGGAGGCCTACAAACTATGTACCAGATCCTGCACCTCTTTCCCGGTTCGGAGAACATAACTGCCTTCTCAGATCCACTGGAGTCAGGAGAGTACTACTGCGGGAGATCTCTCACAATGTATTGTGATGTGTTGGTGATACGTCAGATTCGGAGGCGGAGAAGGAAATACGACAGAGAGATCCACTCTAGGCTTTTGACATCGCACCATACAAACAAGTCCCTGTTCTAAACTTCAAAAGGCTCTTGGATAAATGTGTAGCTCTTGATTGAGTTAGCTGGCATTTTAGCAGTGCTCTCTGTACATTGGTGATTGTACTCTTATATAAGGTGAAGCTTAGGGAGCATCTCCAACCTCTAGATTGAGTTGGCTGTCATTTTTAGGAGTGTTCTCTGCACATTGATGATTGTACTCTCTTATATAAGGTGAAGCTTAGTGCATCTCCAACCCTATTGTTTTGTAACGTGTTGATGTAATGTGTTGTGATTCCTATTCGGCACAAAACAATTTCTTTCCTATGTGTTAAAATATTCGCCAGAGACAATGAAGTAGAAAAATATTCTCCTATTTAGATGTTTACTTTTTTCCAACTTCCAATACTCTCTTCTTCATTTTTTCTTCTAAATATTTTTATTCATAATTGATGACATGGAGGTAAAGATATTATCAAGTGCATTGTCTAGATCTAGACAACCAACTTCACAATGTCGTTATAATGTTTTGTATAATTTTTGCCACATAAGTTTTGCAATTTATTTGACATTTGCAGTGAAGGATTTTTGAATAAAAGTTTGTCATACTATGTGGCAACTTTTTTTTTCCCCTCAAAATCACAATAGGATTGGAGATGGAGATGCTATTAGTTTTGCTACTTATGGCTAAGAATTAAAACTTTTCACTTCTGCATTAGCCTTTCACGACTGGTTTATGTAAGATATGATTGCATCAAATGAGCAGCTATGGATAAGAAAAGTGAATGCAACTTTAATAGTATGCTTAGGTCTGTAGAGGTAGACCGAAAATTCGTATCCGATTCGTATTCGAACCGAAAATATTCGAAATTTCGGATACGGATTCGGATATCATATCGGATACGGATAGGAGAGAGCAAAGGTCGGTTCGGTTCAGACCGAACCGCAATTTTCCAAACCGACCAAGGACCGAACCTAAATAGTTAAAAACCGACCCGAATCGTTTTAGTGTAAAACCGATCCGAACCGAACCATTATAAATCGGTTCGGTTTGTTCGGTTAATTCGGTTCTTGGGCCCTGATTTTAATGGGCCGGTTTGTGGGCAAAATAGGCAAATTTAACCTAAAAAATTAATTTCCAGCAGATTTACTGATGCCAACTCAAGCGTGGCCTTCCAGAGTTCACAAATATACAATGCCAGCAGATTTACTGAAGCATGGACTTACAGAGTTCATATTTCACAAATATACAATTTCTGGTGCCAACTTTAACAATTCAAACAAGTATACAGTATACACTATACAATTCAAGCAAATATACAATTAAAGCAAGTATTCCAATACAATGCCAGCAGATTTACTGAAGCATGGACTTACAGAGTTCACATTTCACAAATATACAATTTCATACAATTAAAGCAAGTATTCCAATACAATGCCAGTGAAGCCAAATTGGCACAAGTGATGCCGCTTAGCCAATTCAAATGTCCTGCAGGACCTGCTCCCAAAAAAAGAGGAAGAAGAAAAAAAGAAAAAGAAAAGTGGCTCAGATGGTTTATTTATGCATCATAGTATGATGCCATGTAGTATCAATTACACTCTCTCAAGCCCTAATCAGCATTGCCACTTTCTAAGTAAATATGTTAGTAAAAATTTAAAGAATAAACAATAAATAAACTGGCATTAATAAATAAACAAGCCATCATCATCAATGGTTGTATGCAGACTTCTCGACAATGGCTGCAACGAGTGCCTCGCCATTGCAAGCATTTATAATATATGCCTCGTCAGAGTCCTCATTCCTCAATGGCTGCAATAATTTACTCTGCACACTGCATACATACTGTATAGCAAGTCCAACAGAAAGGATTATACAACCATCAATAGAGCATAAAGGATTATACAACTATCAATAGAGTAGCAGTCTAGCAGAGTAAAAATAGAGCATAAAGGATTATACAACCATAGTTGCTCTGCACACTGCATACATAGTGTTTGCTCTGCACACTCCGAACATAGAGCATAAAGGATATACAGCCATCAATAGAGTAGCAGTCTAGCAGAGTAAAAATAGTCCCACAGAAAGTCCAGAAGTGTATTATACTAATGATTATACAGGCTAACTGCAAATAGTCCCACAGAAAGTCCCACAAATAGTCCCACAGAAAGTCTAGCAGAGCAGCAACTAGCAAGTCCCCAATATTACAAATACTAATGTGACAGCAAGTCCAAATCCAAAAAATAGCAAGAACAGAAAGTCAGCAGGAATACTAAAGTAGCAAGTCTAGCAAACCTTGCTTGTCGACGTTGATTCCACCATTAAGTTACTCAAATCTAAATGAAAGAAGCAATGAACAAAGTTATAACAAAAAAACATTATATACGTCTTTCATGCAAGCATTTTTGCCAAATAACAAGCAACAACTCAACAGTCAACAAGAGTGTAGTGTTCACAGAGTCTAAGTATGTGGAGTAATTTTGTACTAGAGTCTAAGAGTCTAAGTGTTCACATAGTCTAAGTGTAGTGTTCAACAGTCGACAAGATTGCAATTTTTTCCTCCCAGTATGAATTTTTTTGCTAAACAAGAAAAAACAAGAAAGTTAAAGAGAGAATATAGTATTATACCAGTAATTTTGTAGTGTTCACTCCAATATGCAGAAATTCGAGAGATCGAGCCTCCTAAAGCGAGATTATGGTCCAAAAAATAGATCTGCACAACAAAAATAATAAAAATTAAAAACAGAAATATAACTTAGATTCTTTGAGTAGATCTAAGTAAAAACTTTACATGTAGATGTAGCTCAGATCTGTCCACTCGGACCTGTAGAAACCCTAGTCTCCAGTGGAGAATCAGAGTCAGAGTCTCAGAGAGGAGGGGATCGTAGACGGGGAGAGCAAACCCTAATCTCCACTGGAGTTAGGAGAGGGAAGAGCAAACCCTAGTTTTTAGGAGCGGGAACAGAAGGGGATCGCTTGGGAGGGAGAGCAAATCCTAGTTTTTAGGAGCGGGACGGGAACAGAAGGGGATCGCTGATCGATCGGGGGGGGGGGAGAGCATCAGAGCAAACCCTAGTTTTTAGGAGCGGGACTGTCACGCCCCAGAACCAGAATACTGGAGAGCGGGGGCAGACACAGCCAGCTACGTATATTGAAAATAGAATATATCTCAACTATATACGGTCACGGCTGTCTAGATATGAGGGTTTACTACAAGCCAGCAGTCTCTTAAGGTCGAGCCTATTATCTCAATCTCCAGCAATTAACAGAGTTACAAGATGTTTAGAGCATCAAATATATATATAAGGCGTCCCAAATATACATATTGGATGATCATGAAGCTAGTCGTACAAAATGATAGGACTAGCAAGAGTTCAGTCATACATGATCAACCCTAGGATTTGTTAATCATGTTACAGCCCGTAGGCAGACAGTAAGTAAATGTGCATCGAGCTAACAGGTGCTCGTCGGCTAAACGCCTCAAAAGAATAAATTTACATATAAGTGGGTGAAACAAAAAGGGAAAACCCACTCTTGGCCCGGGTTCCGTCTAGTTGTCACCATTGGGCTGGAAGCTTGGTAGATCCCCGGGAGCCGCTCCGAAATCTGGCCATACAAAACAGCTGGGTCAAACCCCAGAAAGAGCAAGTGCCACAAAGGAGGCCACAAATAAGAACAAAAGCCAGCATATCAAAACATAAAGAATAAAAGGAAAGTACAAGTAAAATAAAAGTACACAGAGCGATAAACGACTAGGGACGTGGAACCATTCCGGGAGCCAGGTTACAATCCTTAAACCAAACAAGGACCGGGATTGTACCCCTTCGCCTGAATAGTTCACTGTCTCTACCCATTTATCGTTGGAGATAAGTAAAACAATCATGATCAAGAGTTCCAGGTACAAGGGCTAGACAAGACTTAGACGGGGCTGGACACCATTCATTCACAATCGGCCAAGCAAGTACTACGGCTTACTACTTTAACTAACTAGGGTTATCACAAGCCTAATTACTAACAAGATGCAAGTGAGAAACTCCCAGTCCCAAGCCCTGCAGACCATCCAGTTATCCTTCCGCGGGTTGAGAGTTATAGGTGGGTACATCGCCCGGGAGACAAATGTACCCTTAGGTGACTTAGAGGGTGCAACACATGACAGTGTGCTGGAAATGTGCTCTACTCGTCGGCAAGCTACAAGTCCATTAAAGCGCCCAGATAACGAGATTGCCTGTGACTGGGAATTCTCCATGTTCTAGTTTGATCTAATCATTAGCCTATTCCAATTTAGCGCGAGTCCCTGGCCGTGGTACCCAGGGAGTCACGTCCTAGACATGATGCAAGACAAGACAAGTGGATTGTACAAGCAAGCAAGCAGGAGCACCCACGGTGTCAAGACAGGTCAAGTTAAGTTATCAAGTCAAGTCAAGTCAGGAGTGCGCCGCCACGGCCACTATCAAGTTATCAAGATAATTCATGTCAGGGTACTTGTCAGGAGTGCGCCACGACGGGCCACTATCATGTCAGGTTGGTCATGTCAGGAGTGCACCATTACGGGTCACTATCATGTTATGTAAGTTCCTTGTCATACCAGGCCATGTACAATAGTCATTCCAAGTATAAGTAAAATCAAGTTCATGACAAAAGGCGTAAGGATATAAAATGGGCGTAAAATACCTGATAATACCAATATATATAGGACTATAAAAGAGCCAAGACCAAGAAATAACAAATTCATCATAAACAAGTAGGTAGCACAAGGGGGTCAAGGGTTGGGCTACGCGGGGTATAGACTGCGCATACAAGGCTGCGCAAGAGTTGTCTTGCGCAAGGGTTACATTGCGCAAGGGTTACATTGCGCAAGGGGAGCAGTACGCCAGCAATACGCAATGCACAGTACGCAAGCCACTACGCAATGCACAGTACGCAGGCCGGCATACGCAGGGCTACGCAAGTCACTACGTAATGCACAGTACGCAGGCCAGCATACGCAGGGGCTACGCAAGCCACTACGCAAGCAATACGCAATGCACTACGCAAGCAATACGCAATGCACAGTACGCAGGGTGCAATACGCAGGGTGCAATACGCATGGTGCAATACGCATGGTGCAATACGCAGGGTGCAATACGCAGGGGGCAATACGCAGGGTGCAATACGCAGGGTGCAATACGCAGGGTGCAATACGCAGGGGGCAATAGCAGGGTGCAATACGCAGGGGGCAATACGCAGGGGGCAATACGCAGGGTGCAATACGCAGGGTGCAATACGCAGGGTGCAATATGCAGGGGGCAATACGCAGGGTGCAATACGCAGAAGACCCTAAGCAAGGGTTCTACGCAAGCAACACTACGCAGGAGCTCTACGCAGAGGCCGTACGCGGGAGCCGCGTGGCCAACAAGAGGGAAAGGCTATGTTCTTCTCCTACCTCTGTCCGAGAGGAAGAACACCCAACCCAAAAACTTCAATTTTTCATAACCTTGTCAAATCAAAACCAAATTTAGATTTTCAAAGTTCTAACTTGAGTAAAATTGAATTCCCTTCCATATGGAAGCATCAAAAACCCATAAAATCCAACTAAAATAGATCAAAACCATGTAAATCCGAAAATATTAAAACCTAGATCTAGAACAATGGAGACTCCAAATCACAAAATTCCAAGTTCTAATGTTGTTCTCCATGTCCTAATCTAGCTAATGAACAATTAAAAAGTGGTGCTTATTTAATGGCAAGATGCACTTGCCTATAGGTGTTGGTGGAGGAAGAAGAAGAAGAAGAAATAAATGGAGAAATTATGGAGGAGAGAGAAAGTAGGTGGGTTATAATGAGGGTGTTGTGGTGTAATGGAGGTGGTGTTTAGGCTATGGTGTTCCATCATGACAAACCAAACCAAACCAATCTCCAAAATAAAACCAAGCCAGGGTCTAAAACCCATTACAAGAATTCAAAATCCGCAAGTCGAGAATAATAAAATACGTGCCAAAATCCAAATACGAGCATAATACGAAATACGGAAAATGAGGATGACAACTCTACCCACCTTCAAAGAATTCCGTCCTCGGAATTAAATCAAGGAGCTAGAGATTGCCACGACAAGCTATACTAAGCACAGACAAGCTACACTAAGCAGTTCAATCATACAATCATACAATGCAAGCAAGGAAGGGAAAGCGTAAGGTATAAGAAAGACATTATACCTCACGAGTCAAACAGGTAGGGATATCGCGATCGGATGTCGTCCTCACGCTCCCATGTTGACTCACCTAGAGAGTGATGACCCCAAGCAACACGGACTAAGTTAATAGTCTTGTTCTTGAGCGTCTTTTCCCTCCGGTCCAATATAGACACGGGCCTCTCCTCATACGAAAGGTTGGTACCAACAACCAATTCCGAATGATCTAGGATATGGCTCGGGTCCGGAATGTACCGTCTTAATTGGGATACATGGAATACATCATGTACCTCACTTAGTGACGGCGGAAGAGCGAGACGATAGGACACGTCCTACTCGCTCCAGAATATCAAACGGCCCTATATACCTAGGACTAAGCTTTCCCCGTGCCAAAACGAATGACGCCGCGGGTAGGCGAGATCCTAAGGAATACATGGTCGCCGACGGCAAATTCTAAGGGACGCCGATGAGCATCGGCCCAATGGCGCTGGCGTCCTGAGCAACTCGGATGTGATCTCTGACTTTCTGACCACTTCAACCGTCTGAGAAATCAGTTCTGGACCGAGCATCTGCCTCTCTCGACATCGTCCCATGCTAACGGAGATCTGCACTTCCTGCCATACAGAGCCTCGAAGGGTGCCATCTGGATACTGGCCTGGAAACTATTGTTGTACGAGAATTCCACCAGGTGCAGGTGATCCTCCCACGAACCACCGAAGTCAAGGGTACATGACCGCAACATATCTTCGAGAGTTTGTATAGTACGCTCTGACTGCCCATCTGTCTGCGGATGATACGCTGAGCTGAACTTGAGACGAGTCCCCAAACTTTGATGAAGACTGCGCCAGAAGTGCGATGTGAATCTCGTATCCCTGTCTGATACTATGCTGACTGGCACTCCGTGAAGTCTGACAATCTGCCTGAGATACATCTCTGCTAGCTGTGCCGTTGACTGTCCAACTCTAAATGGAAGAAAGTGTGCCACCTTGGTAAGCCTGTCTACAATGACCCAAACAGCATCTCTGCCTGCCGGAGACCTGGGTAATCCAGTCACGAAATCCATGGTAATGTGCTCCCATTTCTATTCTGGGATCGGTAAAGGTTGAAGAAGTCCAGCTGGCCTCTGATGTTCAGCCTTGACTTGTTGGCAAACCAAACATCGAGAGACATACCGGGCTATCTCTCTCTTCATACCATTCCACCAAAAGTGCTGACGAATATCTCTGTACATCTTCGTGCCGCCTGGGTGAATGGAGTACTGCGAACTGTGAGCCTCTGCCATGACTTCCTGTCTGATATCTCCACTGGGTACACAAAGACGCGTGCCGTGTCGAAGTGTACCATCTTCATGAATACATAACTCTGGCCTTCTCCCTGCCTCGCACTCTGCTCTGAGCCGCTGAATCTTGGAATCTGTTAACTGTGCTGTCCGGATCCTCTCAACTATGGTGGACTGAATCTGTAGGCTGGCCATCAAGGCCACATTGGAAGGAAGAATCACTTCAATTCCCATCTTCTGAAGATCTGACAATAGCTCTGGTTGCGCTGTTAGGAGGTAGACTCCGGCTCTCCTGCTCAATGCATCTGCTACCACGTTGGCCTTCCCTGGGTGATACTGCAAGTCCACATCATAGTCCACAAGTAGCTCGAGCCATCTTCTCTGCCGCATATTAAGATCCTTCTGGGTGAAAACATACTTCAGGCTCTTGTGATCAGTAATATCTCCACTCTGTCTCCGTACAAGTAGTGCCTCCACAACTTAAGTGCAAACACTACCGCTGCTAGCTCCAAGTCGTGGGTCGGGTAATTCTTCTCATGATCACGGAGTTGACGTGACGCATAAGCAATTACCTTCCCATGCTGCATCAAAACACATCCCAATCCTCTGCCTGAAGCGTCACAATAAACTGTGAATCCCCCGGTCCCATCTGGAAGTGTGAGAATGGGAGCCGTTATCAAACCTCGCTTCAACTTCTCAAATGATTCCTGACATTCTGCTGCCCAAACGAACGGCACATCCTTGCGGGTCAACTGGGTCATCGGCGCTGAAATCCTTGCAAAATCAGAGACGAACCGCCGGTAGTAGCCGGCCAACCCAAGAAAGCTGCGAACTTCTGCCACTGAGCTGGGTACTGGCCATGCCTCGATAGCCACAATCTTCTGGGGATCAACTTCCACTCCTCCTCTAGTAATGATGTGACCCAAGTAAGAAATGCGATCGAGCCAGAACTCGTATTTACTGAACTTGGCGTACAATTGGTGTTCTCTGAGAATCTGGAGGACAACTCTGAGATGCTGCTCGTGCTCTGCTTCACACTTGCTGTAGACCAGGATGTCATCAAGGAACACTATCACAAACTGATCCAAGTAAGGCATGAAAATACGGTTCATGAGGTCCATGAACACTGCCGGCGCATTGGTCGCTCCAAAGGGCATAACTAGAAACTCCCAATGCCCGTACCTAGATCTGAACGCCGTCTTCGGGATGTCCTGCTCTCTGACTCTGATCTGGTGGTATCCTGACCGCAAGTCTATCTTCGAGAAAACTGAAGCCCCCTTGAGTTGATCAAACAAGTCATCTATCCTTGGAAGAGGGTATCTGTTCTTAATTGTCACTGAGTTCAAGGTACGATAATCTACACATAGCCTGGACGTACCATCCTTCTTTTTTACAAGAAGCATCGGGGCTCCCCAAGGCGATCCACTAGCACGAATGAATCCCTTGGTTCTAAGTTCTTCAATCATTTTGTACAAAATCTCCAACTCTGAAGGCGCCATTCTGTAGACTCGCTCTGATACTGGTGCTGTTCCGGGAATCAAGTCGATGGTGAACTCGATCTCCCGCTCTGGTGGCATCCCTGGAAGTTCCTCTGGGAAGACATCTGGAAACTCTTCAACTATTCGGGGCAACTGCACTGCTGCTACTGCCATCCGCAATACTGGAGGAGAAGGCTCTACTGTGCCTCTGGAAAATGAAAACTCTGGCTCTCCGGGAATACTAAAGACAACTCTGCCAACATGGCAGTCTATCCTAGCATAATGGTTCCTCAACCAATCCATGCCTAGGACTACATCATAGTCTGCCATAGGAAACTCTATGAATCTAGCGGGGAACTCTCTACCGCTAACTACGATCCGACACGAGGAAAACACTCGATCTACTCCCACAAGACCATTACCAGTAAGTATATTGAGCCTCACTGATAATGACTCGGGCTCCAATCCTATCCGTGTCGCAAATCGTGCAGACATGAATGAATGCGATGCACCAGAATCAAATAATACAGATGCTGGAAAGGTGTTGACGAGAATAGTACCTGCCACTACCTCACCTGGTGCAACTTCTTCTTCCATGGTCATCATCATAGCCTGACCTCTAGCTGCGGGTCCCCTCTGCTGGAAACCCCTATGTCGGTTCTGTGCTGGAGCCTGGGTGAACTGCTGCTGGTTCTGTTGCTGAAAGGCCTGGACCTGAGGCAACAATGGCCTAGGGTACTGCTGCTGCTGCTGCTGGACTGGAACTGGGGCTGGTCCCCTCACTGAAGAACTAGAAAGGTTGGATGATGATGGACCTCTCCTATTCGGGCAGGTCCCTATCTGGTGGTCTGCTCCTCCACAAGCCAGGCACAATCCCTGTGTCCTACGACACTCTGCCACTACATGGCCCGGCTTCCCGCAATGAGAACATCCCACCGCGGAAGACTGCTTCTGCTTCTGCTGCTGCGGGTACGTCGGGGTCGAATGCTGAACCGACGTCACTGAGGCCACCCGCCTCGGAGTTCCAATGGTTATACCCCTAGCTGCCGGGGCTGGAGCTGAAGATTGGTGCATCTGGTTGTGGGACCGTTTCCTGCCTCCGGTCCTGTCCACAATTCTCCGGGAGGTATACTCATGCCTCCTTGCTGCCTTCAATACTGCATCGAACGTCTGGTGCTCGAACTGCTCCACAGCCAATAATATCTCTAAGTGCAGCCCTTGCTGGAACCGCTGAGCCCTATCGAACTCGGTTGCCACCAAGGTGGGGGCGAACCTACTCAGCCTGGAAAACTCGGTCGCATAGCCATCGACCGTCCTGCCTCCTTGCTTCAAGTTGGTGAATCTGGTCTGCAGGTCGTACCGTGCCACCGCATCGAAGTACTTCGTCTGGAATCTTTCTCTGAACGTCGCCCAAGTGACTGGTGCCGCTAATCCCATGGCCTGAGCTGCCCACCAATCGCGAGCCAAGTCTAACAACTGTAGGCGTACCACCGCCACCTTCTCATTTTCAGGTGTCCTAGCCGCTTCTAGAACCACCTCGGTATCCTGAAGCCAAGCGTCCGCGGCAACCGCATCTTCACTGCCATCAAGGAAGGGAGGGTTCAAGCGCTTGAAACTGTTGGCCGCTTGATTTCCTTGGGGACCTCCTCGGTTTAGTGCATCATGAACTTCCTGGTGCAAGGCGTCGCCTCGACGATCTTGGGATGCAAGCAGTTCTCTGATAAGCCCTACCAAAGGTCCCTCATCCTGTCTAGCTGGTTGAACGGGCGGAGCTTCCTGAACTAAAGGTTCTGAGCCTCCGGGAAGCATAACTCGGGAGGCTACTCCAGAGTGCTGAACTTGATCTTCCTGGCGCTGGGGTGCTTGTCGAGCTTCCTCTGGCTGGTTGGCAGGTCCGGGAGTAATGCCGCTGAAGAAGACGACATAGGGAACAATAAGGAAAGGACCAGGACAGATCAATGATACAAGCATGTGATCAGGTCAAGAATCTCAGGGATTTGAAGATACGAGCAGAGATCAAGGGCGAATATTGATTGAGACATCTATTCGGTAAACCCTCACATTTCTTGATTGACAAGACCTGCATGGGCCACCACTTAAACCGTGTCACGCCCCAGAACCAGAATACTGGAGAGCGGGGGCAGACACAGCCAGCTACGTATATTGAAAATAGAATATATCTCAACTATACGGTCACGGCTGTCTAGATATGAGGGTTTACTACAAGCCAGCAGTCTCTTAAGGTCGAGCCTATTATCTCAATCTCCAGCAATTAACAGAGTTACAAGATGTTTAGAGCATCAAATATATATATATAAGGCGTCCCAAATATTACATATTGGATGATCATGAAGCTAGTCGTACAAAATGATAGGACTAGCAAGAGTTCAGTCATACATGATCAACCCTAGGATTTGTTAATCATGTTACAGCCCGTAGGCAGACAGTAAGTAAATGTGCATCGAGCTAACAGGTGCTCGTCGGCTAAACGCCTCAAAAGAATAAATTTACATATAAGTGGGTGAAACAAAAAGGGAAAACCCACTCTTGGCCCGGGTTCCGTCTAGTTGTCACCATTGGGCTGGAAGCTTGGTAGATCCCCGGGAGCCGCTCCGAAATCTGGCCATACAAAACCAGCTGGGTCAAACCCCAGAAAGAGCAAGTGCCACAAAGGAGGCCACAAATAAGAACAAAAGCCAGCATATCAAAACATAAAGAATAAAAGGAAAGTACAAGTAAAATAAAAGTACACAGAGCGATAAACGACTAGGGACGTGGAACCATTCCGGGAGCCAGGTTACAATCCTTAAACCAAACAAGGACCGGGATTGTACCCCTTCGCCTGAATAGTTCACTGTCTCTACCCATTTATCGTTGGAGATAAGTAAAACAATCATGATCAAGAGTTCCAGGTACAAGGGCTAGACAAGACTTAGACGGGGCTGGACACCATTCATTCACAATCGGCCAAGCAAGTACTACGGCTTACTACTTTAACTAACTAGGGTTATCACAAGCCTAATTACTAACAAGATGCAAGTGAGAAACTCCCAGTCCCAAGCCCTGCAGACCATCCAGTTATCCTTCCGCGGGTTGAGAGTTATAGGTGGGTACATCGCCCGGAAGACAAATGTACCCTTAGGTGACTTAGAGGGTGCAACACATGACAGTGTGCTGGAAATGTGCTCTACTCGTCGGCAAGCTACAAGTCCATTAAAGCGCCCAGATAACGAGATTGCCTGTGACTGGGAATTCTCCATGTTCTAGTTTGATCTAATCATTAGCCTATTCCAATTTAGCGCGAGTCCCTGGCCGTGGTACCCAGGGAGTCACGTCCTAGACATGATGCAAGACAAGACAAGTGGATTGTACAAGCAAGCAAGCAGGAGCACCCACGGTGTCAAGACAGGTCAAGTTAAGTTATCAAGTCAAGTCAAGTCAGGAGTGCGCCGCCACGGCCACTATCAAGTTATCAAGATAATTCATGTCAGGGTACTTGTCAGGAGTGCGCCACGACGGGCCACTATCATGTCAGGTTGGTCATGTCAGGAGTGCACCATTACGGGTCACTATCATGTTATGTAAGTTCCTTGTCATACCAGGCCATGTACAATAGTCATTCCAAGTATATAAGTAAAATCAAGTTCATGACAAAAGGCGTAAGGATATAAATGGGCGTAAAATACCTGATACAATACCAATATATATAGGACTATAAAAGAGCCAAGACCAAGAAATAACAAATTCATCATAAACAAGTAGGTAGCACAAGGGGGTCAAGGGTTGGGCTACGCGGGGTATAGACTGCGCATACAAGGCTGCGCAAGAGTTGTCTTGCGCAAGGGTTACATTGCGCAAGGGTTACATTGCGCAAGGGGAGCAGTACGCCAGCAATACGCAATGCACAGTACGCAAGCCACTACGCAATGCACAGTACGCAGGCCGGCATACGCAGGGCTACGCAAGTCACTACGCAATGCACAGTACGCAGGCCAGCATACGCAGGGGCTACGCAAGCCACTACGCAAGCAATACGCAATGCACACTACGCAAGCAATACGCAATGCACAGTACGCAGGGTGCAATACGCAGGGTGCAATACGCATGGTGCAATACGCATGGTGCAATACGCAGGGTGCAATACGCAGGGGGCAATACGCAGGGTGCAATACGCAGGGTGCAATACGCAGGGTGCAATACGCAGGGGGCAATACGCAGGGTGCAATACGCAGGGGGCAATACGCAGGGGGCAATACGCAGGGTGCAATACGCAGGGTGCAATACGCAGGGTGCAATACGCAGGGGGCAATACGCAGGGTGCAATACGCAGAAGACCCTAAGCAAGGGTTCTACGCAAGCAACACTACGCAGGAGCTCTACGCAGAGGCCGTACGCGGGAGCCGCGTGGCCAACAAGAGGGAAAGGCTATGTTCTTCTCCTACCTCTGTCCGAGAGGAAGAACACCCAACCCAAAAACTTCAATTTTTCATAACCTTGTCAAATCAAAACCAAATTTAGATTTTCAAAGTTCTAACTTGAGTAAAATTGAATTCCCTTCCATATGGAAGCATCAAAAACCCATAAATCCAACTAAAATAGATCAAAACCATGTAAATCCGAAAATAATTAAAACCTAGATCTAGAACAATGGAGACTCCAAATCACAAAATTCCAAGTTCTAATGTTGTTCTCCATGTCCTAATCTAGCTAATGAACAATTAAAAAGTGGTGCTTATTTAATGGCAAGATGCACTTGCCTATAGGTGTTGGTGGAGGAAGAAGAAGAAGAAGAAATAAATGGAGAAATTATGGAGGAGAGAGAAAGTAGGTGGGTTATAATGAGGGTGTTGTGGTGTAATGGAGGTGGTGTTTAGGCTATGGTGTTCCATCATGACAAACCAAACCAAACCAATCTCCAAAATAAAACCAAGCCAGGGTCTAAAACCCATTTACAAGAATTCAAAATCCGCAAGTCGAGAATAATAAAATACGTGCCAAAATCCAAATACGAGCATAATACGAAATACGGAAAATGAGGATGACAGGGACGGAAACAGAAGGGGATCGCTGATCGCTCGGGGGGGGGGGGAGCATCAGAGCAAACCCTAGCTTTTAAGGGGGCGGCTGAAAATAAGGTGAGGAGAGAGAAATACACGGGTGGGTTGATATATATAGTACCGAGGGCAAATTGGTAATTGTCCCATGTAATTCGGTTTTCGGATCGGTTCGGGTCAAAAAATCCAAAACCGAGAACCGATCCGAGCCGAATTTCTAATTTTCCAAAACCGTAACCCGACTGTATGTTTTCAAAACCGATCCGTTTCGCCTAACGGATCGGATTGGTTTGGTTTTCGGGTGAAACCCGAATTATGCTCACCCCTAGATACGGATACGGTAAGTGTCATATCCGGCCACTATATCCGAACCAATAATATATAAATTATTTAATAAATTTAAAATATATTCAAAGTATGCATGGGACTATTAGTTATATGTGCTTGTGTGGAGAATTTTTTGGTGCAAATGTATTCAATGTATGCATGGAAATCTGCTGTTTATGATATTTCAATGGAAAAATTTGCACATATATCTGACAAAATATGTTGTTCCAATGTGAAAATCTGCTGCTTCTGATATTTTAATGTAGAAATATGTTGTTTCCAGACAAAATTTGTCGTTTCAATGTGGAAATCTGTTGTTTCTTGACAAAATCTGTTGGTTCTGATATTTTTTTCTTTTCTTTTTAAATATTTTTTTAGTAATCTTATTGGTTCGGATATTATCCGATATCCGTTAAAATTATCGGTAACGGATACGGTAGCCAAAACTTTTATCGGATCGGATATCGGGTAGTTATCGGATATATTCGATAGTTAATGGTTCGGATATGGTAATGTCAATATCCGACCAATAAACTACCATTGACAGGCCTAAGTATGCTACTAACGTTCACCTGCATAAAAAAATTTGTTAAAAAATTAAATTAAAACTTTGGATATATGTTTAGATACTATTAAATAATTAGTATATATATATATATATATATATATATATATATATATATATATATATATATATATATATATATATAACTTTGGATATATATTTAGATAATACCATATAGTTAGTTTAAATATAGTTTAGTTATTGAATATATTTTAATTAAAACTTGTTCATCGTAGAACACCTGTAATTAGTCTTTTTATTGACACTATCTCTTTATCTAGTAGTTGTATGATATCTGAAAGAAGTCATAGTATCGGTAGGCACATATCATTGGTACCGGATGCATCATTAGGTTGTGCCGAGTAAAATTTGTAGTTAGATTAAATATATTTTTAAAGTTTAAAGTTTAAATATTAAATATTTTTTAATTTGAATTTGTTATATATATATATATATATATATATATATATATATATATATATATATATATATATATATATATATATATATATTTTTTTTGTTATATATATATATATATATATATATATATATATATATATATATATAACAAATATATATATATATATATATATATATATATATATATATATATATATATATATATATATATATATATATATATAAACTTCTGTATTTATGTTTAGATAGTTGTAAAAAATTTAAGTTATTTTAAAAGTTAGTTATAAGAATTTTAATTATTTATATGTGAGGTATGGATATACATATTCTTAATTAAGTTTTAAATAAGGGATAAATCCAAATGGGTACATGCGCATAATGTGGGAATGTGGCAGCAGCGAAGTTCAAGGGCCAACACACAGCTTTGTGTAAATTGCAACCTTATATTTCTTCGAAATTGCAGGCCAAGTCCCGGTCCATCCATCAATTTACAAATAATAATAATAATAATTATAATTATTTGAAATAGTTGAACAAGTGGACGAAATGAAATATGATATTTGCCATTCCTTCAAACTTTCTTCACTTTGGTCCCACTCTTTTGGCGTTTCTTCACTTCCACCACTCAGATGGTACGGAGGTTATAATTTAAAATGACATCTATTTTTTGGGGTTCAAATTACAAAACCATAACTCTTTTTTTTTTTTTTTTTTTTTTTTCAAAAAGTTCAAGTGGCGAGTATAGAAATTATTCTTGGCACGTAGGGTTGGATCGGTTTTTTTTTTTTTTTTTTTTTTCCGCTTATAGTTGGGTCCAATGCTTACGGTTTTTTTATGAAACAAACAGAAATTCTCAAGAAGAGGAAAAGAAAGAGGAAGAGGAAAGAGGAGGAGGAGGAGCATTCGGAATTGATCGCTGCCACAACCATTCAATCATTCAATTGGTGATTTTGTTAGAGAAGGAGGAGTAGGTAATTGGTATCGGTCCGGTGGGTGTCGGTCCGGTGTCCGGCCGGAGAGGAGCGAGCGATGTGGAGATTCCGGATTTTATTATATTAGAATGGAACGACTGCTGCTTTCTTCGATTCATCACAATAACAACAACAACAACAACAACAACAACAGCAACAACAACAACAACAACAAACAACAATGACGTTTTATGTTGCTCGAGAAGCTGCCAAGGTTATTCTTCTTCTTATTTATTTCATGTTTTCTTTGTCCTTTTTTTTGTTTTATACGTAACAATGCGGTTACTTATTATTATTATTATTGTTATTACATTTTTTTTTTTTTTTTTTTTTTTTTTGTGGATTGTTGCAGCTATGGAAGAGGGTGGAGATGGAGACGTCTGTAGAAGTGCAGGTCCTTGGGGACAAGTGGAAGCTTATTCTAGGTGGACTTATTTTTCAGGTAGGTTAGTACTTAGTACAACATCAATTTAATTCATTTGATTTGATGCTGCTCGTTAACCATTTGAGTCAAGGGGATCGATCAGCCATTAGAGGCATCTTTTTTGTTGTTGTTAATTCTTGAAGGTGGTAAGGACATCAAAGAATGAATGGGTGGTTCAAGGAACCTTTTATTTTTTGGTTGGCGGAATCAGTTTATTGGGAAAGGAAAGTCATTCATTTTGTGTGTGGTTACCGAGTAGAAAATAGCGGAATCAGTGCATTGGGAAAGGAAAATCGTTCATTTTTTATGTTTGGATGTCAAAGGAAACGAGCAAGTAAGAAAAATGGTTTCCGAGTAGAAAATAGCGGAAAATGGTTCCCCCACCCAAATTTTTTGGACTAAACTATCCATACTCAAATATGTATTCTGACTATATTCCTGGCTTTCCAAACACCAGAAAAGGAAAATTGATGAGGATTGCAATTTCTCATGCCCGTGGAAAGAGCAAACAATTGATTTCCTTTCCGCGAACCTAACAAGGCCTTAGGCCTCGTTTGGTTCGCGGAATGGAAAGGAAAGGAAAGGAAAGGAAAGGAAAGGAAACTGATTCCTTGATATTTCCTTTCCTTTAGGAAATTATAATTCCTATAAACTTTCCTTTCCGGTGTTTGGAAAGATCGGGATTATAGCCGGAATATGCCTTTACTTTTCATTATAGTGTTTGGTGTTTGTAAGGAAAGAAAACAAAATCAAGTCAATTTTCCAAAAATACCCTCGTGCTAATAAAAATAATTATTACTTAGAAATATTTTTGTCTAAAAGATATTATGGATAAAAATGGTAAATAATATTATGAACATGGATATTTTGGTCAAAACTTTTTGTAATAAATGCGGGAAAGTTGGAAGGAAAGTGATTCCTTAGATAAATGGGAGGAACCACTTTCCCCCCTATTTTCCTACCTCTTAGGAATCATTTTTCCTTTCCAACAACTTTCCTTTGGCTCCCAAACATAGGAAAGGAATCATTTTCCTTTCCCAAGCTCAAATTCCGGTAACCAAACGAGGCCTTAGTGCAGTGCCCCGTTTTGCGATTTGATTTATATTTCTTGTGGATATAAGTGGATCGCATAGGCAATATTTTAGGAAGCAAGGATGCTCCAAACATTGTCTTCGTGCCCGTGGCACATTGTGTTGGGATGTCGTGTATGTATCTTGTCGTGTTAGTGTTTGTATCTGTCCAACAAAGTAGGTGATATTCTTTCACCTTGCTAACTCTTTCAGTAGTAATTAACAAATGATGCGAAGAAAATTTGTGGTTTTAGTTATTTTTCCTTGTGTATATTACCCACATGTTTTTACTAGTTCAAGAATCTTAATTGTATACTTTTGTATGTCCACAGTACATTCATGGCCTGGCTGCTCGAGGAGTTCACTATCTACACCGCCCTGGACCTACTCTCCAAGACCTTGGGTTCAAGATCCTTCCGGTTTGTATAATATATCTTGTGTTCCTACATGATTTAACCATAAATTGTCGGAGAATCTAGCCAATCGTAAAACCGTCTTATTTCTCCCAATTATGTTATTTTAGGAACTTGGTAAAGAGAGATTTTACATAAGCGAGACCTTGTTCAGTGCCATATTTCTCTCATTCATACTGGTATTAATCTTCTCGCTCATCTACTATTTTTTTTTTTTTCTAACTTGCATTCTGTGAATGTTTTGGATTTATATACTCGAAGAAATATCACTTATGTTTTAATGGAATATGGAGAGTTTTGGAACAAGTCATGTGGGGAATGTGAATGAGTGCAAGCCATGTTTTAGGCAGGATGTGAGTATGTTTTACATTTTGGGTGTCAATTTGTTAAGCTTCAGCAAAACAGAAAAAAAATAATAATAATAACATACAGGGATTGCATAGAACTTAGATTGGTAATGGAGATTCTGAGGCTTTCAGTGGAGGGCGTATACCACATTCAATGAAACTTTTAATTGGGTGAATCGTCCGTATGATATGTTTGAGGCAACAATGCAAAAACTCTGCATTTGATGTATTCGTATCCAAGACAAATTACATATATCCATTTCATTTTCTCTGGATTTTGGACAATTGTTATGTTTGACACCTCATGTGCATAATTGAAATACATCCCTCACGTTCTCCTGGAAGTTCTAATGTTGAATTCCTAAAAACCACCATTGTTATGTTGCATTCCTAAAAACCACAACATATTGGTTTGTTTGGAAGTGTAGCAGGGTTATGATCCTGATCTGGTTGACCCTTAACGTAATTCCTTATCTTCACTAATGTTTTAATCATCTTATGCATGCTTGATGTATAATTACCGACTGTAACCTTATTACATGTGTGAATTAGGCTCTGAACTTAGGCAAACCGTAGGCAGTGATGCACTGCCTGCTGACACACTTCGCAACTATTTTTTCTTGTTGAGACAAGATGTGTATATATATATATATATATATGCCAATGACCCCCTGGCCTAGTGGTAGTAGTGAGGCATGCGGCCCGATTGGTCTGGAGATCTATATATATATATATATATATATATATATATATATATATATATATGCCAATGACCCCTAGCCTAGTGGTAGTGGTGTATATATATATATATATATATATATATATATATATATATATATATATGCCAATGACCCCTAGCCTAGTGGTAGTGGTGAGGCATGCTGCCCGATTGGTCTGGAGATCGATTCCCAGTGGGAGCGTTCGCCATAATTACCAATTTTCAATATATATATATATATATATATATATATATATATATATATAACCTAGAAAACTAGTCTAAATATCCAGCTACTTTAATTGTATTATACCTTTTGCAACTTTCAGATCAATCTTTAGGAAAATATATGTTTATTGTTGTCTGGCTCCATAGTAATTACTCGAAAAGTTGTATAGCATTGTATTATTTGATGAAAAAAATGATGGAATTGACAAAATAATACTGTAAAGGTTTATATTTGATCAGTTTATATGCTAATACTCCATAACTTTGTATGTTTGTGCATGCTGCCGGTGCATGGCAATGGATGCCATTGGGGTATCTAACTGACCTATGAAAAGTAGTTAGTCCATGTTTTTGTATTGAGGTTGCTGCTGCTAGATTATACAACACTGTTTGTCTCCGGTTATAGCAATAATGTGTTTTTTATTATTGTTACAGAGGATATTTTGGTAGTGTTACATAGGACATGACTCCTAACAGAGCTGAATGGAAGAAAATGATTCAAACAGCCGACCCCAAAAATATGGGATAAGGGCTTTGTTTTTCTTCTTGTTGTTATAGAATTAGTACCTCTTTGTAAGGCTACCAATGGTTTCCTATCATAAGATTACCAAGCCTCAATTTGAAGCTCAACCCATCACAATATTGTTCATACATCTTTGTTCTGCAATGTAGGTTCTGACTTGGTTATTGGCATTTGGCCAATGGATTAGGATCTGAGCAATAATTTCATAGCCTTTGTTCTTAATTCTGTTGGTGTACCATTTTGTGCACCAGTAATGAACCTGTCTCCACTTCCACACTTACACATTATCATATGTATGCTCTCTCACACACACGAAAAGATTCATAAAAGAAGATGATGATGATGATGTTCTACGATTTGTTTCAATATTTTGACCCCTTCACACTATTACTTTTGATTATTAACGGTGATTTAATCTCTTATACTTTATACATTACTTTCTTCTCTTTCTTGTTACCTTCCATTCCTCGGCTGTATGATCCTGTTATTTGTCTTGGTTATTTGTCTAATTTGTATCATGATAAGATGTTGATCCTTTTTCAGTGGACACTCCATCCGTTTATTTATCACAGCAAACGGTTCTACACTGTTCTACTATGGCGTAGGGTGCTGGCTTCTTTAGTTGTAAGTTCATAACAGCTATTAAAACGACCCCTTGTTAAAGTTATGCTTTGATTTAATATAAAAGGAACAAGGTTGTCTTAAACCAAAATTCCTGGGGTTGGACCAAAAAAACTGTTTTGATCTGATTGAAAAGATATTCCTACAGGCTTGTCAGTGTTTAAGGATCATGACATTCTACTCGACTCAACTTCCCGGTCCTAGCTATCACTGTCGCGAGGCAAGCATTGATCTACATTATAAATCATCTCATAATTTGCTGGTATTGAGTAAATAGGACTTTTCTATTGAACAGGACTGTACCTCGTACTTATGATTTCTAGTTCATAGAAACTACCCTAAGGTGAACAACTGCTGCATTCTATGCAGGGTTCAGAACTTGCCAGACTGCCCCATCCTAACAATATATTAGAAGTGCTTCTCATTAACTGTAAGTGGATCCTACTAAGCTCTTAACTATTTCGTGCATGTTCCTAATTAACTCTGGCATTTTTATTCTTCTTTTTTTTAGTTCCTCGAGGAGCCATATATGGTTGTGGGGATTTGATCTTTTCATCACACATGATATTTACTTTGGTGTTTGTGCGTACATACCATAAGTATGGTTCTAGAAGGTAAAAGTAACTTCAAATCTCAGTTTTTTCTTCTTTCTTGGACCTTCTCTAGTAATCAGAGTAGAATACCATAACATAATTAACATATGTGATGTTTTCCGAATAAAACAATATGCATGTAACTAGAATTTATGTGATTTCTTGCAGGTTTGTAAAGATGCTTGGTTGGTTTCTAGCTATTGTGCAAAGCCTACTTATAATAGCTTCTCGTAAGCATTATACGGTGGACGTTGTTGTTGCCTGGTAGGATGAGCATTCTACTTAAATACTACATATTTCAGAAACATTTCAGCTAATGCAATAATTTTGACCAATATTTGACTTGAATGCAGGTACACTGTTAATTTGGTGATATTTTTCATTGACAAGAAACTACCAGGTTTACATGCTTCATTTTGTTTTAACTTTGTGTACCTGTAGTTTGCAAGTGTGTGTAGTACAAAATGTTGCAAGCGTGCATATACCTCATTGTGGTTTCCTGTATACTGGAAGTATTGGTAAACATATAGATAAATTGATATATGATTATTATGCTTTTTCCTTACAGTAGTCCAAACGAGTACCCTTACCCCCAGGCCCCCACCATGATGATTTATTTGCCATGCTCACCGTGCTCACCCTAAGATTATTTATGTTTATGTTAGCCCTACATCTATAATCAAGTGTCATCCAAGCTAGCATTCTTGTTATAACCTGAAACCTGGCTTCATTAAGATATTTGAGATGAGCTATAACTTGAGGCAGGAGCTACATACTTCACTGAATGGCAAAGGTGCCGGAAGTGTTCTTGTTCTGTTAGTCTTGAGAGGTCTAGCAAGGGTATATTGCAACTCAAGATGGTATTTTGATAGATTGAGCAAATCTGTCATAATCCCAATATCTGCTTAAACCTTAACTTATCAGTTTTCAAATAATAAGTTGTCAAACTAAGTTATTCCTTCTATCCTAGCTAACTATAGAAAATTTTAATTTGATTTGGGTTAGTATCTTTTCCTGTATTTTATGCCCCTACGGAAATGAGGATTCGTATGCTCTACTGACATGTGAGATATGTATGACAATAGAGATTGGAGAAGTTTTAGTATCTGCTTACAAATACTTTGGTTTCAGAGGTGACACTAGAAGAAACTTAATTTGACTGATTATTGGCTGCTGACACAGAAATGCCTGATCGAACGGTTGGTACTGCGCCATTGTTGCCACTGAGCACGAAAGACAGAGACAGAACCAAAGACGACAGAACCAAAGACGACCATCATAAGCTATCCAATGGAAATGGTGGCGACGCTACTGATTGGGTATACCCTTCTTCTATAATATGTTAACCTTCTTACTTAAAAGAAATCCAGTCACAATATTAGTATTACTAGTCCTGGTGTAAGTCAAAAAATATATACCAATGGAGCACCGCTTTCTTAATTTTTTCATGGATTCTTTATTCTGACAGCTAATATGTGTTTTTTTTTTTTCCTTTCCAGAGATTAAGAACTCAAGTGAATGTGAAGCATTTAGAAGCTGGGAACCTTGTTCATTCCGAAGCAACAATGAATGGTTCCTAACTAATGTTACGGAGATTACCTTTAGTTCTATGGAAAATCAGAATTTGGTGGTGGCACACATGTAGCATTAGATGATAGGGGATTGCCATCGTTTCCTATGATAGGTGATTACTGTAACTTGAGAAAAATAATTCAACCTCCTACAATTTTGCTTCTTTGTGGTAATCAAAATGCACAATATGAATGTACCTTGTAGATTTTATTACTCTTGATGAAATTTTAGCGATTCTTTTTTTGTAATAGTACTGTCAAGAAGAATCAAACCTATAGTTGCATTTGACATGGGAGTTTATATATAGCGACTTTCCTGGTGATCCTGGCAATCCATGTGTATTGAAAACACTTGTTATCAGAATTAGAAACACAGTTACGAGAAAAATAGTGACCGTGATTGTATTTTGTAAGTGGCCCTCTGTATCTCAATTGTGGAATGTTTGGTCAAGTAGGTCCTTGTTGATATGCTAAAATAGTCTTGGACAACAAGGCGCTTTTTTTCTAAACTTGAATTACTAACAAACTCATATCTAACGTTCATCTTGTTTATGGGCTCGAAATCATATGAATTTCATAACCAATTATGTAAGGTCTATCATGTAAGATAGTTATTTTATGCAAATATATGAATAAAAATGAATCAGTTTGCGAATTGCGAGTTTATGAGTCTGAGTATCTCTAAGTTTTGTTCGGACTTGTGCATATCCAGAACTGAACTGTGTCAAAAGTAATAGTGCCCTACCTAATTCCCCAAATAAATCTTTCACTAGAAAGGAAATGGATACAGATCAAAAACCCTAAAGGAAGACATGACTTCTTATTTTTTAAACTCCACCGTGAAAAGTCGTCGGTTTACATGCACCTCTTCATTTGATTTTTTTAATGGTCTAAACAAAAAAAAGTCAAAGGACTAATAAAAAAATTTGTACACGTCTAATGCTTGTTGCTCGTGTGGAAAGCAACGCGTACATCAGGCCCGACAGGTTCGAGACCCCAAATCGTAAGAACGTGTAGACGTGTGTGGGTTGTACTAAAAAAAAACTGTCACGGATCGCGATCCACATGTTTCCTTTTAAGAAGATATGCACAGTCCATTCAACCTCCAATCAATGGCCACCAACCTCAATTAGAAAAGAAGAATTAGGTCAATAATCCGCGCGCAAACCTATCTCGTCCATCCGATTAGGTCCCAATCCAACAATCCAGAGCAACCGCACGCCTTACTCAAATTTTTTAAGAGTCCCGTTTCTTCCTTTCTTCCTATTAATATACCATTACCATCCACTTCATTCTCGTCCAAACCACAAATATTTTCTTCTCCTTCTTCCGCACTACCAAACCCTAGCTTCAACTCTTCTTCTCGATACTCTTCTTCTCGATGGCTCGAAACAAGTAAAGAAAAAGACTTTTTCCGTCTTTGTGATGAGATGAGAATAAAATAAAAATGGAAGAGAAGAGAAAATAAGAGATTTCACACACAAGATTTACCGAGGAAATAATACGAGATTTCACACACAAGAAGAGAAAATAAAAGATTTCAATTTGAGCCTACGTCCTCACCTGCCATTCTTTGCATTTTCACTATAATCAAATGAAAGAAAACAAAGGGCTATTCTCTCAAGCTGGTACAACTTAACTTGATGATCACTTTCTCTCACAAACTTACTTTAGGTGGATTACAAGTGTGAGGATTATAAGAGCTTTTGTTGTGTGTTATTGTTCTCGTTTCAACCTTCATCATATCCCCACTATTTATAGGGAGGATGTGATTCTTGGGTACACCAATTTCTATGCATGGAGAAGCCCAAAGGGTAGCCCTTCTATCTCCTAAGATCAGTCCTTCTATCTCTCAATGCATAGAGAAAACAAAGCATTAATGTTGCACGCATGCTTGCTGCATGCAGAATGTGAACAATTAGGCTACTTCATATAGTCATAACTTCTATAATACACCTTCAAATGTCCTAATACAGAGCTTGGATTAAAGAAAAAACTTTTCTTTACAACTTTCGTATTGAAGATCGATCCAAATAATGACTGCAACACATCCAAGTCAGCCTCCCAAAACTAAATCTTGTCATAGAAACTACATCCAGTAAAATGGCTAAGTACATGGCCGAACCCAACCATGGATGACCAATCTCAATGGATCATCCATATTTATTCATGATGGGGATGGACCTTGTTCCCATCACCAAACAGATAGCCAGTAAGTCGACTGTAGGCAAGGCCCCCAAAGCTTGCCACCAAAGTCGTACAGAAGTCGGCTCCGGCAACAGAAGGAGTGTAGAAGCCCCACCACTTCCGTCCCGAAACTGTGGCTCTAAGGGAGATTAGGAAGTACCAGAAGGACACAGAGCTCCTCATCTGGAAGCTCCCTTCCAGAGGTTGATGAGGGATATCGCTCAGGATTTCAAGACGCTCTGTTTCCAGAGCAATGTCGTGGCTGCTCTCCAGGAGGTGACGGAGTCCTACTTGGTTGGATTATTTGAGGATACCAACCTATGCGCCATCCATGCCAAGAGGTCACCATCATGCCCAAGGATGTCGACCAGCTTGTTCGGAGGAGTCGCGGGAAGAGGGCATAGATTCCGGTGATGATGATGTTGGGCGCATGCCGGCGTTTGCCAACCCACCTAACCAAAACTAACCCCCGTCTAACAGCACCAAGCACAAGATGAAGACAAGTATATGGCGGTGATGTACGTTACCTGGACAAATCCTAACCTTTAATAACTCAGATAAAATTATAATATTGACAGAACTCACGTTGAACCCTTTGCCCTAATAGGTTCAACCCTCTCACCACTCTCAAGAAGAAAAATAGAAGATTACAATTGAGATCACTCACCAACCCGTAGCAATCTCCCTAGCCGAAGTTGAAGACTCCTCGATTAGATCTTTTTCTTCCTTTTGTCTTGGATGACGGAGTCCTAAGAGCAAAGTACGAACTTTCTCTTAAATTTTCTTGTGGATAAGCATCCCGAATCTCCACTTTTGTGCTTTGTGATTATTCTTTGGGCCTCCACCCTCACCCCATATATATAGGATGAGAAAAAATATATCTTATTTTAGGTCATAATATAATTTCTTAATTAGGAAGCCCTCAAATAATTAAGAATCCTATTACACCTAAAATAGCCCATCAATTATCATATTCTAGATCATAATAGGATTTCCTAAAATAAGAACCTTATTATATCAAAAAATAATACAACACCAATTATGAAAATCCAAATCAAATTAAATCAAATAATTAATTAGATTTGGATTCCACAAATATGTTGTTACCAAATCCAGACTGAACTCCAACAATTTCCTCCTCCAGTCTGATGAGAGGGTATTGACCCCATGGGTCCTTAACTGGACTCCATGCATGTCGTCCCATGACAGAATTCCTACTCCCCCATGCCACTGATCTCCGATCTCCCGAGTTACTTTGCATCTTCATTTGTCACCAGCTCCTCGACCGTCGCGTCGATGCTAGCTGCCATGCATTGCATCTTCTGTACCACTGAGATCCTGTCGATATCAATGACACGACCAAGATCGAAGTCCCCGACGATCAGCCTCACCGTAAGTCTTGGCTGCTTGTCCTCGACTTCTATCTTCCACCGAAAAGTGTTAACGTTCCGACAAGCTTCTTCACCCTTGGCTGGCTCAACCAAGCGGATGGTGCGATTCTCACAAGATTCGAACTCCTAAACCTGTCCACCTTCGTGTCCGAACTTGAAGCTCTTCCATACACATGCGTACTCGAGCAGAACATCATGCACTGTGCATGTCGTCGATGACCCATAGCCGCCCCTGAACTGCGTGAATGATGATGCTCCCGCTTGAGATTGAGTTTGCTGTAAACCTTGATCTCCTTCCTGGCTTCGAACTGCTGAAACCGATGTCGCTCCGTGAAGATTTTGTAAACCACCTGTCGCCAAATCTGGATCCGTAGAACAACCCCCATCTGGAGACCGACTAGCTGTCATGGGATCGACAAACTGACCCTCAATCTTTGACTCATCACCATCCGTACTTTGTCTCGACAAATCGAATCCTCCGTAACCCTCTAAGCATCTAGAAGTCCATCCTTAGCAAGTTCTTGACGATCCACCTCCTGTCGAACACTCCTCGAGCCTCCATCCGATGTCTGTGGCCTGCCTGTATAGCTCAGTGGCTTGAGCCTATACATGCCACAGCACAAATCTCCCCGAGCCAGCTGTTACAAGCATCCAATCTTTGCTCCCAAACAGATTGCGACATCCATCATCTGCCAGCCTCCCTACCAAAACTAAGTTGTAGCACAAACTCGGTACATGTTGCACACCCTTAAGGACGAGTTTCTCACCAAACTCCGTCGCCAAGTGCACAATACTGATGCCTACAACTGCAGCCATCCCCTTGTCGTCCATCTTCACACGTCCAAACCTGCCGTCGCGTTATGACGTGAAAATCTTTCTATGTTGAGTGGCGTGATATGATGCCCCCGTGTCCATGATCTAGTCGCCATCATGACACATGCCACAAGGTTCCTCTACGTCGGTCGTTACGATGATGATATCTTCCATTGCTGTAAGATCCTCCTGATCATCCTTGCCTTTGACCTTCTCAGCTTTGAGCTTCATGCAGTTTCTCTTGATATGACCCCTTTTACCATAGTAATAGCAGCCCTCCTTGCGGTCCACAATCATAAGATCCCGAGAACTCCCCCTGTTCTCGCTTGTGACTTGGATCTTCCTTTCCCGTAGTAAGTCACCAGAGTGAACTCCTTCAATGATTTCACTTGCTTGTGCCGGACCTCCTCATTCAACAAGCTACTTTTTGAAGAACAGATGGCAACTCTAGAGGGGGGTGAATAGAGTTTATAGAGATAATAACCAATTAAAAATTCAACTCTATCACAAACAAAACTAATCAGAGTAAATACGGAATTTAAAGTGAGAAGAAAGAGAGCATACGCAAACACAGCCGATTTTAACCTGGTTTCCCTCGTGGAGGACTAGTCCAGGCCTGAGAACTCTAGCTCAGGATTAAATCCACTATTTGTGAAATAGTAGTTTACAACCCGTGCCTTTTCTTCAGAAGAGCACGTCAACTTCTTACAAAGTATCGCAGTGGCGATTGCTTGGAATTTTCCAAGCGACTTCTTCAACTCTTGCACAAGACTCCTAACTGAGAGATGCTGAGCACTCGAGACTTAGGATGCTTGTGGCTAGTAGATGGAAAGGGTATGGCTTAGTTGAGCTTCAAGAGAGAAGAGAAGAGAAGATTGGATGATTTGAAATGAGAGAATTCTTGGCCTTTTTATAGGGTTTTTGTAGGCAGAATTCGGCCAGAATTCGGGTAGAAATTTTAAATATTTGGCCGTTGGACAACTTGCAACCAGCTAACCCTAAAATTTAGGTTGCTGATTTTAAGGGGACAGAGTTCGGCCCGAACTCTGTGTGGAGGTAGAGTTCGGCCCGAACTCTGTCTCCAGAGCACAGAATGGTTCTAAGGGACCTGTGGGCATATTTCTGGATGGTGGAGTTTATGGATTTGGGTAGGCTTTTGGTCAAGTCTCAAGAGCTCAGCATGACACAGTTTACAACAGTCTAGACTCAATAAAAGTATAAAATACAGACTCATAAATAACTGAATTGCAAAGACTGGACTGTCGTCTAACTTGAGCTTGATGTGGACGTCGTGTGTCGTATTGAATTATTACAAGTATTATTTAGTCAATGTTATCAATATTTGGTTGTCTGTGACTTTGTGTCAACAATCTCCCCCATATTGATAATTGACAAAATAATAATTGTATATTCAATATTCATACCTGGACACAGTCAATGACAAAAGCATAGCTCCCCCATAATCGGTGCCGAGCTAAATAAGATAGCTCCCCCGTAAATGATGCGTTAAACCTGTTGGCCTGATAAGGAATATCTCTCCAAAAAGCACCAAAAGCACATATATACAAAAACGAAATTGAATACAATATACAAATCTCTCCCCCTTTTGGCATTTAGCAATATAAGTAAGTATAATGGACAAACACATGCAAAAAGAAGAAACTGCATATTAACGAACATAACGAGCAGAAAGTAAGAGAACTATGATAAACATAAGAGTCATCACAACTAAAACATAAAGAGTTTACGATAAACCAAGTACATAAATCCAACTAAACAACTGAAAAACTGGAAAGCATAAAACATAAACTATGATCAGCAGTAGCATCATCTGGTGGAAGCCATCTCCATCATGGAGCACGAGAAGGCCCAGCGGAGTCGAAAGGATCAGGGAAGAAACGACTGGGGTCCACAATAGCAGCATCCGGATCCAGGTAGCGCATGACCCAGGGATCGTCAATGCGATATCCTTCGCGACCGGGATCCCGCTCCATGGGAATGGGCATAGAAGGATGACGTGACATGGAATACCGAATATCGTGCAGCGAGTTGCTGAGGGCACTCATCTGCAGGGTAGTACGGTAGTCCATCCGAGTCCAGCGATCGTCCTCTAAGGTAAAGCGATCTCGGAGCATGGTCTGGATGGAGTCAAGAGTAGCAAGAGGAGGTGGCGCATCCTGTCCAAGTGGAGGGGCGTCGGGCTCCTCATCATCGGAATGCTCAGAAGTGGCAGGAGAGGCTACGACTGCCTGAAGTCGTCGTGCCTTAGATAAGAAGGCAGGAGCAGGCAAGAAAGGACAATCATGAAGTGGTACAATGAATGCACGAAAGACCATAGGAAGATATAAGGGATAAACCAAGGCTCGTGGTTTCTTCCTACAGTTAATCATCCGGTCCATCATGGTACGTGGAAGATTAAAAGGAATACGATAGTGGAGATGATATAAAGCTGATATCTCAAAATAGGTGACTTCATCGGTAGAGCCAGCCTTGGGTAGAAGGGTATTGAAAACAATCCGATGAAGTTCATAGTAGTAAGGGTTGAGATGTTTGGCCATAAGCTTACGAGGACAAATGTTTGGGGCACATAAGTCTTCCTTGAAGCTCTCAAGGGAAGTTCCATCTAGAAAGTGGAACGATCGAGCTTCAACAAGCTTGTCCCAAGTATCGAGTTCTTGAAGTTCAAGATACTCGGCCAAATCAGAATCAACAAAGGCGATATCAATGCCCGCAACTCGGAAGTAGATGTGAGTATCATCATGAGTCAAGTTACAGTAAAACATTTGTATAGCGCTACGATAGATGAAGAAATTTGTAGCAACTAGCTCATCAAGGCAAAGATCTTGAAACATAGATTCATATTAAGCAAAAATTATGAAATTAATGGGGTGTCCCGCAAACACCGAACGTGTCCGAAAATCACTAAACCATTCATTGGATGCTTCTAGTGATACAAAAAGTCGGTCGTCGTAGGTGTTTGGGTCACGTGGACGTGAAGGGTTGAACAATGGATGAGGTGGTTGTTATTGTTCAACGGGTTGCTCAACGGGAGGAGGAGGATTCGACGAGGACGCTCCCTCGGTCCGAATTCTCTTCCCACGATTGAACAAGCGAGGAGCCATAGCACAAAGTAAAGAAAATTGAAATAGAGAAGAAGAGTAAGTTATACCTTAAATAAATGATGAACAGTGAAAGAGAATTGGAAAATAGCCCTTCTCCTTGAATTTGGGAAAGAATGGAGCACTATAGAGAAGAAATTAGGGTTAGGGTTTTGAGAAAATAGTGGAGGAGAAGAAGAAAAGGTGGTAAGAAAGAGGGAGGATGAAGAGAAATCGAATATAAGGGAAGGGTTTCTCTTGGTCGGAGTGAATCAGGACCATTGGATCAAGTTTTGATCAATGGCTGGAACCTGTCCCCGATTCTGGAACAGGGAGGCCGAACTCGACCCGAACTCTGGTAAGGGCAGAGTTCGGCCCGAATTCTGGGTCCTTGTCCCAGAACTGAAATCAGGCTGAAAGGATGAAAAATTGGTTAAGTATGGGAAATCAAGATAAGTTATAAAGATAAATGATTAAGAATTTCAATAAACCAGATAGTAGAAGTAGAAAGATAGCAATATGAAATTAAAAAATAGCATATCAGCAAGTGATAAATCAAAATATACCGTATAATAAACAAGGAGTTATATTATAATTCAATATTTTGAATTTACCATGAGTTAGCTGCAGGGGCCGGATCCCAGCTAGCGGTAGTCCTGAGGACTAGTGCACCGTATCGCTTAGGCTTTTACGCCTTGTTGTCAGAAGGGCCCTTTCGGCTTGTACTCATAGCAAGTTCATCATAAGAGAATCACCATATAATCGATATTTACGCAGGTGTATTTTAATTTATGACGACTTCATCTAAAATTCCAAGTTCACGACAAAGAAAATTGAAGCGCTCTTCGGATAATGGCTTTGTAAAGAAATCAGCTAACTGATGATCAGTGTCAATAAATTCTAAGTTAATCGTGCCATTTTGCTGATGATCACGCAAAAAGTGGTGTCGAATTTCAATGTGCTTTGTGCGTGAGTGACAAATAGGGTTCTTAGTCAAGTTTATAGCACTAGTAGTGTCACAAAAGATAGGAATATGCATGAAAGATAAATTATAGTCTTCAAGGGTTTGCTTCATCCACAGAATTTGTGCAGAACAACGCCCAGCTGCTATGTATTTAGCTTCTGTTGTGGATAGTGCGACAGAATTCTATTTTTTGCTAAACCAAGAGACTAAAGCCTTTCCTAATAAATGATATGTACCGCTCGTACTTTTACGGTCGACCTTGTATCCCGCAAAGTCAGCATCAGAGTAACCAATGAGGTCAAATGATGTTGACTTGGGATACCATAGGCCTACTGTAACCGTACCTTTAAGGTATCTAAAGATACGCTTAACTGCGGTCATGTGTGATTCCTTAGGATTTGCTTGATATCTAGCACACATGCAAACACTAAACATTATATCAGGGCGACTAGCAGTAAGATAGAGTAGACTGCCTATCATACCTCGATACTTACGTTGATCTACGGGTTTGCCGCTGTCATCTGATTCAAGCTTGGTTGAAGTAGCCATAGGAGTGCTGATTGGTTTGACGTTATCAAGGTCGAATTTCTTCAGCATGTCCTTTGTATACTTTGACTGACAGATGAAGGTTCTATTTGACATTTGTTTGACTTGCAGCCCAAGAAAGTAGTTGATCTCTCCCATCATGCTCATCTCAAACTCGGTCTGCATACACTTGGCAAAATCTTGACAAAGGGTTTCATCAGTAGAACCAAAAATAATATCGTCTACATATATTTGAACTAAAAGAATAGTGTCCTTCAAAGACTTTATGAAAAGTGTAGTGTCAATTTTCCCTTTTGAAAAACCTTTCTCAAGTAAGAAGTTGCTAAGCCGTTCATACCAAGCTCTGGGGGCTTGTTTGAGGCCGTATAACGCTTTCTTTAACTTGAACACGTGGTCGAGAGATTTGTAATTTTCAAAGCCAGGGGGTTGTTTTACATAAACTTTCTCCTTAATAAAACCATTCAAGAAAGCACTTTTAACATCCATTTGAAATAATTTGAAATTTTGAAAATTTGCAAATGCACAAAGCATCCGAATGGATTCTAATCTAGCAACAGGAGCATATGTCTCATCGTAGTCGATACCTTCCTCTTGGTTGTATCCTTGGGCTACTAGACGAGCTTTATTGCGTGTGACTGAACCATCTTCATTTACTTTGTTTCTAAAAACCTATTTAGTACTAATAATTGAGTGATTAGCCGGTCTAGGAACGAGTTCCCATACTTGGCTCCTCTCGAATTGGTTGAGTTCTTCTTGCATAGCAGAAATCCAAAATTCATCATTGAAAGCTTCTGAAATGTTTTTAGGCTCAATTTGTGAAATAAAGGCAGTGCTAGTAATAGAGTCTCTTAATGATGATCTAGTAGTTACTCCTCGTGAAACCTCACCGATTACCAAATTTTCTGGATGAGAAGGCTTGAAAGAGAATTTCTTAGGCAAGCTTTCCAGAGAATTTGTTTCGGTTGTGGTGTTCATTGGAGTAGACGTTGATGGTTCAACATCATCATCAAGAGTAGCTGCTGCACTGTTATCTTCATCAAAAGTCACATTTGTAGACTCTTCCACAATTAAAGAGCGTTTGTTAAAAACTCTATATCCCTTACTCTTGGCGGCATAGCCAAGGAAAATACCATCGTCAGCTTTGGCATCAAATTTGCCTAAGTTATCTTTGGTGTTAAGGATAAAACATCTGTAGCCAAAAACTCTAAAATAAGAAACATTTGGGGTTCTCCCAAACCAAAGCTCATAGGGTGTCTTCTTCGTAATAGGACGAATAAGTACCCTATTTAAAATGTGGCATGCTGTACTGACAGCTTCAGCCCAAAAGTATTTCGAAAGTAAAAACTTGTTCAACATGACTCTAGCCATATCGCCAAGAGTCCTATTCTTTCGCTCCACAACACCATTTTGTTGGGGAGTTCTAGGACAAGAAAACTCATGATCAAAACCATTGGAATCACAAAACTTTTCAAAGTCAGAATTTTCGAATTCGCCTCCATGATCACTTCGGATTCGAGTGATCATGTAGCCTTTTTTGTTTTGAACTTTCTTGACAAAAATCTTAAAAACTGAAATAGCATCACTTTTATAAGTAAGAAAGAAAACCCAAGTAAATCTTGAAAAATCATCAACAATAACAAATGCGTAGAGTTTTCCACCAAGACTGGCTACTCTACTATGACCAAATAAATCCATATGAAGTAGTTGCAGGGGTCTAGTAGTGCTTACAGAGTTTATGGAATGGAAAGATGATTTGGTTGCCTTATTCAACTCACATTCGGCACATACGGTGTCCTTTTTGAATGTGATGTCGGGCAAGCCTCTAACTAGCTTCTTGGTTGATAGCCTGGATATAGTATCCATGTTGGCATGACCAAGACGCTGATGCCATAGTAACCGTTCATCTTTGTGAGCATATAGGCATCTACCTGCATGGTTAGTATCTAGAGACAAATAGAAAATATAAATATTGTCCTCTCTTACCCCTTCAAAAGCAATGTCTCCTGTTGACCTATCATATATAAGGCATTTGTTTTGTCCAAAGTTAATGTCATAACCATGGTCAGCAAGATGACTGATGCTGAGTAAGTTATGCTTTAACTCGGTCACTAGGCAGACATCCTTTATTACGGGAGAGGGAGGATAGCCAATAACACCATTACCTATAATATACCCTTTTAGGTTATTTCCGAAGGATACATATCCTTCTCTCTTCATCGATAGTGATGCGAAAAGATGTGCATCTCCCGTCATATGCCGCGAGCATCCACTATCGAGAATCCACTTACTCTTAGTTGAGGAGGGAAGGTCCACCTACATCAAGAGTAGATGTGACCTTTGGTACCCAAGTTCTTGAGGGTCCTGAAAAGTTAGCTTTTGGAAACCATGCATATATCTTTTTATCAACTAATCTTCTGATTCTACATTGTGGTGATATGTGTCCATGTAGACCACAATAAGTACATGTAGCATTTCTATTCACATTAGGAGCATGCTGATGATGTCTATAAGAATATTGATGATATGCAGATTCAGCATGGTGATGATATTGATATGGCATGGCATGATGAGATTGTCTATATGGCATGGCATGATGAGATTGTCTATATGTGGAGTGATGTTGATTGTGTCTTTGTGCAACATGATTATGACTGTGTGTAGCATGATATTTATGTGACATATGATGATTATTTCTAAGTGCATGAGGTTTGTGAAACTGTGTGTATATGTAAGCATGATTGTGAGCAGCATGAGTATGACGTGGTTTACTAGTATGAGTAGTGTCATGCTTTGTGTGTGTCTCATGTGATTGGGTTTGAGGTTGAACAACCTGTTTTCCCAATTTAGTCTCTAGTTTCTTAGAGACAGCTTGCGATTCAGTAATCTTAGCATTCAAACCATGCAACTTAGTAATAGTGATCTTGTGTCTATTCTTTTCTTCTGCAAGCTCCGTGTTGAGCGTTGTGATTTCTTGTATTTGTTGCTCAATACGTGCCTCGGCATCATGTAAGCTTATTTTAAGCTTAGATACCTCATCAGTGACATCCGTGGGTGCAGTGTCTCTAACATTATCAAGTAAAAGAGAAAGTCTTTGTATTTCAACTTCATGACTTTTGATTTTGTCCTTGGCTTGTTTGTATTTACCAATGACCTTTTTATGGTCACTAAGTAAATCAGTGAAAGCATCGCCAAGTTCATCAAAAGTGAAGTCGTCAAGAGTTTCGTTAGATACCTTGTCGGATGTTGCCATTAGGCAAACATTAGCCATATCTTGAGGAGAGTTCTTTTTTTCCTCGGAGTCACTAGCATCGCTTTCATGCCAGATGCTTGTGTTGGCATATTTCTTTGAAGAGGTCTTCTTGTATGGCTTCTCATAGCGGTTGCTTTTCTTTGAGAATGGACAGTCTTTTCGGACATGTTCCGTCTTCTTGCAACCGTAGCAAGTAGGCTCTTCTTCTTCATCTTCTTGTGGTTCCTTCTTTCTTTGGTTGAAGCGAAGGAATTTCTTGAAGTTGCGAACCATGAGGGCTTGATCATCATCTTCTGAGTTGTCGTCATCCGTCTCTTCGGGTTCGGCCCTCCGTCGTTGAGCTTTGAGTGCGATCTCTTTAGCCTTAGGAGCAGGCTCTTCGAAGTCCTTGAGGTCAAGCTCATGAGTCATTAGCTTTCCCATCAAGGTTTCCATGGACATGGTTGTGAGATCGTTTCCTTCTATGATGGCTGTCACCTTAGGGTTCCAAATTTTTGGTAACCCCCTAAGTAGCTTGCGAATCTTCTCGTGATTTGAATATTGTTTCCCAAGCGAGGACAGGGGGTTGATGATGTCGAGGAATCTTGTGAACATCTGCGTGATCGTCTCGTTTGGCTTCATCTTGAAGGCCTCATATTCTTGAGTGAGACGGCTTATTTTTGATTCCTTGACTTGGGTGGTTCCTTCATGCGTCACTTCTAGAAGCTTCCATACTTCGTGGGATGTGGTGCATGTGGATACCCTGTTGAACTCATTCCTGTCTATAGCACAGAATAAAGCATTAATAGCTCTCGCGTCTAGACTTGCCTATTTTTTCTCCTCGTCAGAATATTTTTCATGTGATTTCTTAATGAGATCATCGTTGACAACTATCCTGGCGGGCTTTTTGTAACCGTCAGTGACGATAGTCCACAGGTCAAAGTCTAGAGACTTGAGATAAAAACTCATCCTTGTTTTCCAATACGTGTAGTTAGTTCCATCAAATATGGGAGGCCTATGAGTGGACTGTCCTTCACCGTGATTGGAAATCAAGGATTGTGTGGTTGCCATGGATCAGCTCTAGGATGTAAATCCTTGTAAAGAGAACAGAGCTCTGATACCAATTGAAGAACAGATGGCAACTCTAGAGGGGGGTGAATAGAGTTTATAGAGATAATAACCAATTAAAAATTCAACTCTATCACAAACAAAACTAATCAAAGTAAATGCGGAATTTATAGTGAGAAGAAAGAGAGCATACGCAAACACAGCCGATTTTAACCTGGTTTCCCTCGTGGAGGACTAGTCCAGGCCTGAGAACTCTAGCTCAGGATTAAATCCACTATTTGTGAAATAGTAGTTTACAACCCGTGCCTTTTCTTCAGAAGAGCACGTCAACTTCTTACAAAGTATCGCAGTGGCGATTGCTTGGAATTTTCTAAGCGACTTCTTCAACTCTTGCACAAGACTCCTAACTGAGAGATGCTGAGCACTCGAGACTTAGGATGCTTGTGGCTAGTAGATGGGAAGGGTATGGCTTAGTTGAGCTTCAAGAGAGAAGAGAAGAGAAGATTGGATGATTTGAAATGAGAGAATTCTTGGCATTTTTATAGGGTTTTTGTAGGCAGAATTCGGCCAGAATTCGGGTAAAATTTTTAAATATTTGGCCGTTGGACAACTTGCAACCAGCTAACCCTAAAATTTAGGTTGCTGATTTTAAGGGGACAGAGTTCGGCCCGAACTCTGTGTGGAGGCAGAGTTCGGCCCGAACTCTGTCTCCAGAGCACAGAATGGTTCTAAGGGACCTGTGGGCTTATTTCTGGATGGTGGAGTTTATGGATTTGGGTAGGCTTTTGGTCAAGTCTCAAGAGCTCAGCATGACACAGTTTACAACAGTCTAGACTCAATAAAAGTATAAAATACAGACTCATAAATAACTGAATTGCAAAGACTGGGTTGTCGTCTGACTTGAGCTTGATATGGACGTCGTATGTCGTATTGAATTATTACAAGTATTATTCAGTCAATGTTATCGATATTTGGTTGACTGTGACTTTGTGTCAACACTTTTGACTGCCTCCATCGTGACAACTCCATCAGGCACGAAGTTGCTCACCGACACCACCAACGTCTTCCAGCTTTCCGACAGAGAACTCAAGAGTAGTAGGGCCTGAAGCCCATCATCAATCACCATCTTCATCACAGACAGCTGATTGATGATACCCTGAACCTCGTTCAGTTGTTGTGCCACTGGGGCACCTTCCGTGTACTTTGAGTTGACGAGTTGGCGAATAAGAAATGCCTTGTTGCTATCCATCTTCTTTTTATACAGCGAATGCAGCTTCTTTCATAATACTTTTGTCGAACTCTCCATGGAAACGTGGTGAAACACCGAATCATCCAACCATTGGCGGATGAATCCAATGACCTTCTGATCTAATTGTTTCCAGTCTTCAGTAGCTTTGTCTGTTGGCTTTGTGCTGTCACCCTCCCACGGACCATGCAAGTCATTGCACCAGCGTAGATCCTCCATCATTGGCTTCCAAATTGTCCAGTTTTCCCTTGTGAGGGTGATCACATGAGTGTTCATCTGCTCCGTAAACATGGTTGCTAGAACCTCTAAAGCTCTAATACCAATTGTTGGACGCGTACAGAAGCGTTTGCCAACCTACCTGACTAAAATCAACCTCCGTCTAACGGACACCAAGCACAAGATGAAGACAAGTATATGGCGGTGACGTGCGTCACATGGACAAATCCCAACCTTGATGAAGACAAGTATGTGGCGGTGACGTACCCTACTGTAGCAATCTCCCTAACCGAAGTTGAGGACTCCCCGATTAGATCTTCTTCCTTCTGTCTTGGATGGCGAAGTCTTAAGAGCAAAGTACGAACTTTCTCTTAGATTTTCTTGTGGACGAGCACCCCGAATCTCCACTTTTGTGCTTTGTGCTTATTCTTTGCCCCCACCCCATATATATAGGATAAGAAAAAAAAAATCCTATTTTAGGTCATAACATAATTTCTTAATTAGGAAGCCCTCAAATAAGAATCCTATTACACCTAAAATAGCCCATCAATTATCCTATTTTAGATCATAATAGGATTTCCTAAAATGAGAATTCTATTATATCTAAAATAGCACAACACCAATTATGGACATCCAAATCAAATCAAATTAAATCAAATATTTAATTAGATTTGGATTTCATAAGTATGTTGTTACCAAATTCAGACTGGACTCCAACAGATGATTGTTGTGGTATTTTACTTTGATGCCGTCTCTGCGATATAGAGAAGTTTTTTTTTGTATGATTGAATGCTTTCTAGTTTTCTAATGAAAATCTACTTAGTTTTTCTTCCCTAATTCCATTGTGTTAAATTTGGTATTCTTATAATATATGTTTGAGGAAATGCTTGTGTTGAAGGTTGATTTACACATTTGTACAACATATTGAGATTTATTCATGTTAAAAAAATTCTAGTGGAACCTTGAAATGTAGGCAACAATATCCATATGTTAAAAGGAAAAAAAAACTGTTGAACCAATATCCTAGAGTTTTGGAATACTTGTCTAATTAGTTGGCCATATAAGAAACTTTTATGATTTTTATTTTTTTAAATAATTACCAAACCTTTGGATGTTGATCATGATTATTATATCAATATAGAACACCTAGATTTGTGATGTTTTCTTCATAATCATGATCACATGCCATTGTTCAGTGTATGTACTTTTCTGATTCTCTGAATATCATCATCTAGGGGGGAGAGGGGTGTTTGCTTCTTTAGAAGCTATGGAACTTGGAGACGACAAACTATGTAAAAGGGTTGTGGTCAAGTTATCTGAGGTTTTTTTTTTCTATTTTGCTTGAATTATTGTATTTAATTGGAGGAAAATGAGCTTGGAAACAAAATTAACTCAAGCATTTGGGATGTTACCAACCATTCCCTTTACATATTTGTTCAACTTTTTTTTTTCCAACTTCATTTTTGACTCTAAATAAATAGAAACTTGAAGAATTTTGGGTTTTATAGGATATGTTTGTGCCCTCCCAGCTTTGCTATACTAAACAAGGAACTCTTTTGTTGCACTGATCACTGACTACAACTTGGTAAAAATTTATTAGACACAGTGAGAACATTTATGCATAGTCATAGGCTAATATCTGGTTCATATCTTTGTAGGAAGCACTTTCAGTTAAAATGGATAATTTCTAAAGGTACTCCACATTTTACTCCAAGCAGTCCTAACATTAAGGAGGACTACCAACTTCGTTTACAATTTATCTTAATATTCAAATTCTTTAGGGCTGCCAACATTGTTGGTAGTCCTACTTTATGTTAGAACTGCCAACAAGTTGGCAGTCCTATGACTAGGCTGTCCTGGAGTAAAATATGGAGTGCCTTTAAAAATTACCTTAAAATGTCCTCAAATGATCTATGCCTTAAAGAGTAGATTTCCAGTGATTTTTAACAAAATTGTTTGTGCTCCCTTCTAAAAGCCTTACAATTGATGTCCATTTGTTTCCATGAATTGCATCATTAGTGTTTTGAGACAGTGCAACACATTATATTAAAAGAAAAATTGAAGCTATAGACAACATATGTGTCACGTTCCGACCCAAAAAATCGTTCGTCCTCGCATCGATTTATCCGAATCGTTCATCCTCGCTAGGGCGTGATGTCGTACGAGTCTGGAGTTGCACTCGTACAAGGCAAGATGATAAGTTCTCAAATGGTTATATTTGATTTGATATTAGCAACGGAAGAAACAGAGTATACGAAACAATTTTCTTTATTGATAATTGAAATGAGGTTACAAAGGCTTTCAATAGCACAACTGAATTTGCCGGATTGGCTTACAACACTCAGGTTCTCTCTTGTCCACAAAGGATTTCATCGTTCCATACATTATGTCTTCTATATCTCGGTCGCATCATCCCGTTGTAAGTCCGAACGTCATTGCGGTCGCATGTCTCAAAATGCTACTATATTCTGTGCCTCAGCACGTCCAAGCGAAGCTCCGCCATGAGCAAACCATTACCTACATCCTGTAAGCAATCTGGTGGAAGATTAGTACTAATCCTATCGCGTACTGATATTGACCCACTTTACTAAACTGATATTAAGTAGATATATATATTGAATCATGCATCATACAATTTAGTGTTCTTTCTATATTTGCCTTATGATCAGTTTCATGGCATATTCGAAAACAGTAAGTAATATTTTCATGGAAAGCATGTTATTTCGATTCACATAAGCAAGCATACAATTTATTATTGTTTTGTGACTTCTTACCAACATCGATGCACTCACCCTTGTCTGACACAAGGTGAATACGCTTACCATCTTTCTCTGTCATGTTATAAGTAATCTTTATGCATGATATCTGTGTGCCTGTACTTTCAACCCATCGTTCCTTAACTATATGAAGGCCACTGGCTTTGCAGCCATAATGGACATATCAATGGTACGTCGGTGACTACTTCAGCCTAGGTTGCTACCCCCACTTTCTGAAATAGTCCCAAATGATACCGATATTTGTGACGTTCCATTTCAATGGTAGGTCGCAAGCCTAACAGATTGAAATGCTCCACATAATACCCATCTCAAATTTCCTTTATAGATCGAACGGTCCCGGTCCTCCTGGCGTACATCGTTCGAGGGATAAACACCTTGTGCACAAGTTGTCCGTGACCATGCAACGCGCATCACTAGCATACAACCAAATAATTTGCCTCTCTCTATTTCCATTGGCACAATACCCCAACTCAATGTTCATCAAACGAACGACCCGAAGGCCCCGAACATTTTGAGACACCATCCCACATTCGACAGTTCTGTCACATTCATGCCACAACTGTTCTCTTTGCAACGAAGCCATCTTTTATGATTTTTGTGCACGTACGCACGCTTTGACACAATTATTCTCTATTCTTCGAGTCGTACATGCGATGTGTCACGCCCCAGAACCAGAATACTGGCAAGTAGGGACGGACCAGGCCAGCTATGTATTCCAAAGTACTCCAGTACCCCGAAATAACGTATAAGTTGTAGAGACATGGGGGTTACTACTACAATTCAACAGTCAATCCTAGGTCAAGCAATCCTAGGTATCTCAATCACAAGCAAATATACAAAGTACAAGAAGTATGATTATCAGACATAAAATAGTAAAGCGTTCCAAACTATATATATATGGATGATCACACTACAACAAAAAGACCTATTAATAACGCTCGACCAGACGTATTGATGACGCCTGATACCTAAGCGTTATCAAAGTTTGAAATACCTTTTTCCTATGACGGTTTGGGCTAATTCTGGACTTTTTATAACGTTTATAAAATAAAACGTCATTAATATTTTAGAGCGGTGGCAAACTTGTAATAAGTTTTCTGTAAAATCCTTTCCACCCCTGCGATATTTTGAGGCTTAGTCCCCCGCCCCCTTTTCATTCCCTCTCAAAATCTCTTCTCCTTCCCTCTCAGCTCCACTCCCCTTCTCCTCCTCTTCCCTCCTCTCACCAAACCCTAATCTTCTCCTTCTTCTTCTTTCAATCCCCCACAAACCATAACCTAGGTCCCATTCTAAGCCCTAAGCCCCCAACCCCCTCCCACATACCCTAAGTAGTAGCAGAGGGAGTTCAAGGCCCTCATCGTCGACCTCTCGGCCCGTAGCCACGTCTGCCTTCCCCTCTGCTCCAGAGCCCTTTGTGCCGACCTCCACGGCCTCCTCTCCAACCTCTCCACCCTCATCGACATCCGCCAAAAAAAGAGAAAGAAACCCTAACCCTAATTTTCGTTGGATTGGCGAGGTCGATTTTGTCTCCTCGCCAACCCCCAAATTCGTAAGTCTGACCTAAGTTTTGATGCTCTCTCTCTCTATTTTTTCTTTGGTTTTTTTGTGGTTTTCTTCAACTTCTCTCAATTTTCAGCGTCCGGATCGAGAGAAAAAAGAGGACTGTTTTCTGAAGACGCTTGCTCCCAACGACGAGCTGGATCTGTACTGGAACAAAATCGACAACGATCGCGTGGTGAGAAGCTCGATTTCAACTCTGATTTATTTAATTTTACGAATTTTGTAAGGATTTTTTTCCGATTTTTAGGCGATTTTTGATGTGATCGTTGTTGATTACAATTAGGGGGCGAGATTATGGAACAACGGGAACACTTGCTATCTCAATGCCGTTCTTCAGTGCATCATTCACACCGTTCCGTTGGTCGAGATGCTGCAGTCGTTGCAGAAAATTCATTCGTGTGCCGATAGAGGTTTTTTTTATATCCCTTTTAGTTTGGAAATATGATTTTTTTAATTTGATTAGGGTTAGGGTTTCTTATGAATTTCATGGTCTCTGGAATTCGTAGAAGAGGAAGAAGATTATTTTTGCTCGCTCTGTGCTCTGAGGCGTCTTGTTGATGAATGCATAGCGAAATCAGGTCGGGCCATCTCACCTGACGTCTTTAGCAACAACTTGAGCAGTATCCTTGCTAATATTATTTCTGGCTATGTGTTTGAATTACTTATTGGTGATTCAATTTAATTGTTCTTTTTCCATGTATGTTTATTTTTTAATTTGTCATGTTTTTGGGGGAATTAGATGGAGTAGTGGTTAAAGATATACTTGAATCTCAATGTTTGCCACAATTCTTAGGTTGTGATTGGTCGGTGGAGAAGTGGGAAAAGGAAAAGTGAAAGAGGAAGAGAAAGAAGAACTAAAATTTTGAGGGGAGGGAGGGCCTAAAACTAAAATTTTGGGGTGTGAAATTGTTAGGTTAATCCAAACATGTAGTTACTAAAACTTTTGATGCCCCAAGTCGTTAGCAACGCTCACTCTATGAGCCATAAAAAAAGTAAGTTTCAATTAAGGCAAACCAAGTTTGCTTATACGTTAAGGACCAAAAGGCATAGATTGGGGACTCAATACTAAAATTAGGGGCGTGTACATTGTAGTAAGTCAATGCAAGCTTTTGGTTTATGCCCTAATGTGTTGTGGTTTCCTTCTATCAAAAGGGTATATTTAGAAAATTATAGACATCCCATGCAAATCCTGTTGTGTGTACTAAATACACAATTATACTTCAACATCAAGTGCATAAAATTTTCAATCAAGAAACAACCACTAAGAGTATCACTAACTTGAAAATCAAGATATAGAAGAGAGAACAACAATGAGAGAGAGAGAGAGAGAGAGAGAGAGAGAGAGAGAGAGAGAGAGCAAGATATCAGAAAGGAAAACTAAGAGAGTCTATGTTAAAGAGGGCAAATGGAAAAACTATTGTACCTCCTCGGTTGTAGTATATTTTAAAATGTTTAATAATATCCATAGCTTTATGCTATTGGATATGAGTTAGATTCAAGGTTCAACAAAATGATAGGTATTGGATCATAGTTAAGGGTGCATTTTAAAAATATTATTTGTTTTTGATTAGTTCATACTCATATATGATGTTTATCGACTTTGTACTGATCTTAGTGTATTTATCTTCTTTTTTGTATTTGATTAGTTAAGGAAGCAAAAGCATATATAGTAAATAAAAGGTGAGTCTAGAAATTTATTTCATATGTAGTAAGCATACATAGTAAATGAAAGGTGAGGTTGGGAAATCACTTTAGGAATGGTCCATGTTGGAAGTCAAAAATCCTTCAAGATTTAACATGACTTTTAGAATATTGATTTCAGTTATCCTGAATCATGTTGCTTGTTTGATTGCCATCTCGTCTCATGTTGAATTTTACACCTAACTTGAAATTGGAAAAGATTGATTTAGAAAGGTAATGCCAGTTCCTCAGTTTATGTTTTGGTACATGAGCAATATTACAAAGTATATTGAACCGTGTTTTTTTATCTTTTTCAGGAATTTGCTACACGTGATGTTGACAGTTTTGATGTGCTCAAATTGAAGCCAAAGTAATTACTTGTTTTGAGGATCCATTTAAGTAGTAGTTATAAATATATGTATTTTGATACCCTATTTTGAGATAATGTAATGAAGATGGTGATATAACATTTCGATGTTTTCTTGTGAATATAGTTCAAAGTGGTTGTTTTAAAATTGAACTGAGAAGTTTTTGGAAAGTAATATATAATGTGCAGTATTAAGCGTTATAAATGTGATGAGTTCAGTAATATTGAGTGTTATAAATGTTCTCCATTGAGCTTATACAGATTTTTAATTCATAATGCTTTCAAAATATCCTAAATTGTGCACTATATATTAACTATTACATAACGCTTTATAGAAACTATTCATGACGATTTTTTTATAACGCTTTTAAAAAACATTTATAACACCTATTTTTATAACGGTTGCTTTGAAAAAAAGCTTCATGGTTCGTCATTAATGACGCTTTTTAGCCGTCATTAAAAGGATTTTTTGTAGTGTCATGAAGCTAGTAATATAAAGTAAAGAACTAGCAAGAGTAATAGTCATACATGATAAGCTCTAGCTATAGTCTAGAATATGCAAATCATGTTTAGCCCGTAGACTAAATGTCAAGATCCAAAACACGAGCTAAACACGTGCTCGGGGCTAAACGCCACAAAAGAATTATGTACATAACTAGTGAAAGAATGATATAAGAAAATCCACTAAGGTACTCTGGTGCTCCGGATAGTCAACGTCGAGTAGATGGTACGAAAGAATCCTCCGAGCTCCTCTATCAGATCTGACCAAACAAAACCAGTGGGGTCAGACCCCTAATAGCAAGTACCACAAAGGAAGCCAAACTTATGAACTGAAACTAGAAATAGCTAACGTAGCAACGGATAGAGACTAAAATAAGTGTCACGCCCCTGAACCAGAATACTGGAGAGCGGGGGAATGACTCAGCCAGCTACGTATTACGGGTAGATGAATACCGTATAATACGATCAATGCTGTCTAAAAGACAAGGGGGTGCATACTACATGAATGTCTCGCTATGGTCACTTCACATCTATTGTCTCAATCATTCAAACAAGAAACAATAACAGAGAACATTTAAGATAAAGTAATAAGGCGTCCCAAACGCTTAGTCAAAATGTTCTTGAGATCTGGCTTTACAAAATATAGCCAGATGATATAGCAACATATACACAATTGTTATCAGCTGCAGTCTGACTTAATTACAATTATGTAAAAGTAAATGCAAGACTATTCGACTAACATGTCGGTGCCAAGCGGCAAAATATAAAGTAATTAACAAAACGAGCGGGGAAGTAAGGAACCCACTCGAGTCCTCCTGCGATCATTCCTCTAGTATTGACCATCTTGGAGGTAGAAGTAAGCTGAGTCCTCGGGAACCGGCTCTGAATCTGGCCATGCAAAACCAGAGAGGTTAGACCTCTAATAGCAAGTACCGCAAGGAAGCACGATATGAGGAGTTAAAACCAGTAATAAGAGAATATAATAATAGATCTCTGCTTGCTACTGGGATTCACGTAACATCACGACACTTCGAACCAATCTCCCAACTAAACAAGGACAGAAGTTGGCCCGTCATGTCCTGATTCTTTGATCATCTCAGTTAGGTAACAGAGTAGGTACAGTACACAAACAAATCAACTTAAACGGCCATCCAACTCCTACGGCTTACTACTGTGAGTTCCAAGTTATCCTGGAATTATGCAATAAGGATTTTTTAGTTCTTACTATGGGCAAGCAAGGCTAGCCTATCCAATCAATCAATTGCGCCAATCATGAATTAGACGAGTTCCAGCGGGACGCCCGTCATCAATATACAATATACAATAATATAAGCAGATACCGCTCCCTGCCCGTGTGGCAGAATTGCAGTATCTGTGGGAACCAGCCGGCCTGTTGGGCGCTAATAGTCCCAAAGAGGGCCGTCATGTAAGAACTCGAAAATCCATTCCCTCCATGCAATCATTATTTTATTTAACTTAGTAGCCTCTATGTTAAGTGAAATCCCATACCGTGGATCATGGTCATTTCAGAATGAGTACTTCCGTACAAAGTACGATATGTTCAACTCTACAACGATACCCGTGCGATTAGGTTGTAGGTCTTACATAGCGTAATGCAACAATTAAAACTAACCACAGAATAATCATGCCTTGACCCTAGAGTACACATGCTGCTTTTGTAAAATAAATAAATAAATTATAGCCTGCATGTATCCATATGCCAATATTCGGGATTGACCAATCGATTGTAATAGTTTATAGTTAATATGAACGTGTCTTATTCCATCTAATTCAATAAGACGACTAGCCAGTCTCTTAGTTCCATCTAGGACGCATGATCAATTATTAATCAAGATAACAATCAATGTTAATTAATACCAAATTCGAGAAATAAAAATTGGGAAATAATGATTAGGAAATAAATAATCTCATACGTCTGTGGAAAATGATTGGGAAATAAATAATCTCATGCGCCTGAGGAAGAAAGATTCATGCGGCTGTGGGAAATAAATCTCATGCGCTGTGGGAAATGATTGGGAAATAAATAATTTCATGCGTTGAGGAAGAAAGATTCATGCGGCTGAGGAAAATAAATCTCATGCGCTGTGGAAAATGATTGTGAAATAAATAATATCGTGCGCTGAGGAAGAAAGATTCATGCGGCTGTGGAAAATAAATCTCATGCGCTGTAGGGAATGATTGGGAAATAAGTAATCTCATGCGCCTGTGGAAAATGATCGAGAAATAAATAATCTCATGCGCTGTGGGAAAGGTTGGGAAATAAACAATCTCATGCGCTGAGGAATGATTGGGAAATAAATAATCTCATACGCTGTGGGAAAGGTTGGGAAATAAACAATCTCATGCGCTGAGGAATGATTGGGAAATAAATAATCTCATGCGCTGTGGAAAATGATTGGAAAATAAATAATCTCATGCGTTGAGGAATGATTGGGAAATAAATAATCTCATGCGCTGTGGGAAATGATTAGAAAATAAATAATCTCATACGCTGAGGAATGATTGGAAAATAAATAAGCTCATGCGCCTGAGGAATGCGGCTGTGGGAAATAAATATCATGCGCTGTGGGAAAGGTTGGGAAATAAGTAATCTCATGCGCCTGTGGGAAATGATTGGGAAATAAATAATCTCATGCGCTGAGGAATGATTGGGAAATAAATAAGCTCATGCGCCTGAGGAATGCGGCTGTGGGAAATAAATATCATGCGCTATGAGAAAGGTTGGGAAATAAGTAATCTCATGCGCCTGTAGAAAATAATTGGGAAATAAATAATCTCATGCGCTGAGGAATGATTGGGAAATAAATAAGCTCATGCGCCTGAGGAATGCCTGTGGGAAATAAATATCATGCGGCTGGGACTGTTCTTCTTTTCCAAATTTTTGAGAACAGAACCATGGAAGAGAACCATGGAAGCCATTGCTTCCAAGCTCCAAAAATCCTTCATCCCAAGCCCAAATATGGACTTCCATAGGTCAAAATTGGGTAGAATGAAATTCTCTACAACATGGAACCATCAAAACTTGAAGATAACAAAGTTTACTAGATCAAAACCTAAGAAATCCGAAAAATGTATCAAACTTAGATCTACAACAAATAAGCCATGGAAATTGGAAATGCTAAGTACTAAAGAGACTTAGAATCAAATAAGGAAGATGATGGAACAATAATAATGGGGATCCATCATGAAGCAAGTTGGCACTTGTCTTGCTTTCCTAGGTTGGTGGGAGAGTTATGAGGAAGAAGAAGAGAAATGAGAAGAAGTAATGAAGAGAGAGAAAGAGTTTGGAGCTTTAAATGGGGTGGTGGTAGGTGGGGGGTTGGGTTCATGATGAACCAACAAAAACCGAAAATAAACCAATCTAGGCCGAACCCAAAAGCAAAGTAAAAGCAGAGAATAAAATACAGAAAGTAAAATGCAGAAAAATAATTGCAGGAAATCATGTATTCTAAAAATACGTATTCTGGGAATGGGAAGTGACAATAAGTAAATATGGATCGAGACTCGTGTACTACCAGTACAGTTATCCCGATAATAGAAAAGACAATAAGAAAACAACTTGGAGCATAAAGTAAATAATATGTGACCTAATGTAAACCATGGTTATGTGAAGTAAATGGAAGCATGTGAACATGTGACATAAACTGAACAATGTAAGAGAAATGTTACATGTGAGAATGTGAGATAACTGGGACATGTGAGCATTTAGATAAATGGTACATGTGAGCACGTTAGATAACTGGAACATGTAAGCATGTTAGAACTATATAGAACGACAAATGATAAGATGACTTAGGAACAATTCTGGAACCCAAGTTACAATCCGTAAACCAAACAAAGACCGGCGCTGTAATCCTTCTCCTGAATAGAACTTAGTCTCTAATCAATGTACAGCATAGGAATCACGTATAGCGTGTGAGTACTAAATATGACGACAAATGACAAGATGACTAAGAAACTATTCCAGAACCCAAGTTACAATCCGTAAACCAAATAAGGACCGGGGTTGTAACCATTCTCTTGAAAAGAACTTAGTTTCTAATCATTTATCGACAAAAGTAAAGCATAAACAATAATGTACTGAAATAAATAAATACCGACACTACCTAGACTAGACTGGACTTCATACAATAATCACGGCCAAGCAATGAGTACAACTTTATACATTAGCTAACTAGGGTTAACACAATCCTAATTACTAACATATGCACTTTTGAGAAACCAAATCCAGTTACCTGCCCTGCAGACTACCCGACTTATTAGGCCAAAAGGAAAATAAAGTAATGGTAGATACATAGTCCGGGAGACAAATGTATCCTAAGATCAAATAGTGGGTACATCGCCCATGAGACAAATGTACCCTAAAACATATAAAAGGTGCAACACTTGACGTTGCGCTAGAAGTGTGCTCATCATGACAGATAGCTCCAAATTCATTCAGTTTGGGGCCGGGACAAAGGGCTTACAGGTAACTGGGAAATTCTCCCCTCCTAATGCATCTAGGTAATCAAGCTAGTTGTTTAGTCCTTAATATTTTCTTGTTGGATTCTGGGTGTAAAATTTTGCAGAATCTATCCTAGACATGATATACAAGACTGGACAATACAAGAAAGTGCACTATAACAAGCCACAACAAGAAAAATATAATAAGCTGGAAGCTAGGAGTGCGCTACGACGGGCCACTATAGAGAAAATAGAGAAGTACGTCATGACATGACACTATCATGTAAGCAAGAAAAGACATGTACAAGAGTGCACCACGATGGTCACTATCTAGTAAGCAAAGAAAATATATAACATGAGTGCGCCACGATGGGCCATTATCTAGTAAGCAAAGAAGACATGTAACATGGGTGCGCTACGATGGACCACTATCTAGTAAGCAAAGAAGACATGTAACAAGGGTGCGCCATGACGGTCCACTATCTAGATTATCAAGATGAGATCATGTTGTCATGTTCAAGTTAAGTTCAATATTGACAAGTTATCAAGTTGGGTCATTGCATTTTAGGTCAAATATAGAAACTATGCAAAGAATATCAAAAACTGTGATTAAAACTATCTGTCGCATATGAACTTCAATTAAAGTATAACAAGAAGATTCTTGAAGCCAAGACAAATATCTACACCTTTTATGTTTTGAGTTTTTTAAGATTCTAGCTACAAAACAGCTTAAACAAGCAAAAACAGACATTTAAGGCAATCTGCGCACGGGCGTACTGCACAAGCCAAACTGTCCACGGTACGCGGAGCGCACATGTACGGCACGTGGTCTGTGCACCGTGCACAAAACGTACTGCACAAGAGGGCAAAACTGTTAGGGTTATATACTAAAAGCATCACTTTTGTAGTAACCTTATTTTCTTAAATTTTGAATGAGAATCATATGGACAAATGTTTATATATTGTATTTGTTGCAAGTATTAATACAAATGTCTGATATTCTATATTGTAGATAATATGGTGTGTGGTGTCACACAGAAGATCATATTATCAGTTTCCTATGGAGTATATAAATAGTTTACAACCTAGATGGACTTGGACAATCTATTGGAAAGGTTGTAGTGTAATATGGTATTAGTCTATCTTGACTATAGGTTTACACTAGTACACTTTGTGTGTATTGAACAGGACCACTTGAGGTTGTTCTCTTTGTACTGACTACATAAGAGAACAAACACCTCTGTTATTATGGATACTTGTACTCTTAATCCGGATATAATAATAGACATGTATATGCAGTGTGCATTACTTTGACTCATAAAAGAGTGAGATTCATTATGGATCAACAACCTCTATGAATTGGGTAATAACATTGTATGTATGATGGGCTGTTGATTATAAATAGAATCTATGTCCCGATACATCGGGTTGATGATGTCCTCTTAAGGAGCTCATAAGGGTTGTCATGTAAGCCCTGCAGGTGGATTATATCCGATATGACAAATAAAGTTGAGCGGTACTACTTAAGGATAAAAGATGTCGAATCAATATAGTTTTCAGTAACTTAATTTGATCGACGGACATACGATATCTTAACATGGGGAACCAAACGAGCATATAATAAAAGGAGCCCTTAAACATAATTTGGGATTAGGGAGGTAGTACAACAATACCTCATTAGTGGACCGAGCTATTGTTAATGGGCCTGGATTGTGAGTTCGGGCTGAACACGGGATATCCAGATCCGTTAGGAGGCCTAACCCTAATTTCTTCTTATGGTCCCTGCCGTAGCCTATATATATCCTCTATTCTCTGGCCGCCAGTTTACTGATCAGAAATCTAAAATTTTCTCTAAATTCATGATTCACGTAAGGAGAGAAAGAGAGTACTGCCAAGGAGAAGAAAAGGTTGGGAGATCGTCGTCCACACGACGTCCAACTCGAGGAAAGAATACGTGCATAAGATCTTGGGGTCGTCCGCTCGAGATTGCCAGGAATTACTTGTCTTCTTTTCGCCGCAGGTATAATTCGTGAACCCTAGTTTCCGTCTATGAAGGGTTAGAACACGTATTAGATCTGTTTAACTTTCTATCGATCAATACGCATACCAAAGGAAGGCTCCTGGGAATCTCCAGTTCCATCAATTGGTATCAGAGCCACTTTGGATCTACATATTGATTGATACGTCCATGTTGTCCAATAAAACTTGTGCTATGTAATAGTCGGTAGATTTAGATCTGTCTAACTCAGTTTTGCAGGCATCTTAGATCCAACTATTATGGTCCAATGCATGTTTTTTAATTGTGTTGTTTAAACCACGGACATGTCATGGATGTTGTTGTTGCTGTGGATGTAATTAAAATCACGAGGTTTGATCGTGCTTATTAATTTAATTTTTCAATCTAGATTATGTGTGAACTCCTTCAGGAGGCATAGGATTGATGTAATTTTAATTATTTTTGATCAATCGTGATGGCGGTGGTGGCTGTTTCTGACGCCGGACGAGATGCTGGTTTTAAGCAATCCAGAGGCAGACAGATGATTTTCGATGAAGGAATCGACAGCCAAAACCTAAAAAAAAAAAAGTTGAGGACGGAGCCGTAAAGATGACCATAATAGTTGGATATTTTCTCTTATTTTTGTCATTTTGTTTTTTCTGATTATGCATGTTTATTATTGTGTGGTTGTTTTTTTTGAAAAACCAAGCCTACATTAATAATGGACAACATGGACATAATATCAACTAGTAGAAAAACCCTTATTGTTAAATAACTAGAGGATTTTTATTTAGTATAAATCCTATGGTCTCCATTACTGGTTTGTAGGTGATGTAATTATACTTGCGTGTTGGCTTTAGTGCTTTCCTCCATATCGGATGAGTATAATTATGGATCACCAGTACAAACTTTCTTAGGGATAATTGTAGAAAGTTACCTAGTATGTGTTCACTTCTCCATCTGAAGGAACTCATTACAAGGTAATGGACTTAGTATTAAGTAATGGTATACACTTAGATACAAATAATGGTATCATCCCCATCGGAGTCACTGCTATTATTTGTATGACCAGAGCAAGACCAGCATATTAATTTTATTTGTCATAAAGTTATATTGACATGATAGTAAAATTAATAAGAAAAATCTACTTGAACAAAGTTGAATTTGTATACATCCACACTATCGTGGCATGCTAAATTCATGGTGTTCAACATGTTGGTGAATTTCTTATTATTGTTTTGAGGGAATCAATATTTAGTTAATTCAAAAAGTTTTTTTGCCCTACATAATTTTATTTATGTGATTCTCAGGATTTCAAAAATGGGTTCTTTCAGTCCACTTATGGTGATTCTTAAAGAAAACAAACTTATTGGACCTAATTATATTGACTGGAAACGTAATTTGGATATTGTTCTGACTGCTGAGGAGTACAAATATGTACTTATTGAGGAATGCCCACCTAAGCCTGATGCTAACTCTGATGAAGAGGTCAAAGAGGCTTATAAGAAGTGGAAAAAGACAGATAAGATGGTGCGGTGTTACATTCTGGCATCTATGTCAAATGTACTGCAACATCAGCATCAGGCCATGGCCACAGCTTATGACATGATGTATAACCTTAAGGAACTCTTCGGACATCAGAGTAGAGCAGCTAGGCAGTTTGCTATGAAATGTTTGATGAATACAAAAATGGCTGAGGGTACACCAGTAAGGGATCATTTTCTCAAGATGGTGGGTCATCTGAATGAGATGGAGATCCTTGGAGCTGAAATCGATGGGGAAACCCAGGTCGATATCATTCTCGGGACTCTGCCTAAAAGTTTTGACAATTTTTGCCTTAATTATAACATGAACAAAAGGTTGTATAGTTTGGCAGAACTTGCAAAAGAGCTACAGGATGCTGATTCTCTCTTTAGGCAGAGTGGTCATGTTTTTGTTTCTAAAAAGGCTTCTACTTCTAAGTCAAAAGGCGGTAAGAAGAAGAATAACATTCAAAAACAGGCAAACTCAGCAAAGAAGGGCATGGGACCTCAAGGCGCGGTGAAAAAGTCGAAAGGCAAATGTTTCAAGTGCAAAGGGTCAGGACATTGGAAGACTGATTACCCACTTCTCAAACAAGGGAACAAAAAAGGTATATTTCATTTACTAGTAGTTGAAACATGTTTAGCGGTGTTATCTACCGGCACCTGGTGTGTAGATACAGGAGCCACTAATCATGTATGCAATACATTGCAGGGGTTCCAGGAAACCAGACGGCTCAGTGATGGAGAGATATGCTTGTTCATGGGTGATGCTACAAAAGTATCGGTCGTTGCATTAGGAGATGTTACTTTATCTTTTGGTAGAAATACGTCTTTGATATTGAGAGATTGTCTTTATGCACCTTCACTTAGAAGGAATTTAGTTTCTGTTTTTATATTAGTTAAGGATGGATATTCAGTTTATTTTAATGACAATATTGTTATTAGAAAGAATAAACATTTTATCTGTTCTGGTGCATTGGTTGATAATTTGTATGTCATTAATCCTATTTTACCCACAATGCAACTTATGGAAATGAATAATATGTCATCTAACTTAAATAAGAGAAAAGAACCTTCTTGTATGAACCAAACATATCTTTGGCATTTACGATTGGGGCATATTAACCTAAGAAGGATTCAAAGACTGGTTGAAGATGGACCTTTGAGTTCATTGGAAGTGGAGGCACTACCAGTCTGTGAATCCTGCTTGGAAGGTAAAATGACCAAAAGGCCTTTTACGGCAAAGGGGTATAGGGCCAAAGATGTGTTGGAATTGGTTCATTCTGATTTGTGTGGACCAATGACTATCCAAGCTAGATGTGACTTTGAATATTTTGTCACATTTATTGACGATTATTCAAGGTATGGATACATTTATTTGATGCGCCGTAAGTCTGAGTGCTTTGAGAAATTCAAAGAGTACAAGGCTGAAACGGAGAAACGTCATGGAAAATGTATCAAGTTATTACGATCAGATCATGGTGGCGAGTACCTCTTTGGAGAGTTTAGAGATTGTTTATCAGAGGGTGGGATTTCATCCCAATTGACTGCACCTGGAATGCCCCAACAGAATGGTGTAGCCGAAAGAAGGAATAGAACTCTTATGGAGATGGTTAGATCAATGATGAGTTATTCGGATTTGCCAGTTTCGTTTTGGGGATATGCCTTAGAGACTGCAGCTTATATTTTGAACTTGGTTCCTTCTAAGTCAGTACCTCTTACTCCCACAGAGCTGTGGATTGGGCGTAAGCCTAGTCTGAAACATGTTCGCATTTGGGGTAGTCCAGCACATGTGTTGAATGGGAAAGCAGATAAGTTGGAATCTCGTACAGAAGTACGCTTGTTTGTAGGCTATCCAAGAGGAACGAAAGGAGATTTATTTTATAGTCCTAAGGATCAGAAGGTCATTGTTAGCACCAATGCCCGATTCTTAGAGGAAGACTATGTGATGAACCATAAACCCACAAGTAGAGTTGTTCTAGAAGAACTGAGACGTGAGACACCAAGTACTTCAGTACCAACAGTACAAGAGGATGAACCACAAATAACTGTACAACGTGTCACAAATGTTATACCACAACCGATAGTGCCTCGTCGTAGTGGGAGGGTTGTGATACAACCTGATAGATATATGTTCTTAGGAGAGTCGTCAGACTTCGTCCCTGAGGAACAAGATTATGATCCCTGTACCTACAATGAGGCACTCCAAGATAAAAATGCAGAGTCTTGGCAAAAAGCAATGATATCTGAAATAGAATCTATGGATTCTAATCAGGTCTGGGAGCTTGTAGAACCACCCGTTGATGTAAAAGCCATTGGATGCAAGTGGGTCTATAAGAGAAAAAGAGGATCAGACGGTAAGGTTAAAACCTTTAAAGCTCGGCTTGTAGCAAAAGATTTTACTCAAAGAGAGGGTATCGATTATGAGGAAACCTTTTCTCCTGTAGCCATGCTTAAGTCTATTCGGATTCTTTTATCTATTGCAGCTCATCTCGATTATGAGATTTGGCAAATGGATGTCAAGACAGCTTTCCTTAATGGAAGTCTTGAGGAAGACATCTATATGAACAACCCGACGGGTTCATTGAAAAGGGCCAGGAGCATCTTGTTTGTAAGCTCAAAAAGTCCATTTATGGACTTAAGCAAGCTTCCAGATCTTGGAACATATGTTTTGGTCAGATGATAAAATCTTATGGATTTGATCAATGTCAGGATTGAAAACACAGGTGTAGGCAACTCTAGAAGGGGGTGAATAGAGTTTGTGTCGAAAATCACCAAATAAAAAATAACTCTATATCACCTCCACAAAACAACTATCAAGATAGTAAATAAATCAGAGAAAAATACGGAAGTAAATAAAGATCAGAAAATCATACGCAAATACAGCAGTTTTAACCTGGTTTCCCTCGTGGAGGACTAGTCCAGGCCTGAGAACTCTAGCTCAGGATTCAAATCTACTATTTGTGAAATAGTAGTTTACAACCCGTGCCTTTTCTTCAGAAGAGCACGTCAACTTCTTACAGAGGATCGCAGTGGCGATTTGTTTGGATTTTTCCAAGCGACTTGGAATTGTCCAAGTGACTTTTCTTTTCAACTCTTGCACAAAAACTTCTAGCTGAATCGCACTTGAGCACCTTGGGACTTAGGAAGTTTTGTGGCTAGTAGATTGGAAGAGTAAGACTTTTGACTATATAGGCTATGTAAGAGAAGAAGAATAGAAGAGTGGATAGTTTCAAATGAGAGAAACCAAGGCCTATTTATAGGGTTCGGGACAAGCAGAATTCGGCCAGAATTCGGTATAGATAATTCAAATTTTTGGCCGTTGGACAGCTTGTAGCAAGCAAGCCCTAAAAATTAGGGTGCTGGAAATCAGGGGACAGAGTTCGGCCCGAACTCTGTGTGAAGGCAGAGTTCGGCCCGAACTCTGTCTCCAGCAGACAGAATTGGTCCATTGGGCTTTTAGACTTTGTGGAGCTTGGGCTTGGTTCAGGAATTGGTCTGTTGTATGGTAGAGCTTTGGAGAGATATGCTAGGGGTTGAGATGACTCAGTGCGACTCAACGTACACATTCTCCTAGACTCAATAAATTGAAGATTACAGACTTGAAACAAATAGAAAAACCAAGAGCCCTTTTATGACACATTTCTTCTGATATGTGAGCAGTCCTGAAGACGTCTTTTTCCTTGGCAGCAGTCGTCCAAAGATAAACAGATCTGGAAATCTGAATACCTTTCGGGGGCTTCGTCCCCGAACCCCCGACGGGGGGCGCTGTCCCCTCGACCCCTGTCCGCTGACCGGGCAGCGGAACCCCCGATGCGAGGCCCCGGATAGGTCGCTAGGCGGTTCGGAGAAATCTTTTTGTATGATGCCGTCTTCGCTCCATCATTAATTCTTCATTGCCTATGTCCTGTTTGATCATGTTTGATCATGCTTACTGCATGTCTACAAATACATGTTAGGCCAGCAAAATATGTTGCAGTACGATACAAGCATAGCAATATAATACAGGACAATTAGGACATTGCTAAGTTTAAGTAACAACATGATAGCATGTTATGTTGCAGTACGATACAAGCATAGCAATATAATATAGGACAATTAGGACAATGCTAAGTTTAAGTAGCAACATGATAGTGAGTATATGAATATTAGTGACATCATTATGTTAAACTTAACTGATTAGCCATATTCAAAAACACAATATAATCATTGGGCCAACAATCTCCCCCTTTTTGATTATGGCAAATCGGTTAAGTTTAAGACAGATACGATAGATGCATATATCACTAATAAACACATACTACGAGAAGATAGTGTGCTAACTTAAACTTATTTCTCCCCCTTTGACATGATCAAAAATAAGCTCTCCCGTAATAAGAGATAAAATGAACTCAAGCAAAAGGAGGAAGGCAAAGACAATCATGATCAAGATATACTAAATAAGGAACAATGGAAGAAGTGTGTAAAGACAAGTATAGAGACTACATACCCAATGTAGAGTGCCAAATAGAAAATAGCTTGTCAAAACACAAATAGTTGGTAAAACTAAAAGAATATAAAAATAATCAATAGATAGTTTACCAACATGAAATCCAAGAAAGACATCCAAAAACATAGTATTACATGAAATCCAAGAAAGACATCCAAAAACTTTTGGAAGAGAATTATGAAAAAAATTCAGTCAAAAACCATAGGGATTGCAAATAATAGATATCAAAGTAGAAAGATAACAATTGAGATATTGAAATAGACAAACTTGATATCAATTGAAATATATAAACTTGAAACATTGATCAATGAAACTATGATAGTCATAATTGTCCACAGATAAATAGTGGAACAATATAAACGAATGATCAATGTAAAATAGAGCAATTGATATAAATATATAAACTTGATATCAATTTAAATAAATAAACTTGAAACATTGATCAATGAAAATATTATAGCACAATTGTCCACAGATAAATAGTGGAACAAAATAAACGAATGATCAATATAAAATGGAGCAATCGATATAAAATAATCTTATTATTTGCAAATCTATTTGCTTATCCAAAATTCATGCATTTGAACTCAATTACCTTATCATGCTATATGAATAAACATGAAGGTAAAGGAGAAACAATGTTTGAGAAGGAGAAATTCAGTCGAATTGAATGCTCCCCCTCAAACTATGACCAATATAGATAAAATCATGAATATTGGATAAGTCCTCAACAAGGAAAGCCAAATGAAACATACAAAGAAAACCAAATCAAAGAAAGCACAATCGTCATCAAGATAAAATACGAAATTAAATGAGATGACTCATATAAAAGAGAGAGATAATATGATGAAAACAATTATATATACTCTCATAAACCTTTCACAAAATATGGGTCAATGATGAACTACGTATACGACATATTAAAGGGTATAAATGAATTGAACCAATTTATTTGCTCCCCCTTAAAATATGCGTATCTAGTTCCAAAGCACTTATAGCAAAAAATGATAACTTCAAGATCTAGGGATAAATCAAGTATTGATTTCTCCCCCTTGCTCAATGCATATAAGGCTATAAAAACGTCATAAAACGAATAATGTCATCTTTAGAAGAGATATCCAATAAATAGTCACTAAAGATGAACGATCAAAATAATATCTTAATTAAGCACATATAATCAAAAGATGACATACATTAGCCTATATAGAAGAATCTCATATTTAAATATGATAGATCAATGCATGTTACCTTTTGAGAAAAGGATCATCATGAAAAGAAATAAGGTCCATTAAAAACAATCATGATGAGAATCACAATATAGCTCAAAAGATAAAAATAAAACTAAAGAAAAATATTATCATCAATAAAGTCAATTAAATCAATCATGAATATAGCTCCAAAAAATAAAAAATAAAACTCAAATATCATGTCCATGATTATCTAATTAAGAAATGATCAACCAATTTATTGCTTTACATGGACTATGTATGTTTTAGCACATATGTACCCATCAACGGGTAATAATCCAACCTTGCTAATACCAAATAAGAAACCAATGAAGTTCAAATAGCAAAGAGCATATGTGATAATCCATGAGTAGTCAAAGTAGATTAATAAATTAACTTGATAACCACATGATTAGATAATATAGGACTACTCTATCAATAGGATCATTCATAAAGTAAACCAATAAATAATTATGATCCGTCATAAATTCCATCTAAAAACCATATAAACAAACCAATGGAAAATATAGAAAAGAGTCAATCTTATTTAAATCATTGCAAATTTAATCTAAAGAGATGTAATCTGATAGTATGATAAAATCATGACTACAAAAGATGAGAGAAGTTTAAAAGATGCTTATCAATGACTAGTATGGAAGGAAGTTAAAGTGATGAATCACAAATCTCAACGAAAACAAGATTAAAATAAAGAAATTTGTTAAACTAATTTTAGAGACCAAACATATGCATCTAAAATAGAAGAAAATTTATAAATCTGGTTTTTGTAATCTAGCATATCACATATAGATTGAAATTCAAGAAGATAGCTAGATGAGTGAAAGTGAACAAAAATTATGTAGCTTAACAATACATCGCAAATAAGCAAGCTAGCTACATAACTAATTAAGATTAATGAGATAGGCCATTAACATGATAAATGTGCTCATTAAATCTTAAGTCACTAACACAAAATACATGCTTAAGCATAGAGTTCACAAAAAGAGTAATACATTTTGAATGATCAAAATGATTTATATACTCTTTGCTAAGCAAGGATAAGAGTATAAGATAGCAAGTAAATGAATTAGACTCTCATCAAGTAAAAGACAAAAGAGATGTTCATGAAAACACAATAAAGCAAATCTCTTTGCCAAAAAAAAAATATTGAGATTAACCCAAGATAATGAAATAATAGATTGATCTAGAGAATGCAAAATTATAACCATTATGAAAGTGTATTCTCTAGAAATGGAAAATCTCAAAGTAAAAGTTCAACCCATAGTAGCTAAAGACATGAGAAGTATGATATATCAATTACATATATTCTCATGTGCTACAAAATATCATTGGGCAATAATAATAAAATATTTATAGCTCAAATATAAGGCTAGATATGATGAAGTATTCTGGAACTTAGGGGAGGATCCAGAACTAGATAATGGTTGCAAGTAGACCTTAATAAATCTTAAGTCTATAAAGTGTTGATCACTTTGGGTTAGCTGTAGGGGCCGGTTCCCAGCTAGCGGTAGTCCGAAGACTAGTGCACCGTGTCGCTTCAGGCTATTTACACCTGTATGACAGAAGGACCCTTTTCGGCTTGTTCCCAAAATGTTCTTTACTTTTAAGAAATTAGATTTAAAGGAATATATGCATTATCATCAAACAACATCAAAATATAAAACTCCTATAAATAAGAGAGGTAAATACCCAAATAATAATGAAAGAAAGATCATCAAAATTTGCTAAGAATATTTTTAAAACAAACATTTTCATAATGCACTTATGGAGCAAAATATATAGAAGATACATGCTCAAGATGTGCACTAATAAGTACAATAATTTTAACAAGTAAGGTAAAGCACAAAACCAAGCAATTCTTGAAAGAGCTTCCATAAAAGTCATGAACAAGACACTAATAAACATTTTCTCTCAACATTCCAACTTAAAGGCATTTGAATAAATGAATATCAACATTTGGATTCAATAATGGCCATTGGATCTATAATGATCAACGGCTGAGACTGTTTCCGGTTCTGGAACAGCCAGGCCGAATTCGGCCCGAACTCTGGTAAGGGCAGAGTTCGGCCTGAATTCCGGATTCTGGTGACAGAACTGGATTCAGGCTGAAAATTGGTTAAGCAAAAAGATTAAAATAAGAGTGAAAGACATGTATCCATAAAGTCAACAAATAAAAGCCAATAAGATATCATCAAAAAGAAGACTTTAAGGAATAAGCTAATTGATTCAAGTAGAGATAACATAAATTTAGTCAAAAGAATCAATAGCTAAATTATAAGGTAAGCACAAGTATGAATAAATACTCTTCAAAATAATATGAAACTTGAGCTTATCTCATATGCCCACATAAAGATATTTATACAAAAATAGATGTCAATAAAATAAATACATGATCTACATGTAAATGAAGATTTAATGAATATAGTCATGTATCCATCATGAATGTTTGAAAAACTATCACAAATTCAAAAGCACGTATAAATAGACTTTATTAGGCAAAGACATAATTGATTCTCAATAGGATAATCAAAATAAAATATGAGAATCAATAATGAATATATTATGTAAGCACAAGGTTAACAAGAAGTATAAGTATATACTTATCAAGTGATAAGAAGCTTGTGCTAAACACATATATTCACAAATACCAATTAAGATAAATATGACATATTGAATACAAATCGACAAGAAGTCACTATCTCAAAACTTTTAAAGATGAAGAGTTAAAATCATATTAACTCAAATCAAAACCAAGGTCATATGGACTAGAGTGATATGCATGCTTTGTAAATAAGGATTAAGAATAACGAGCATGCATATATAAATGTATCACACTACTAGAAAATGAGTGATAAACTACATAGTGTGAACTAATCATATAAAGCTATGTAACTAGTCATGCTATATAAAAGAAATAGAAAGAAAATCAACTAAGCATGCTAGTATTATATCTCACATTAATTTATATAATAAGCAACTAAAAGATATCAATGTGAGCTAGTAGCAAGACATCAAGAGAAACATGCTAAATTCTACAAATATAAGCCATTTAAAGAGAATCGTTTAGCATGTTACCAAAGTGGCTCTAGTGGCCACACTTGTGTTGGTGCAATTGCTTAGAAGATGACCTTTGAGCTTTGCAACCACCAACACGTTTCCTCGGTGCTATGTCCTGATACAAGTAGCTCCACCTACAATATTAGGCGAAGACTTTGGTATCCAAATAAACTTGGATCCACATTTGTTAGCTTTAGGGACCCATATACTATTTACTCTAGTATTGGTAGAAAAACTCCTACGAATAGGACAAGTTACACTCATGTGTCCAATACGAGAGCAATAGAAGCACCTAATACTAGTGTGTGCACATGTATCAGAATGAGCATGATTATGAACATGTGACATACTAGAATGATAAATATTTCTAGAGTGAGCATGCATGGATTTGGTCTTAAGAATATCATGTTCTAATAGCAAATCATTATGCACACAAGTAAGAGAATCACTATACATAGATTTGGTCTTAAGAATATCATGTTCTAATAGCAAATCATTATGCAAACAAGTAAGAGAATCAAATTTAGCATTTAAAGCATAATTCTCTTTTTCAAATAAAGCAATTCTAGAAATAAAATTATCATTTTGTTTCTTTAAAGAGTCAATAGAAGAATCATGCAAATGATTTAGCTCATGTGCTTGCTTCTTAAGATCTTCTATTGATGAAGAAAGAGATTTGATTTTCAAAATTAAAGAATCATTCAAACTCTTTAAAGAAACACAAGATGAGTTTTGAGAATCAAGTCTAAATAATAAATCAATGTTTTTATTTCTCAAAGACTCATTAGATTCTTCTAAATGAATAACCTTTTCTACAAGTTCTTCATTTGTAGAATGAAAAGCCTTAGCAAACTTCAAGGATTGGTTAGCCATGGCTTTCCACTTAGAGCACTTATTGCATTTAGAAGAAACATGATTGTCTATGCTACTAGAAGTAAAACCCTCTTCATCGGAGGAGGAAGAATACGATGCCATACACAAATAAACAAGGATCTACTCTAAGGATGTTAAGCCTAACAATAGAGACCTTGCTCTGATACTAATTAAAAACACAGGTGTAGGCAACTCTAGAGGGGGGTGAATAGAGTTTGTGTCGAAAATCACCAAATAAAAAATAACTCTATATCACCTCCACAAAACAACTATCAAGATAGTAAATAAATCAGAGAAAAATGCGGAAGTAAATAAAGATCAGAAAAGCATACGCAAACACAGCAGTTTTAACCTGATTTCCCTCGTGGAGGACTAGTCCAGGCCTGAGAACTCTAGCTCAGGATTCAAATCTACTATTTGTGAAATAGTAGTTTACAACCCGTGCCTTTTCTTCAGAAGAGCACGTCAACTTCTTACAGAGGATCGCAGTGGCGATTTGCTTGGATTTTTTCAAGCGAGTTAGAATTGTCCAAGTGACTTTTCTTTTCAACTCTTGCACAAAAACTTCTAGCTGAATCGCACTTGAGCACCTTGGGACTTAGGAAGTTTTGTGGCTAGTAGATTGGAAGAGTAAGGCTCTTGACTATATAGGCTATGTAAGAGAAGAAGAATAGAAGAGTGGATAGTTTCAAATGAGAGAAACCAAGGCCTATTTATAGGGTTCGGGACAAGCAGAATTCGGCCAGAATTCGGTATGGATAATTCAAATTTTTGGCCGTTGGACAGCTTGTAGCAAGCAAGCCCTAAAAATTAGGGTGCTGGAAATCAGGGGACAGAGTTCGGCCCGAACTCTGTGTGGAGACAGAGTTCGGCCCGAACTCTGTCTCCAGCAGACAGAATTGGTCCATTGGGCTTTTAGACTTTGTGGAGCTTGGGCTTGGTTCAGGAATTGGTCTGTTGTATGGTAGAGCTTTGGAAAGATATGCTAGGGGTTGAGATGACTCAGTGCGACTCAACGTACACATTCTCCTAGACTCAATAAATTGAAGATTACAGACTTGAAACAAATAGAAAAACCAAGAGCCCTTTTATGACACATTTCTTCTGATATGTGAGCAGTCCTGAAGATGTCTTTTTTCTTGGCAGCAGTCGTCCAAAGATAAACAGATCTGGAAATCTGAATACCTTTCGGGGGCTTCGTCCCCGAACCCCCGACGGGGGGCGCTGCCCCCTCGACCCCTGTCCGCTGACCGGGCAGCGGAACCCCCGATGCGAGGCCCCGGATAGGTCGCTAGACGGTTCGGAGAAATCTTTTTGTATGATGCCGTCTTCGCTCCATCATTAATTCTTCATTGCCTATGTCCTGTTTGATCATGTTTGATCATGCTTACTGCATGTCTACAAATACATGTTAGGCCAGCAAAATATGTTGCAGTACGATACAAGCATAGCAATATAATACAGGACAATTAGGACATTGCTAAGTTTAAGTAACAACATGATAGCATGTTATGTTGCAGTACGATACAAGCATAGCAATATAATATAGGACAATTAGGACAATGCTAAGTTTAAGTAGCAACATGATAGTGAGTATATGAATATTAGTGACATCATTATGTTAAACTTAACTGATTAGCCATATTCAAAAACACAATATAATCATTGGGCCAACAAGGATGAATCATGTGTATACAGAAAGTGTGACGGAAACGTGGTGGTCTTTCTAGTACTTTATGTGGATGACATCTTGCTCATTGGAAACAATGTGAAGGTATTATCTGATGTAAGGGTATGGTTATCCAAACAGTTTGATATGAAGGACTTGGGAGAAGTAGGTCACATCCTTGGGATCAAAGTTCTACGAGATCGCAAGAAAAGGATGTTGGACTTATCCCAAGCTTCCTATATCGATACTGTACTAACTCGTTTTAGTATGCAAAATTCTAAGAAAGGTTTCTTACCTTTTAGACATAGAATTGCTCTATCAAAGGAGCAGTGTCCGAGGACACCTAAAGAGATAGAGAACATGAAGGCAGTTCCTTATGCTTCAGCAGTAGGAAGCTTAATGTATGCAATACTATGTACGAGACCAGACATCTGCTTTGCCGTAGGCATGGTCAGCAGATATCAGTCTAACCCAGGACAAGAGCACTGGACTGCCGTAAAGCATATTTTGAAGTACCTGAAAAGGACTAAAGAGTATATGCTAGTTTACCAGGCAGATTGTTTAGTTCCCTTGGGGTATACAGACTCAGATTTTCAGTCAGATAGGGATTCCAGAAAATCTACCTCAGGTTATGTGTTTACTTTGGGAGGTGGAGCCATTGTGTGGAGGAGTATCAAGCAAAAATATATTGCTGATTCTACCATGGAAGTCGAGTATATGGCAGCCTCTGAGGCAGCCAAAGAAGCAGTTTGGCTCAGAAACTTTCTGTTGGACTTGGATGTGGTACCTAATTTGCCTAAGTCTATTACACTTTATTGTGATAATAGTGGTACAGTTGCAAACTCGAAGGAACCACGAGCCCATAAGATAGACAAACACATTGAGCGCAAGTACCACCTGATACGAGATTTCGTAAAGAAAGGAAAAGTTGCCGTGATCAAGATAGCATCAGCCGACAACCTAGCTGATCCCTTTACAAAAAGCTTACCAGCTAAGGCTTTTGACAGTCATGTTGAGGGAATGGGAGTCAGATGTGTAGCAGCATGGCTTTAAGTATAAGCGGAAGATTTATAACAGTATACTGAAAAGCAATACTTTGAGTATAAGTGGGAGATTGTTAGGGTTATATACTAAAAGCATCACTTTTGTAGTAACCTTATTTCCTTAAATTTTGAATGAGAATCATATGGGCAAATGTTTATATATTGTATTTGTTGCAAGTGTTAATGCAAATGTCTGATATTCTATATTATAGATAATATGGTGTGTGGTGTCACACAGAAGATCATATTATCAGTTTCCTATGGAGTATATAAATAGTTCACAACCTAGATGGACTTGGACAATCTATTGGAAAGGTTGTAGTATAATCTGGTATTAGTCTATCTTGACTATAGGTTTACACTAGTACACTTTGTGTGTATTGAACAGGACCACTTGAGGTTGTTCTCTTTGTACTGATTACATAAGAGAACAAACACCTCTGTTATTATGGATGCTTGTACTCTTAATCCAGATATAATAACGGACATGTATATGTAGTGTGCATTACTTTGACTCATAAAAGAGTGAGATTCATTATGGATCAACAACCTCTATGAATTGGGTAATAACATTATATGTATGATGGGCTGTTGATTATAAATGGAATCCATGTCCCGATACATCGGGTTGATGATGTCCTCTTAAAGAGCTCATAAGGATTGTCATATAAATCCTGCAGGTGGATTATATCCGACATGACAAATAAAGTTGAGCGGTACTACTTAAGGATAAAAGATATCGAATTAATATAGTTATCAGTAACTTAATTTGATCGACGGACATACGATATCTTAACATGGAGAGCCAAACGAGCATATAATAAAAGGAGCCCTTAAACATAATTTGGGATTAGGAAGGTAGTGCAACAATAGCTCATTAGTGGACCGAGCTATTGTTAATGGGCCTGGATTGTGTGTTCGGGCTGAAACGGGATATCCAGATCCGTTAGGAGGCCTAATCCTAATTTCTTCTCATGGTCCCTGCCGTAGCCTATATATATCCTCTATTCTCTGGTCGCCAGTTTACTGATCAGAAATCTGAAATTTTCTCTAAATTCGTGATTCACGTAAGGAGAGAAAGAGAGTGCTGCCAAGGAGAAGAAAAGGTTGGGAGATCGTCGCCCACACGACGTCCAACTCGAGGAAGGAATACGTGCAGAAGATCTTGGGGTCGTCCGCTCGAGATTGCCAGGAATTACTTGTCTCCTTTCTGCCGCAGATATAATTCGTGAACCCTAGTTTTCGTCTATGAAGGGTTAGAACACGTATTAGATCTGTTTAACTTTCTATCGATCAATACACACACCAAAGGAAGGGTCCTGGGAATCCCCAGTTCTATCAAAAACTGCCCATGGTGTAAGGTGCGCACAAATACGACGTACGGGTGTGCAGCAAAAAATCGTGCGGGCGCACGACGCACGAGATGCGCTGCATGAACGGGCAAAAATGCCCATGGAACAAGGTGCGCACAAGCACGATAAGCGGGCGCGTGGTAGAAAATTGTGTGGGCACGCGACGTGCAAGATGCCCTTCGTGTGCGGGCAAAAATGCCCACAACGTAAGGTATGCGCAAGCACGGCATGCGAGATGCGCTGCACGTGCGACAAAAATGCCTACGACGCAAGGTGCGCGCAAGCATGGCGTACGACAGAAAATCGTGCGGGCATACGACGCACGAGATGCGCTGCCCGCGAGGGCAAAAATACCTACGACGCAAGCACGACACACGACGAAAATGCTATGCACGGTACTGTTCATCATCTCGACAGCACCAAAAGGTGTGGAGAACTCATGAACACGAAAAATAGCTTAACTTCTTCATACAAAGTCGAAATCAAGCGGTTCAAAAGACAAAATAGGATAGAATTGAATTCCCCACAACATGGAACCATTAGTTTTCAAAAATAATATACTTTAAGAGGTCACAACTAAGAAAAATAAAAAAGTTACAAAATTAGATCTACAAAAATGTAACCATCAAAACCAAAAATTCCAAGTTCTAACGAGGCTTAGAATCTTACAAGAAAGAATAAAACAAACAAAATAGAAAAAATATAATGTTCAAGATTTAGCAAGATGTACTTGCCTAGGTTAGTGGAGGAGTAAATGAAGAAGAAGATGCAGAAATAAATAAGAAGTAATAAAGAAACAGAGAGAGAGAGAGAGAGAGAGAGAGAGAGAGAGAGAGAGAGAGAAAGAGAGAGAAAGAAATTGGTTTATATACCAACCCTCTCATCTAAAACCAACCCAAACTAAGCCATGCCAAGTTGAACCAAATCAAATTAAACCAAGTCAAGATTAAACCAAGGCGAGGCTAAGAAAGATAAGTCAAAATACGGGTTACCTGACAAATATCAGAATTTCGTACACGTATACTGAAAATACGTATAACAAAAAATGGGAGTGACAGGCATGCCATCAGTATACACTGGTATTGTCACAACCCGTACCCTGATTAGGGGTACGAGAAGCGGTTACGTCCAGCCTACGTCGCAGAATCGACGGTAGAACGCTGTATAGGTCTCCTAAAAAATATACCATCTAGACACAATATATAAAGACCTGTCATCTCCGTATGGAGGTATATAATCTCAACTCAATCATAAGACAACTAGGAAAGATAAGCACGCATATAAGATAGATATGGTGAAAATAGAATGCAGAAATAAAGCAAGGTCATAACCATAGATGAGTCGATGACATAACATAAGGTCCCGAATAACATATGTATCAAAAAGTCTAACATAAGCTGGATCGTAGTCCAGAAAAACCTAGCTAATAGATCTAGATAGAAGTACTGTCATCCACTGGCTCCAAAGGTGTCAGCTGGTCGCAGTCTATGTCCTGACTATACCCATAGTGGGTAGAAACAGTCCGCATCTATGTCATCTGGGTATATCATAACGGTATCCTGTCAGGAAAATGAATGAGTACAATGCTGGCAACAAATTCCATAGTAATGACAAATGTTCTAATAGTCAATCATAACAGAGTACAAGATGAACATATCAAGATGTAAGTATAACAGGATATGTAAGCTGGAAATCATGTCAGGGTGAATCATGCAGGAAAGTAAGCTGAACTGTAATATGTAACTGATGTAATAAATGTAAAATGTGCCTCGAATATTATAGCATAATGTGATCAGTAAGGGTCAAGATCAGGCTTCCAGCCGACCGGCTACAATTACGTGGACTCGGCCCGGCCGGGATGGCAAGCTATGGAGCAAGTAGTAGCTCAGGTCAGGCTATACCCATCGTGAGGTGAGGGTATAGCTATGATACAAGTAGTAACTCAAAATGGGCATTGATCACACTATCTATAAAATTTTCTATTTCTCGAATAGTATACGGATCCGGACATGGCACGTCAAGACGCGGGATTCCCTAAGAGGGAGCAAGTCCTCTTCAGGAATCAGCGTCAATACAAGTACAAGAAATTAATACCAAGCAAGTACCAGTATCCCAAGAAATCCAGGAATGATATCTCATGACAGGAATCCGACAATACTAGTCCGTGTACCAATGTGTCGAGAATCAAGTAAACACTATAACTGAGCTGGTAGAGAAGATATCAAGACAAGTAAATGTTATCAGAGAATGTACTCACCTACTGTCCTGAGCTGTAGGGTATATCAATGCTCAGAGTGGTAATAAGAGACCTAAAGATGAGATATTGTATGTTAATTTGGGTTTAAATAAGTTATGAATAATTTCTAATGTATGATATGAAATCTAGGTAAAACTAGGTCACACTGAGTCACTAAGTCCTGTCAAGTCAATCTAAGTCAAACTAAGTCATGTCAAGTCAATCTAAGTCAAACTAAGTCAACTCTAGGTCAAACTAGTCATAGAAAGTCAAAATAAGTCAAACGGGGTCAAGAGTTGACTTACAGTTGACTTTTAGTCAACTGGTCAACCTTGGTCAACTCTAGGTCAACCCTAGGTCAAACTGGTCAAGTGTTGACCAACAGTTGACTTTTGGTCAACTGGTCAACTCTAGTTTAGATTTGGACCATTTTAGACAAAGGGTTGACTCATTGTTGACTTTTGGATAAAAAGCAACTCTGGGTCAACCGAGCCGAAATTGGTTCAAATATGACATTTGTAGGGTGTACGTATCAAGACGTCTAAGTTTCAAGTCAAACCGACTACCCGTATCCCGTATCTTGAATTTACCCGTTTACCCTTTATCACTATAACACTAAAGTCAAGTGGCTTTTCCTTGGGAGTTTCATTCCCGGCTTCCTAGGGTAGTAGGATACTAGCCTATACTAACATTACCTACTAAGTTTTCTAGGTAAGGTGGACATCTAGTCCATCTTACGACTCATGTTGTTCAATTACCCATTATCTTGAGTATCGTAAGATACTCAATGGTATCATGAGATACCATTCTCCCCACCTAAAACGCAACCCCGATTCTAACTTAGGAGTCTACCCACAAACTCCATTTCACATTAGCTAAGTCCTATTTAAATTTGGATACGTTCCGACACTCGTATCTCAAAATTTCTCTTTCACTCATCCTCACACAAACACTCACTCACTCTCACAAAACTCACTCTCACACACTCACATATGACTATTTAGGGGTGGTTATTTAGTGGGTTATATGGGTATTTATATAGGGTATATATGTATGTATATATATATATATATATATATATATATATATATATATATATATATATATATATATATACATGTAGGGGGGTTTATGGGGGTTTAAAGGGGGGTGAAGGGGGCTGCCACTGCTGCTAAACCTGCTGCTGCAGCTGCTGTTTTCAGGAGGGACAGCAGCCCCTAGTCCCCCCTACTGCTGCTGGTATTGCTCTTCTTCTCCTTCTCCTTCTCACCCTCTATTCTCCCTTCTTCTAACTCTTCCTCTCTAATTCTTCTCCTCTCTCTCTCTCTCTCTCTCTCTATATATATATATATATATATATATATATATATATATATATATATATATATATATATATATATATATATATATATATATATGATAAAGTGCATTTAAACCCTCCTTAGAGTTGCCTCGTTCGCAAAATAAGACCTTTTAGAAAACTTAAGCAGTTTGTACCTCCCCCAAAATCGTTTTTGCTCGGAATGCCCCTTTCCGTCAAAATGACGTTAGAACAGCCGTTAGAGCCCATATTTTGGATTAAAAAAAGTGTACTTCCCAAAATACCCCTAATGCTAATGGTTACATTGTGGCTGCTGCTCTCTTTCATTCTCTCTATAAGAATGTTTGTTTGAAACATAAAACCTAAGCTTTATATTTTCTATTTTTTGACCGATTGGTTGGAAGGAAAAATCATATTTAAATTTTTTTATATTCCTTTTTTTACTTATTTACTCTCATTTAATGTATTGAAGCTTTTTCTTACCTACAGATCTCAAATCCAACTGCAAATTTTTTTTATATTCCATTTTTTTACTTATTTGCTCTCATTTAATGTTTGAAGCTTTTTTTACTTATTTTTTTTTTTCTCAAGACGTCCAAATAGAAATTATGGAAGAACAATTTATTTCTATTGTGGATTAATTAGCCCATTGAAAATAAATTTAATATTAGTTACAGTAATATTACGTCCAAATAGAAATTATGGAAGAACAATTTATTTTTGGATTTTTGACACGTTTAGTAATATTTAAGTTATTTGTTTAAGTAATACATGTGATAAAAATAAATTTGTACACAAAGATTTACAATTTCAGTTAGAATTAATAAATAAATAATTACGATAATAGTCATGACTAATAAATTATTAAGTAAGACTATAATGATGATTATAATGATGATTACTAAATTATTAATTAAAATTATTATAATATATAAAATATTAACTATAATTATAATTATGATTAAATTATTATTAATTAATATTATAATAAATTGTAATTAATACATTATTAATTAAGATTATAATTATTAATTAAGATTATAATTATTATAAAATATTAAATAATATAATATTAGTTACAGTTATCTAGCTCCAAATACGGTTTACCAAACATGTCCTAAGTTAAATGGCTGGATAGTTCAGGACTAACCGGACATTTGTTAAAAGATTTTTTTTTTCTAGAAAAAATTTAAGATGAAAACCTACTACTTAGATTATGAACATTTATTTTCGAAAATGACGTCAAGCATGAGAATTCTATTTTTTAAGAACGGGAGGTTATTTTTAATATTTTGTTTTTTGTTTCCATTTTTTAGTTCTTATTTCATATTTTTTTCATCTTTTTAATAATCTTTTCTAGTTTTTTAAGAGTGACTTTTATTTTCAAATTTGTATAGTTTTTGTTTTTATCTTTTTTCATTGTTTAAGATTTATCCTCATTTTTTGGTTTTTAGGAATATTTTGTCTATTTTTTATTTTTTCCATATTTTAATAGTAATTTTTTGTTTTTTATTTGGTATTTTTTTTCAGTTTTTCATCATTTCTATTTTTTAAGAATTGATTTTTTTTGTATTTATCAGTTTTGTTTTTCCCAAAAATATTTATATATTTGTTAAATAAAAAATAATTTATGACAAAATAATTTTAAATAATATTTATCCACTTTTTTGACGGAACTAACCGTTTTTAACAAGTTAATATTAATTAAAATAATTTTAATAATTACTAGCAAAGACCATTTTTTCTTTGTTAATATTTATCCACTTTTTAACAAGTATTTTTGCGTAACCATTTTTAACAAAATAATTTTAGAACTAACCGTTTTTAACAAGTTAATATTAGATAGTCCAGGGGTAAAATGGTCAAAACAACCCAATTTAACACCCATTAACAGAAAATTTAGCGGAGGGGGTGATTTGAGCATTTTCGTAACCTTTTGGATTTCTCGGATCAGCGAGTCTTTATTTGTATTTTCGTGACATCTAAGGAGGGTTTAAATGTACTTTACCCATATATATATATATATATATATATATATATATATATATATATATATATATATATATATATATATATGTGAAAAAAAAAAAAAAAAAAAAAAAAAAAAAATATATATATATATATATATATATATATATATATATATATGAAGAATAGGTAATTTTTATTGATAGAACTGTAAACCACTATACAAGCAATTACAAGCCAATCATTTACTCAGAGAAACCCATACATCTAATCGCACTAGTGATATTGTTGATGACGCCAGTGGTTGTTGTCTTCTTTCCCTCGAAAATACGGTTATTTCTTTCGCGTCATACGTGCCAGACCGCTGACAGAAGCCTGATTCTAGCTCTCGTATAGATCACCATGCCCTTGGTTTTCAAACTTTGAATCTCATCCACATTTATTTGGAGGCCCTCATAAGCTCTGTCCGGTAGACCCAATTCCTCTCTGTAGTGTTGCCATATGTGCCCTGAGATAGGACACGTAAAAAATAGGTGGTCACTAGACTCCTCTGCATTCTCGCATAATGGACATGTTGGGTTACTAATTTGGATCCCGAAGGATCTTAGTCTATCCTTCGTTAACAGTCTACCGCGGATACCTTTGTAAAGGCATAGTTTGAATTTAACACTACTTGGTCAAAACTATTCTACATGATGAAGAAATGGAAATAGAGGATAGTTTGTACCTATTGGGAGATGGATCCCAATACAAAATCCTCCGACACGGCTCCGAAACAAAGTGAATTGTTTAGGACACACCTCTTCTCCTCTTGCTCCTAAAAGTTTGTAGAAGCACCACTTGAGGTAGAGGGAGAGATTTATGGAAGAATATTTGGAAGAGAACCTTTATTTGGAGATGATTCCAAGGGATTGCTCTTCTTTTCTTTGGAAGAACACTTGGAGAAGAAGATGAAAAATTTTGAAGTGTGAAAGGAAGAAAAAGGAGGAGGGGGTGGCCGGCCATATAAAGGGTGGGTTTATTCCCTTGGGTAATTACAATTTACCCCTCTCTCCTTTCTTCATGAAGGTTTAATTCCTATTAGGATATGGGGGTTAGAAAAGACCAAATAAAAATCATAATTAGTTCTAATCACTCATGTGGGATTAGACCAAACTCCTAGACCTAAATGATGAGTTTGGTGGGCCATGGCTAATTAATGTGTTAAGCACAACTTAAGTCGAAATTCCCCGGAGTCCCGAAATAAGTCGAAATGCGATAAAATTCGAACCCGACTCCTATAATTATTAAATATTAACATTCATGAAATAAAAATCCCAAAATATTCAAAAATGGTAAATTACCATTTTACCTCTATCTTGGAAAAGTGAGGGTGACAGGTATACTGACGGTATGCCGGTCAAGAAGAAAATCTATAAGTTGGAAAAAATTTAAAACATTCCGAAAACCAAGAAAATACGAAATACAGTACAAGAGTACGTATCCTTATATAAATACCAATACTGTGAGACGAGTCTCACACGATGCATGCCTCGATACCGTAATTCCATATTCTTATGCCTTAGTATTCAATGTTCATGGCTTGTGCACTAGGGCACTCGCCTCGATAGTCTTTCAATGTGCTAGGCTTCTAACTCATGCGCGGGGGCACAAAATGACATGTGCAGTAAGGCACTTGTCGATAAGTTACTCCATGTTCTTATGGCTTGCGCGTCGAGGCGCTCGTCGTTGTGGTGTTTCGATGTTCAATAGCAACTCGTGCATTTGATGCACGTTTCATTTCAATTGTTCTATCTAGTATTCGACACGCACTACGTTCACCTCTCGATCGAGCCACGCCCGTGGTCTCAATAGGTTAACTTACCATACAACGATATTTACTTAGGCATGAAGGAGTAGGAAAGAAAGGTCAAAGTCCTTCCACCTTAAGCCGATATGCCTTGTCATTTCGTCGAGCCGATTCAGCTCGATTTCATAACTTCATTGCACGACTAATTCTTCTGACTTAGCCATTTGATGCACTTCGTGCATCATTGAATTATCCGACCGATTTGGCTTACTATTCCTATGTCTCAGTCCGTCGTGAGACGATGCTTTGGTTTTGCGGACACCATTGCATATAAGATAAAATGTCGACCTTTTATATTTCAGCGTAAAAGCATAGCCTATACAAGAAACCAATTAAAATCAATAATCATTCGAAACGGACTTGTGCGTTGCATCAATTTGATTTCTTAGAATCTTTGAACCGACTCAATGATTTCTCTCCGCCAACTTAACACTTGCATCGATTTTACTCGATGCATTCCTTGGGTCAACGTAACTCTTTATATCGATTCACATCGATACATATTTTGGGTCAACATAACTCTTCGAGTCAACGAATCAGCATAATGCGCCATACGGTGTGGGACATTACATAATATATCACTCAAAATAAGGTTTGTCCTCGAACCAAAACCAACACTCAATCCAAGTGTTTCTCCAGATCATTTTAAGATCCCATTCCACTATCATTTGAATCATACAACTTAGTTTGGGTCATACATATATTTTATGCATCCCACCAATATATGCATTTTAGCCAAGCTCAGTCATAGGATATTGGAACAAAGCTAACAGACTTCTTATCCTCAATTACTTGCCATCTCATACTCTTGATCAGACTTGGGCTCTAGTTTTTGTTCTCGCAAATTCTATCGTATATGCATATTCGATGCATACGTGATCATCCAAAAAAAGTTACGACACACGATGAGATTCAAAAATCGCATTTCTTATTTCGTAAGTTTCGTATGGACTATCAATTCTATGCGTCGTATCAAGCCGTCACGCATCCGATCACAACAAGTCTTCGCAATGCCTTGCGCTCGAAGTCGCTGTCCAACTATTTCTGAAGTTCCATATTACAACTCATCTCGATACGATTTCCCTTTGTTGACTTGCAACATCATCAACAATGAGGGTTACGCCTGCTAGGTGACTTACTTAGACACCGTGCTCGAATTTTTTTGATGCAACTTTTAAATTGACGTTGCATAAAGGCAACAATATATCCGACGTAAAAGTTCAATTCAAGTTGGCGATGCTCAAAGGCAACAATTGCTTTGACATGAAGGTCTCTACGATGCGCCTTATGTTCGAATACTATCGAGTAGAAAATTTCTAGCCAGATATCCAACTTATCCGTCTCGTAACATTGAATATAAGTTCAATTCACGCAAGCTCAATTGCAAGGTGAATCCAAATTCAATAAAACAACTCGAAAGTCATTCTAAAATCATTCGCTCTCGTGCATAGCACAATTCTCGCAAATCGCTATCCGTATCACCGAGTTCATTCATGAAAATTTTATTTCGATTCGACCAACATAATCATTCAAGCATTCATTCGACCAATCCTCAAAATCAGACTATAAAATTCTCGGCCGAAGCCATTCCATCAATTCCCAAAATAATTATTCGATCACGTAGACTTATCATCAACATGCACCACATTGTATTTGTTCTCGACGCAATTCGATATGCGACATCATATGGGTTATCTTATGGGTCTGAAACATTCACTTTGATTTAGCGGTCAAGTCTTCTAGGGTCAGCTGTCCCAAAGCTACGCTCGATAATTATGGATCATTAACAAAGGACAGCTACTATGAACCATGCTATATTTTATTCGGAGCCAAATCACGTTCTGATGCTTTCTGTGATATTACCCAAATTTGGACAAAACCATTTCTATCTTGCAATAGAGACGCAACTATCCTCCGAGTAATTCATGCACTACCGTCGATGATTCTGCAATTCACAAAATATATACTCGTATCGAGTTCGAGTATATCTACCCACGGTCGACATTTGAGATGCTATACGTATCGAAATGATCACTGACGACATATAGTCTCGCCCGATTAATCACAAGGTTTACGATCAACCAGTTCGACATTCTCATATTGCTATTTACAAAAATCTCGATCGTAGGCCAGTTTTGTGTTGTATTCTCACATTGTGCTTACGTTTCTAGCGTATCAATTTCAATAGCGCTGGGGTCAACTTTGAATCTATATCAACGTCAACTTAACTTGCATCTCATATGTAGAAGCATGGAATTTCAGGCACATCTAAGGCCAGAACTTCTATGCGTCCTAACTCTCATGCACCAAAAATTAACATGCACCAGGAAAGAGAACACTTGGCACAGCAGAAAACAACAAAGAAGTAGAGACATAAAAATAGGGTTTTTTTTATATGAAAGTCTATTACATGTCTAAAACTCTTTTACAAAGGAGCATTCTTTTAGAGAAAGAAAATCCTAAAAGCTACAGCCAGACGCATAACTTGTCAGGCGCATCACTCAAAGTGCTACAGCCAGGCGCACCACTTCAATATCCAGCCAGGTGCATCACTCAAGTGCTACAACCATGCGCATCATTCCAGCATTTCAGCGTAGGCGCATCCCCATGCATAGTCAGAGCGAATCACTTCTTCGTCAGCGTGCGGGCACCCTAGCAGGAGTAGTGGCTTTTCTAGCCTAACAAAATTGGGGCACGATAGCCCCGATCTGCGGCTCTTCCATCATAAAAAAAATTGGGGCACGACCGCCCCGATCTTTTGATGCAATAGGCACCTCCAGCCTGTGTCAGACACGACGATCTCGATATTTGGATACAACAGGCACTTTCATAGCCTTGCACGAAAACAGGGCTGATGGTGAATAAACCAACTTGGCACATCTTCGTCTTCGGAAGGAGTTCGTCGTCAAAGCTTTTGCGAACGAGGAGATCAACAACTCGTCGAAGCAGGGGACCGATCAAGTTCGTCTCCATAAGAGAAAGCCAAATGCTTCACAAAGCTATTTATAGGCCAGGATAACCCTCACCTATGCGCCAAGTGGCAGTCTCCTCATATTCTGTGCAATGAATTTGTATTAATGACGATGAATCTGCCTCTTCGTATTCAGCCAAGTCAAAACAGCCATTAACGTTTCGAAGAACTCAACAGACGGGCCAATGAGGATACGCCATGCGACAGATGTGCCGTCAGCACCATGCGCTCCGTACCGATATACCCAATGGGACATAGACCCATGCCCCTAGTTGGGCACAAACTGATGTGCCCACTTCAACTCGTCACCCATCAATTATTTAATACTATGTGACAGAGTTGGCAGCACGTTCCTCGAAGACGGAACGCTTGGTAGCTTTTTACAGAAAAGGAAGAGCCACAAACGTCAATATCGTCATTACTTAATTTTGTTGGCTACAGTTGTCCTTGCCACGTGGCTGGCCGATCACTAGCATGCGCCTCCATAGCCATGCGCCTAGAAGGCTATATGTGTCTCAAAAGCTATGCGCCCCGACTTACTCCTGATCCCAAATGACAGAAGCCAAGTCTTTGAATGCGCCTCCACTGCCATGCACTCAAAGCTCTGCATGCGCCTTAGAAGCCATGCGCCCAAACTTGTCTATAACCTCTAAAAGTCATAGACCAAGTCGTCCCATGCGTCAGATCCTAGGCACATCCTGACAGATCACCCTCCACCAAATCCAAGATCTTTGAGCCATAAACACGTGCCATGTGTCATTTGGCTCAGTTCTGCCTACAAATGGGTGCTAACCACCCAAGATCTCAGCAACGACCGAATCTTCGCAACTGCCACGTGTCAGCTCCACTGCAGCCCAACAGTGCAGTTCAAACAAGATTCAGATTCAACTCAGGGTACATCGTCCAGGTGCCCCACAACATCAGCCATGTGGTGTTCCTATGTACAGGCGCATCCTACATATGCATGCATGAGCAGACCGATCTGCTGCCTATAAATAGAAGGATCATTCCTTTATCCACACACGGACAGATCATTATATCTACATACAGAGACAAGAAGAGACACGTAACGTCTACTTCTTCTCTAAATGCTCCGGTATCCAGAGCAGCCTAGACCTTCAGAGAATTCAAGATCGTCATCAGATCGTCAATGGAGTCAACACATTACCACTCGCTCCACCGATACAGTTCCCAGATAAAAACAAAAGTGTACTCCTAGGACTACGTATAAGTCCTACATTATGTACTGTTCTGTTTGTAATTGAAATAATAAAGTTTTATTCAAAAAACCTTGTCATATTTTCGATGGCAAACAAGGTGGCGACTCTGCTGGGAACTTTTTTCTCTTTTGACAAGAAAGTTGTATTGCAATCCGACGACACCAAGCTTGTCTCCTCCCACAAGACACTCATGGTGTGCCTCAATCAATAGGCATATGAGGAGTTCATCTCTGAAGGCAGCGTAAGTCCTTCGAAGCGGCTGCCAAAGCCAAAGAAGACTCCCAAAGTCTGGGTGCACAAATAAGATACGATGAGCACCATCGCTGAAGGGGACGCACCACCGCAGCCCACCCTTCTTGCTGACGTTCTTAGCAAGCAAGATGTACCTGCCAGTGCAGCGCATCTGCCAGAGAAATGTAGTGTTGACTGTATTCCCCAACTGTCCTCTTCCAGTTGAAGAAAATGTGCCGACGAAGCAAATGCGCATCTAGCTTCCCGCGCATGAACTCTGGCATGTTGGAGAGGGCTTCTATTTTTGATAGAATCACTCTCTGTCGTGGCGAGGATGAGTTAGATTATGAGTACTATGCGCCTTCGTGGACTGGTACGAAGAAATCCAAGGCAGCACGGGCCATGCGCCCCAAATGTGCTACGCCCACAGTGAGCCGGAGATGCGCATTCAAAATCATACGCGTTGTCGATAGTAAACTGTACAGAGTCGACTCGGAAGCATTTGCACTAGATACGAGCCGACTCTCAAAGTCTCCGTCTCGCTTGGGCGCATCTTCTGCATTTGGAACCAAGTCATGCGAGACAAAACTTGTGACTTTGAAGCCATGCGCCCACGTGGGTTGTGCGCATGAAGTGGGTTCATGTCATAATACATGTTGCTCCCCCACCAATGATCTAGGCATATCTCATGCGGTGGAACTGGATCATAGGGTGCATAATTCACATGACCACCCTGACACTTGGCCTCGCTATTCACCTGAAGGGGGTGTAAAAGTGAAACTCTTCCCTCATTATTTGCGTAATGTGATCACTCACAAATGCAGATCAGCAGAGCTGACTATTAAGTACGATGCGCCCCTCGTAGGGCATACTTGTGCCATGGTCACCATCAACTGCTGTTGTTGCAAAACAACGGCTCCATCATCCAGGCAGTCTGTGTTCCAGCGACTACAAGCTGTTGCACCTATCCGACGTCGTCTCGAAAAGAAGGTGCCAACTGAAGATGAGTTAGAGCCCAAGGTTGCTTCTTGCCATGTTGTCTCCAACTCCCATTCATCAGGGAGAAAGACAACCACCAGTCCCTCAACCTCAGTCGTATCGTCCAAGATTCAGCCGAGGAAAAGCAAAACGATGGTCCCGTCCTCAGGGGTGTTTGAGAGCACCCGGTCAAGGAAGAAGGTTCTAGCAAAAGCATTAGCTGTGAGTGATGAAGCTCCTGCCATCCATGACGAACCTCCTCTTGAAGATGAGGACGTTCTCCAAGGAACCGACCCCGAGGTAGTTAGGGGTAGCCAGTACGAGGCCTCATAAGGGGAGACCTTATAGGACCGTTGAGCATCTCTAGAGGGGGGAGGGGGTGAATAGAGTGAGTACGAGTGCAGCAGAAAAATAATTACCAATTTAAAAAATTATAAACAGATAACTATGGCAGTAAATAAATATAGCAAGAGATAGAGAGATCAAACTCAGTGACACATCGATGTATACTGGTATCCCTCTAAGAGGACTAATCCAGTCTCGAGTACTCTTGCTCGATGTTAATCCACTAAGGCACAAGCTAATTGAGAGCTTGCAGTCTCTTACAACACCGTACTTGGTGACAAGTGTACGACCAACTTCACAACACTGTGCTTGGTGACGAGCGCACGACCGACTCCACAACAGAGATAATTTCTATACTTTAAACAACCTCTTTACAACTCTTGAGAACCAAAAGACTTTAGATCGAAATAGATATTACTGGCTTTTGGCTAAGAGGAGTGTAGGTGTGATATGAAAATTTTGATCGGATGAAAATATTTATTGAATAGAGAAGAGAAGATAAAAAATGATTAAGTGATTTGGAATAAGAAATTCTCTTCTATTTATAGGTATTTTCTGGGATCGAACTCGGGCAGAGTTCTGGTAGAGTTTTGATGCAAAGATTTCGCATATGAATGTTGCATACAAATTTGGAGGCAACAAATATTTAAATTTAAACTAACCAAATTCCTGCAGAGTTCGGACCGAACTCGGGCAGAGTTCGGACCAAACTCGGGCCAAACTCGGTTTGAGTTCTGTCTAGGTAAAAATGTTAAACATTTGTAAAATATTATTGCAGAATGGAATATAACTTTTTGGTAGATAAAATATGGATAGGTAGGCTGTATAGAAAGTGGAATGTGATTAACCTAAGCCAGTATTACCCAGTCGATCTTACAATTTATATCCTAGTCTCAATAAAGATAAAATACATAATAAAATACAAAATGACTCGGACTAAATTCTAATGAAAGTAATCTTCAAACTGATGATTTACGTGCTTGATGATGCAGTAGTATGCTTGTTGATATTGATTTTATAAGACCTGAAATGATTAGCAGCAGTTCGTATATTTTATGTATTGACTTAAGTTCATGTCGATCGATTATTAAAATCGGGTGTGACCATGGAATGGGCCAACAAACCCTTCCGCAGGAAAGTGAGGTCGAAACCGAAGTCTCAATCGATCCATCTACTTCCACCCATGTTATGCCAGTCTATATGGCTGAGGGTGGTGATGAAGAAGAGTCAGACACTCCAGCTTCGGACATCGTACAGCGCATGGATACCCTGGAGGGGAGCCTTAAAACCCTCTCTGCCACCATGCAATCCTTGACTCAAATGGTATTTGAGATTCAGACCAGTCTGACATCTCAACCATTAGCAAGGGCACCTGCCTTCATCAGTCCCGATCCAGGGGACAATAGAGAATCAAGTATACCCCCTCAACGGGTATCTTCGGGTGCAGATCATCACACTGCACCTCGGATGTCGGCTCCTTCAAATGTCGAGCTTCACACCTTATCACCCTCATCGGCTCCCAATTCTACAGAAGAGCTGGTTGACATGATCAGAGATCTGCGCGAGCGCTTTGAAGCACGAAACAAGCATGAAGAACGTCAGAAGATGGGAATCCCGCAACCTTACCCTCTCGAGTGGAACAAAGTGGTTCACCCTCATAAGTATAAATTACAAAAATTGATGCCATACAATGGGAAGGATTCTACTCGCCAGTATCTGGCCTACTTCCAATCTCAAACGGGACATCTCCCAAAGGAAAACGTCCAACTCACCAGCCTATTTGTCAGGACATTGAAAGGAGTCGCTTACGACTGGTACTGCAGTCTTCCTGACCACTCCATATCATCATTCGATGACTTGACATGCCTCTTCCTCGAACGATTCTAAGACAGTGGGAAGGACATGACCATGTTATCTCTTATAGAAGTGTGCCAGACAGAGAAGAAGACTATTTGAGCCTTCATCGAACGTTTTCGACAAACATGCTTAAGGTTGCCTCCGGGTATGCCAGAACATGCACCGATCGATGCCTGCAACATGAACATGACTCCTGCAATCAAGCTCTGGCTTGACTCCACCCAGCCTCCCGATTGGAGTTCATTGATCATCCGGGCTGAAGCTGCTGAGAAGAAGGCACGTAATACTCGCCTTCTGGGGGTTAACTTTCCCGCCTTTGATGACAAAGGGAAACTTGCTGCTACCAATAATAGTGAGCACAAGACGAAAGGGAAGCAGGCATTGACTGTCAACACTTCAAGGAGCACACATGGGCCCGTTCAGAAACCTCCACCAGTACCGAGGCCGAAGGAGGTCTATCCTTCAATGACGAGGACACCTTACAACTCTTTGAGATTCTGAAAAAGAGCAACAAGATCAAGTTGCCTGATCCTAAGCATCCTGACGAGGTGGGCAGAGTGGGCGACCCAAGGTACTGTCACTACCATCGGTTTGTTGGACATCCAACTTAAGACTACTACATCCTTAAAAACTACATACAACGCATGATCAATACGAACATCATATCAGTCGATTACGAGGAGAAGACAGTCTCGACCAACATAGTATCACTCCAGTTCAACACCTTACCTCCTACTACAACTCAAGATGGTGTTGTCCCCATCCCGAAGCCGACATTGGAGGTGGTCAACCTTCCGCCGACTCGTGACAATGCGAGTAGACTGATTCCACTCACCACATCTCGGGGAAAGATCATGTGGGTTCATCCAGATCACGCTCCGGAACTGACTCAACCGGGGGTACATTCTACCTCCAAAGCTAAAGACAAGAAGACCAAGTCTTGCCGAATGGTGAACTCCTCCCCCAAGGAGGCACTTCCTGTACAAACACGTTCACAGTAGAACTCTCAGCCTGAGGATGCCCTTGTCGAAGTAGCATCTCCTGTCACCACCTCGGCTGCTCAAGGTGAAGGTCCTTCCCAACTTTCGACAACTAACAAACAGAAGCATAAGGAGGCCCGCTTCGACAGGCCTCTACGAAGAGACAACGCTTCTGGGTTAACCAAACCCCATAACTTCGACATACTGGCAAAACTTGCTAGTACTCCAGCTCGATTTTCCTTGTTCGAGCTCCTCCGTATGTCTAAAGATACTCGGGAGGCTCTCTACAAAGCCCTGAAGGATGCTGAGTCTTTCATCAGTAAGGTCAAGCAGCGTAAGAACGATCCATCAGCATGTCCACACTGCCATAGTGCGGGGTAGATCAACCCTAACATCATATTCACTCAATAAGACATGCTGCTCAAGAATAACAGGCACAACAGACCACTGTATTACACAGGGTACATCGGTGCCATCAAGGTGGATCGAATGCAGATCGACCTGGGGTCTTCTTTCAGCATTATCCCCCAAACTCTGCTCCAGACGTTGGGGATCCCGATGCATCATCTAATAGCATCCCACACTACAATTAGTGGCTTCAACGCCAGCAAGAGTGAGCCGTTGGGGAAGATCCGGCCGAAGTGTCATATCGGTGATCTCCAGACCAAAATGACCTGTTATTTTTTTGGATGCGGAAGTCAACTACAACCCTTGTTAGGACGGCTGTTGCTACACAAATACATGGTGGTATAATCCCCTCTCCATCAACGTATGAAGTACGTATCCTCCAAAGGCATAGTCCGAACAGAGTTCGCTGATGTCGATCCTTTCAGAAGGATTGAGGCCTTCTTTACCGACTCTAATCTGTATAAGTTGATTCATCTCAAAGATGAATCCAACGATGCCGATGATGAAGTCGAAGCCGAAACCGAAGCTGACTTGGAGGCAGAAATGATAATCGATGCTCCCCTGAGAGTGCGACTCAAGGGGAAGCCGCCTCAAACACCGTCTCCTAGTGTTCAAACTTTGCGGGAGGGCACCAACTTCTCTAGAGGGAGCATCCACTGAAGCCCCCTTGAAGATACGACTCAAGGGGAAGCCTCCCCATGTGTCGGCTCCTATCGTAGCAAAACTATGTGGGAAGGCACTAGTCGTCGGAACACCAACTAGGCACCTCTCAAGGTAAGACTTAAAGGCAGACCTCCTCAGTCTTCAGCCCCGCCTAAGCTTCAAGAGAAGGCCCACGTATCTCTATCGGCACCAGAGGCGACAAAGGCCAAGCTCCCAATAGGTTCTCCCAAACCACCTCAGGCTGCTACAATACTCACTGACGAAGAACTGGAAGAGTACATATCCGCCAATGTGGATGCACCGTCCCTTGATGATATAATCCCTCGAAACAAGATCCCGTATTTTATCAATAAAAGGGTGTCTTTCAATTATTTTAGCCTTCCACATTGGAATGCCATGTATACTCTAGATAATGCTCTACAGTCGTTGCAAACACAAATAACGACTGTTAATCATATAAATCGAGTCGTCCTGTACCAAGGAGTATGTTATATAGTCTCGCCTCGAAACCAGGACAAAAAACCTATCATCTTCGGTAAAGTCGAGCGTCACCAAGACCTTCCACCGACGGAGCCAGAACCCGACACCGGCAGAATACAAATTTACCGGTACAATGATCGAGCCAAGTATCTCATCTAAAAGATGGGCTACAACCTGAAAAATGGCCAGGGTCTAAACTATGGCAAGGGCTGACGTCTTCCCTTACGACTCCCTGTTCCGAAAGGGAAGCCATAAGACTATTATCATCGTACTCGATGGGAGGTAGGCTACATCACACCCACAACAACACCAGAAAGTTCAGAAGCAGAAGACGTCGCACAATCTCACTCGTCTGAGGCTTCAACTTGGGACTCCAACACCAGTGTTGGCCCAATCTTCAGGAAGGAGTTGTCAGCCAACATGAAATCTATCCATCCTTCAGAAGATGAAGACAACACTCAAACAATAGAGTTCTTTGAAGAAGAACCCTTGGCTCAATGCCTAGGCGCACAATAGGAATCTCGCTTTGAATTACGAGAACCCCTACCGAAGACAAAGTCGAGCAGATCGACCTCGGAGATGGATCTTCATCCAAACCTATTTTCATCAGCAAGAGCTTGGCAAAAAAGGACCGAGAATTTTTGGTCCAATTGGTCAAAGAATACATCGACGTCTTCGTCTGGAGTTACAAAAACATGCCAGGGCTCGACGCACAAGTCGCAATGCACAAGCTTAATATTGTCATGACTAGCTCCTGAATAATCGAACACGAGTTGGACACGCCCAGCCTTCATTGTTAGACACAATGAAGTAAGATGTACCAATATCTAGGGAGAACTATGAATCAAGATAAGAATGAAAGTAATCACAGCATCTAATATATCAAATCCCAGAATCTCAGATACAATCTAAATGTTATTACATTCCAACAAATATAAACTATAAAGATGTCTCTAGTACAAGTCCAGATAAAGCTAAGTAGAAAAGACTAGGCTTCCTCAGCCTCTAGGTCCTGGGCCACATCAAATGGCACATAGGTGCCTCCAGGCTCCTGCCCGTAGTAAGTATCACAGATAGCCTCCAGCTTACCTGCAACATATCTTAGTCAGGAGCGGAGCTAAGTATATTCAAGGAAGTGAACATGAACATCTTGGTATGAACAAGAAACAGGAAATATATAGACAGTACGAGAAATGAGAACACGACATGAAACTGGATATATAAATACTGAGAGTAAATACAAGGAACATGATATGAGGCATGAACATGAAATATAACATGAACATGAAATACAACCTGAACATGAAATACAACCTGAATCCTGAAATATGCAATATTGAAATACATCCAGAGTGTGTGATCGGCATGGGGAGATTCAATGAACATGAAATGGTACGACTTTGGTCCCGCGTGTACGATAAGGGGCCTAAGCTATTCATATGACTCGTAACAGGGTTTGATCACACATATGTAGTTTTTCTCCTCCCAGACACAAGTAAACTCAAGAGAACATGAAACATGACAATCCCGTGATACATCGTGTCAACAAGGTGATACATGAATGAATATACAAGACATGAGAAAATAAACAAGTCCGAGGAGTATACTTGCCTTGTTCAGGGTGATCAAGTGTGGGATAAAAAGCTGGGTATCCTGCTGTTAAATGATTTTACAAGTAATTAATAAACTGGCTAAATCTAGTTTGTTATCAAACAATTCTAACCATGATTAACCTCTATACAAGTCCTAGTTTAAGGGCTACCTCTTCTAAATATATTTTATATAAAGCATCATTAACAATAGATATTACCAATCTAAGTTTATAATTTCTAATGAACTGTACATATTTACCAGATACTTAGTTTAGATAACTTGGACAACTCTAAATGATATTAGTCTTAACTACACTCAAGTCTAGTAACTGATATAAAGAACTTCCTTCAACCAGTATTGCTAACCTAGTACTGTCTTGGTTTCAGGTATAGTGGATGTCAAGCCTTTACTTCAGGTAACCCATAATCTCATGTGAGTTTCAGTTATGGTTTTAATATAAAACCCACCACTTGATACACTCCTAAAGTCTCAAATATGGTTGATACTTATCAATCTCAGGAATCAGTCTCTAATTCTCAACAGCTCAATTCTCTTCCCAGGCTAATGCATATCAGTCTCAGCTAGTACTTAGATTCACTTCAGTCTAGATGGTACTGTTATGAATCAATCTAGCTAAAACTGAGATGAAACAGTCCTAAAATGCTATAATTTGACTTCCAATAACCCCTATATTATTCCAAACCTGAACTCATTAGTTCAATTTAAAAGAAACTGAACTATCAGTCACTTCTAATAGCTGACAGCCACAAATATGTTCAGCACCCAATGTCAGTCCCTTATCATTCTAACTGTTTTAGCCATTCTCTTTATGAATGGAACAATACCCATTTATCTACCTAATACAATCCTTAACTTCCCTTGTACTCGATTTACTGGAACACTCTGTGGAATATACAGGCTTAGGAATGCTAACTGAACCTATATTCCTACCTTCCATGCTCTCAGGAACCAATTTCCCCTTCCTGTTACCATCCTCACAATACATCCTCTTGTCCAAATAAGATTCTTGGAACTCAACAGTGTTATCTAAATCAACCAAAAAGAATCACAATAATTCAGATTTGATTCATTAATTAGAACACTGCACTTGAATTCCTGAGATAAATAACAGGGACCTACTCAAAATTATGTTAACCTGAGTATACAATTGCTCCATCTCCATCCTCAGTTATATGAATCAACATGTCCTATCTAATGATTGTTCTCCAGTTATATATGGTTCCGTGACCCCATAAATTATGCCCAATGATACATCTCAGAGCAATTCGACTACAGCCTTCACTGATATCCTCCCTCAGTTTCTTAAGAGATCACTTATGCTCATTTGTTTCAGATTCTGGAATCAAGGGAATGGCTTAGCAAGAATCATTAACTCAGGTACTAATTTTTGTCCAGGCTACTATAATTTAAAATTAAAAACTAATAGTTAAAATCAAATTTGCACATTGACTAGATAATCCAATATGGTATGACTGAATGAATAACCACCTTAACTAACTTATGCAAAAATGAACACAGATCTATAACTCGAGAGTTGGATTCTAACTAAGCATTCTGCAAATGTTGATTCTCCAGACTTAGCCATATATTTAACTAGAGTAATATCCAATATCTCCAAATCAGAATAAAACTCCCTGCAGTTAGAAACTATGCTACAATTTACACAACATATTCTACTGATGGCCCATCCTAGCTAAGAGCCTGACTCTCCCCATGACATCAGTGCATACATGAAGAACCAGTAGGTTGTATTGAATTAACTTTAATCAGCTAATAACTACACAGGATTGTAGGAGCGTAAAAGGTGCTTTATTTGACTAATTCAAAGGAATTGAGGACTTTACGCCAGTAATTCTCTATGAGAGCTATTTTTATGCCAGGATTTTGTTGATTTTTTACGCTAGGCTAATCTATACGCTAGCTATCCTCTACGCTGGCTACTTTACGCTGTGAAGCTGTCAGATCATGCATTTAATGCAAGTGATAATGATTCTGACATAATAATTTGCTGACAACATACAACACATAAGTCGAGAAGATCGGATTTTCACCAAGCTCGATACTTGTCGTATGGTGTGCAAAAAAGGCTACTTTACGCTCAATAAAATTACTTTTTTTTACGCACGATAGTTATGTGAGCTTTTACGCTCAAGGCTATTGTGAGCGTAAAGTCTATTTGAGCTAAGTTTTACGCTTAAGGCTATTTTAGCCACTTTACGCTGAGAAGTTTTATTTGGGTTGTTTTTACGCCAGTTTCCACTTTACGCTCGGAGCATATTTTGGGTCGTTTTTACGCCCGATCCTTCCTGACTACTTTGGAACGTGGTTTATCCACGTGGCTTTTATGCCACATTTATTGAGGAACGTGTGTACGGGCTCCCTATTTTTGTTGGAATAATGGGATGCGTGTCAACGTATTCAGAGGGTGACTTCCATCGTAGGGGACAGTTACCAGCGTAAAAATCCAATTTTGTTGCTTTTTACGCACAATGGGTCAATTCTATAAATAGACTTATTTTTCACGTCAAAAGCATCAGGAGTAGAGAGACAGGAGAGAATACAGAGATCAGAGCCCAGAGACTTTGATTTTCCTGAGCATTCTTCTTCAACTTTTCTTTCATAACAGAGTGAAGCAAAGCAGGAAAGCAATCGACCTCGCCATCAGTACCCAAGTGCGTCGATACCTTTCTGGTGACTTAGTTCTTTCGGCTGTTCATTTTCTAGCAGTGATCTTCATCATTATCGTATGGTCCAAGGAACAAAGTGATCACCTTCAGATCAGACTTCCATAGCAATACTTCCCAGAATATTTGTACTTTTTGTACTTTTTCTCGTTTTATTTTCAAAAGCCAATTTTAGGCATTTTGTTAAGTGAAACAAAATGGCGACTCTGCTGGGGACGACCTTCTCCTCTGACGAGGAGGCAATTGCTCAATACGATGATGTGTCGATCGGATCGACAAAGAAGACTCTGGTTGTACACTTCGACCAGACTGCCTACGAAGAAATGCTCTGAACTGGGGGTGGTACTCGCTGCTCCAATGTTCAGAAATCGAGAAAGGCGCGAAAAGTTTGGATTCCCAAATCCAAAGCATCCTCGGATCTTCCTGCTGTCTCTGAAGGCAAAAGAATCCTTTCTACTCCTGTTGTGGAAGCTCCCATCGGTGATGGGGCAGTTTCTACTTCAATGATACATCATAGACATAAAAATCAGTCTCCCGTTTGTAACGTGGCCGACCCTCCAGTTTTACGCTCTGGGCGTAAAAATCAAGTTTTACGCTCTGAGCATAAAAATCAAGATTTACACCTTATGCGTAAAAATAAGTCTCCCGTCTATGACGTGGCAGACTCTAATGCTTTACGTTCTGAGCGTAATAATAAGTCTCCCGTCTGTGACGCGGTAGACACACAAAATTTATGCTCCACGCGTAAAGGAAAATCTCCCGTCTATGACGTAGCAGATATTCATGTTTTGCGCTATGTACGTAAGGTAAATCTCTTGTCTGTGACAGTGTAGATAAAATTGACAATGATGCTTCTGCATCTAAAGTTAATGTACCTGCACGTATGAAGCATAAAAACATAGTTGGTAAAACTCCTGTTTTCAACCAACAACCTTCTTATACTGCTATACGCAAGGTACCAAATCTTCAAATTACACGCAATAAAGTTGGAGTCCTTTGTGCTAAAAAATCTCAAGATTTACGCACGCAACTCCAAGTGCATAAAAATATAAAGTTTGGTTCTGCAAATGCAGCCAGTAATCTTCTTTATACACAAGGGACTAAACGTTTTTCTACCCTAAATGTAATAAAGAAGACTACTCCCTCTACTCCTTCTGATTTACGCGAATTACTAATACAAAAGCGTAAAAATAGACGATCTCCCGTGACACTCCCAAAAAAAATCACCATTGTGAGTGTCACCAGATTGTAATCAAATGCTGTTGTTCGGCTTCTAAACAGTCTGTTTTTGATCGGTTAAGTTTCGATACGCCTCAACGACAAGCGGATGACAAAGAACATGAGTTTTCATATGCGTCAGTCAACATGGCATCTCATACCAACAGAGGACGACGTCCAAGATGCAACACGTCCCAGACTCCAGGTCAACAATAATTCAACAGACTTCTTGATTCCTTTGAAGGGGTATATCAGAATACTCGATCAAGAAGGCAAAGACAGTTGCAGACTTCTGATTCAGAAGCTGGGGTTACTCAATCTTTTGAGTCCGAAACTGATAGTGTCAATTCATACCTATATACCAATCCCTCTGTATCTTCAAGAGAGGTTGAACCTTACGCTATTGGAGATGAACCGGAGACGTCATCTGCTAATACAAAACAACGTCTCACTACCGTTGAGCAATCATTAAAGGACATGCTTACCATGATGCAAAGCATGCACTAGATAATATTGACTCAGCAAACTGCTCAGCCGACAGTAATAACACCGAAACAGGTAGTAGCACAAACTCAAGATAGTCAAGGGGTTGATATACCTTTGAATATTCAAGAGCCTGCTATTAACCAAAATTCTGTATCCCCATATCCCATTATTCCAGAAGATGTGCCACCTCCGGTGGGGGTTACGGTACATCCAACAATCATTCAATCGAATGTGCTTCCTCAAACTAGTGAAGCTATTCAAGCAGTACGTGAATTAAAAGCACAGTTTGAAGTTTTGAAGCACAAGGATCAGCTCCAGAGGTTAGGGATTAAGCAACCTTATCCTCCTCATTGGAATGATGTACCCTTTCCTCTGAAATTCAAGCCACAATCAATGGTATTGTTTGATTGAAAGGCTTCTCCTAGTCAGTATATCAATTACTTTGATATTATGACTGTACATATGCAGAAAAATGATACTCTTCTCACTCGAGTGTTCATCGGGTGCTTGACGGGTTCAGCATACGATTGGTATCGTAGTTTACCCGACAATTGTATTTCGTTCTTTGACGAATTTAAAGCAATGTTTCTCTTCCGCGTCTATGAAGGAGGTATGGACATGAACATGTCTTCCTAAATAGAAATTAAACAAAAGGAGAAAAAAGATACTCGGATGTTCATCGAACGTTTTTGACAGGAGACTCTAAAAATGCCTCCTGGTATGCCAGATTCAGCTTTGATCGATACATGCAAGATGAATCTGCGACCATCCATTGCTGTCTTCACGGGTTCCCAATTCACAGATTGGGCCTTGTTTATTATAGCACCAGTTTCTGTCGAGACCAATGGTAGGCTGGCTCGTGAGCATGGGATAATTTTTGCCTCAGAAGATAAAGGAAAGAAAGGCTCTTCTGGTAATAATTCCGACAATCGTAACGGGAAAGGAAAGGATAACCTTATGGTTAATCTTTCCAAGAACAAAACGATGCCGAATAATCAGGAGTCTTCAAAGCCAAAAGAAGAATACTCTTTTGACGAAAGTGATATCTCAGGGATATTTTAATGTCTGGTAAAGAGTGGCAAACTCCAGATTCCGGAGCCAAAAAGGCCTAATGAGGTGAATTTGACTGATAATCCCAAGTATTGTATCTATCACAGATACATAAATCATCCCACCAAGGCTTGTTATGTTCTATAGAAGAAAATCCAAGAGCTGATCAATGCCAATGCCATCGCTTTAACTAACGATGAGCATACGGTCACAACCAATATGATTTCTCTTCAATTTGGAGGTTTTCCTCCTCAACAAGTCCCAGATGGAATTATCCCAATTTCGAAGGCGACAATGAAGATTGTGAATATCCCGCCTGCCAGAGAGAAAAATGAAGGATTGTTGCCTCTCACATTAAAGAATGGTAAAATTATGTGGGTACATCCTGACTTAGTACCTGAAATAGAAGATGAAGGTAAAACTTCAAAATCCAAGAAAAGTAAGAAAGTCAAAACCTGCAACATGATTTCTTATGTTATCCCAGATCCTGATGATTTGGATCATTTATGGGATGGCATTCCTTTGGAAGATCGACTGAGAGGATTGAACATATGCCCTCCAAGTCTGGCTCCTCCTACCAAGCTCAAGCTTACTCATCAGCAGTGGCTAGCTATGAACAGTGTTCCCTTACACAGAGCACGACAAGTTTTTGCTGCTTATGAAAAAGCTCCTACAGGGATTTTTCCTCGTATCCCGAATCCTTCTCCTCCTGTAGCTACAGAGGCTTCTATTCCTCATTCTCCTATAGTTACAGAGATCTCTTCTTCTTCCTCTGTTGAATCATCTGTTAAAAGTCTATTGCCTATTCACTTATACAGTCAGCAATCAGTCCTTCTCATGACAAAGATGGGCTATGACTTTTAAAAGGCAGAGGATTTGAATTATGATAAAGGAATGCGACTTCTTTTACAGATTCAAAGTCAAAAATCTACTTTTGGATTGGGTTCTGAACTTCTTTGCAAAAAAAGGGAAAGAAGATTAAATCCTGCAATATGGTACTTCCTTCTCATGAGTCTGAAGAAGAAAGTTTTGGGAAAGAGTACCATAAGGATTATGAGGGATCTTCCAAAGAAGCAGAAGACGCAGTGGAAACACTACTAGCTCAACCTTCTCCTATTCCTGCTAAACCATCTGTGGTAGAGAAGGGGAAACAGAAATCAGTACGCTTTGACGTCCCTTTGAAATCTGCTTCCAATCAAGGGGTGATGATGAAACCCTACAAATTTGATATTCTAGCCCAGTTAGAAAATACTCCAGCTAGACTCTCTGTTTTCGAGCTGCTTCGTCTTTCTAAAGAAAGCAGGGAGACTCTGAGTGAAGCTTTGCTACAAGCCGACTCATGTTTAGCTCAATTCAAGAGTCCTGACAACACACCAGTGTCTTGCCCACAATGTCATAGTGTGATGGAAGCAATTCCCAACATCACCTTCACACAAGAAAATATGCTGTTGAAGCATAACAAGCACGACAGGCCTTTGTGCTACACTGGGTATATTGGATCTACTAAAATTGACAGGATTTACATTGATCTTGGGTCGTCTATTAGCATTATTCTTCAGAGTATACTAAGACCGTTGAGGATTCCTAATAGTGATTTGACTTACACTAGTACCACGATAGTTGGTTTCAATTCTGGCAAGAGTAAACCACTGGGGAAGATTCGTCTGAAGATTCAGATTGGTGATCTTCGAACCATGGTAACCTTCTATGTTATCAACTCAGACGTATCCTACAACATCCTTCTCGGGAGACCGTGGATACATGAGCATAACATCGTGCCTTCAACTCTCCACCAATGCTTCAAGTACGTGGATTCCAAAGGGGTTGTAAAGACTGAGTTTGCTGATATCAATCCTTTCAAGGGTGTCGAAGCCTATTTTTCTGATTCAATACTCTACAAACAAGAGCATGTGAAAGAAATATCAGATATGGCTGAAGATCAATCACCTGTCGAAGATCAGTCTATCAATGAAGATCCTCCAGAAGACCAACCTTTGAAGATCAAGGTCAAAGGTCGAATCCAACCTCAACTTGTCGATGATCAACCTCTGATGATAAAGGTTAAAGGAAGAACTCAAGCTTCATATGAGGAATCAATGAGTGTTCCCGTCAAAAGCCAAGTTCAACCTTTTATGATCAAAGTCAAGGGACGCACTTCTCGTACGAATGATCCAGAACCACCATTGGTCATCAACCTTGACAAGTCTACGCAGAAGACGGATGACAGTCCGTTAATGATCAATCCGAAGCGTAGTAGTCAAATTATAAATGATGTAAATATTGATCATTCTGTACTTTTTGGTATCAATAAAGATTTCTTTTTTGAGTATATGGCTGTCAAATTTGTTGAAAGAATGACTTTATCTCCTGATGATCAAAGTCATCAATATAAAGACGACATAGATACTGAGGAAACTTTATATATTGGCCATAAGGAAAATTCTTTTCCTCCTCATATTGATGTAGGACCTTATGCTCAAAAGTTCCTAACATCTTCTCCCTATCTTCTTCCTGTAGCTGCTTTATCACAAGCTTGTATAACTTTTAGACGTCATGAAGAATCTTATTTCGTGGTTCCGTCTAATAAGAAAAACAAGCACCAAATTGTGTTTGGCCTAGCTAGAAAACTCCTAGTTGTTTAGACAGATGATCTTAGACATAAAGATAAAGGAAGAATCCGAACGGACAAATATAGTCAGCAATCTCTCAAGATTATCCAGAAAATGGGATATGATTTGAAGACTATGCAAGGTCTCAATCAAGGCAAAGGTAGACGATTACCATTATATGGTGATCTGTTTTACCAGAAAACTCATCATGGGTTGGGATATGATCCGTCCCATACGATTAATGACGATATACAAGAAGAATTCTCTTTTTCAGATTCAGAAGAAATCTATTTCATTGAATCTGATACACCCCATTCCTTATATGTTAGAGAAGACTATTATGATGAATCTGAATGTATATTCTCAGTCAATATGGTTCAAACTGATGGCGAATTTGAGCCATTTGAGAATGACCCCTGGGCCCAACAAATGGACACATAGTAGGAACTTCGTTTTGAACAATGACAACCATCTACGGAGGATGAGATTCTCCAGATTGATGTTGGAGATGGAACAACGTCCAAGCCAATATTCATCAGTAAGAATCTCTCTGAAGATGAAAAAGAAGAGTTGATAAAATTGATTAAGGAATATATTGATATCTTTGCATGGAGTTATGAGGATATGCCGAGTTTGGATCCTAAAGTTGCTACTCATAAACTCAATATTCTTCCTAATGCCAAGCCTGTGAAACAACAGCAATGGCATTTTCGACCAGATATGATGGATGCAATTGAAGCGGAAGTCAAAAAGTTGATTATATGCGACTTTTTTTGTGAAGAACAACACCCAGATTGGGTTGCCAACATTGTTCCTGTTATGAAGAAAAATGGAGAAGTTCGAGTTTGCATAGATTTTCGAGATCTTAATGTAGCTTGCCCAAAGGATGAATTTCTACTTCCAATTACTGATGTCATGATAGACAATACATGCGATTTTGAACGCATGTCTTTCATGGACGGATTTTCAGGATACAATCAGATCAAGATGCATCCAGAAAATGAGAAGCATACTGCTTTTCGAATACCCCTTGGGGTTTACTGCTATACGGTTATGCCATTTGGTCTCAAAAATGCCGGTGCCACGTATCAACGGGCTATGAGCAACATCTTTCAGGAACATCTACGAAAGACAGTTGAATGTTACGTAGATGACATTGCTGTCAAAAGTCGATCAAAAGATGATCATATTCAAGACTTGAAGACAGTATTTGAATTGATGCGTCAGCATCAATTGAAAATGAACCCTACTAAGTCCTTCTTAGGGGTTTCCAGTGGCAAGTTTTTGGGATTTGTCATCACTTCTCAGGGTATTCATGTTGATCCTGATAAAATTAAAACAATTCTTGAAATGCGTCCTCCACGCAATCTAAAGGAACTTCGAGGATTCCAAGGTCGCATTGCTTATATCAGGAGATTTATATCCAATCTCTCGGAGAGATGTCAACCTTTCTCCCGTCTATTAAAAAAAGGTGTATCCTTTATTTCGGATGAAGCGTGTCAGAAGGCTTTTAATGACATCAAGCAATACCTTACAAATCCACTTGTTTTGGTAACACCAGTGCTAGGAAGACCATTTTTGCTATATGTCCAAGCCTTAGATCATTCGCTTGGTGCTCTTCTTGTACAGAAAAGTGATATGGGTCATGAACAAGCAATTTATTATCTCAGTCGAATGATGATCGGAGCTGAACGCAGGTATACTCCTGTAGAAAAAGAATGTCTAGCTTTAGTCTTTGCTGTTCAAAAGACACGACATTATGTGTCAGGACAAACTATTCACGTCATATCCAGAATAAATCCTATTCGGGTATTGATGAGAAAACCAAGCATTCTTAACTCTAGGTTAGCTACCTGGGCAATATTGCTCACTCCTTAAGACATGGTCTATGTACCTCAAAAATCTGTCAAGGGTCAAGCATTAGCTGATTTTTTAGCAGCTCACCCTATACCTGAGACATCAAAGCTATATGAAGATATTCCAGATGAAGTTGTGGATTACAACATGACTTTGAGGGATGATATATGGCAATTATACTTTGATGGAGCATCACGGGTTGGACCTAAAGGCAATATCATCTCCGGAGTAGGAATTATCTTGGTTTTTCCTGATAAAATGGTCATATACCGTGCTTATTCTCTCAATGAGCCATGCTCTAACAATGTAACAAAATATAATGCTCTGCTGATTGGTCTCCAAGTAGCAAAACAATTGGATATTGAATTTCTGGAAGCTTATGGAGATTCTCAACTGATTGTTAATCAGGTTAGAGGGACTTATGAAGTCAGAAATCCTGATCTCATCCCTTATCATCAAGTGGTAATCGATTTAGTCCTTTCTTTCAAAGGATTCTTCATCGAATTCGTACCACGTTCTCAGAATGTGGAAGCTGATGCTCTTGCTAGCCTAGCTGCAGACTTAGCTGTTCCAATTCGAAGACAAAACACAATCACATTGTTGGATCAAGACTTATTCTGTGTCAAGAATAATCTATATATTGAACAGACTTATATTACAGAGTCAAATTCCCAGCAGAGGGATTGGAGAAGTCCATTCATTGATTATGCGGTTCATGGGATTTTACCTGAAGACCCAAAAGAAGCTGCATCAATCAAGAGACGATCATTTCGATTTTATTATGATTCGTCTTTATATATGCTATACCGTCGTTCATATGATGGACTTTTGCTACGCTGTCTCTCAGAAAGTGAAGCTAAACAAATATTTCATGAAGCTCATGATGGTGTCTGTGGTGCTCATCAACCAGGTCCGAAATTACAAGACCCATTCGAAGAATGGGATACTATTGGCCATCCATGATAGCAGATGCTGTAGATTATGCTAGACGATGTAAAGCATGTCAGATTCATTATTCATCAACCGTCTAAATTCTTGCATCCTACAGCAGCTTCTTGGCCCTTCGAAGCTTGGGACATGGATATTATTGGTCCGATTAATCCTCCTTCTGTCAAAGGACATCGGTTTATATTGGCTATAACCGATTACTTTTCTAAGTGGGCAGAAGCAGTTCCCCTTGTTGAAGTAAAAACATCTAATGTGATTAGCTTCATCAAACACCATATCATTTATCGCTTCGGGATTCCTCGACGAATAATTCATGACAATGGACCACAATTTGCCAATCAGACATTTTATCGGTTTTGTGATAAGAATCGAATTCAAAATCTGGCTTCTACGGCTTATAATCCAGCTGCTAATGGTTTATCCGAAGCTTTCAACAAGACGATCATCAAACTTCTCAAAAAGTTCGTCTCTTCTAATAAACGTGATTGAAACGAGAAACTTGGAGAATGTTTATGGGCTTATCGAACGACAATCCAAACTCCTGCTGGTTTTACACCATTTTTATTGGTCTACGGATGTGAGGCTGTCCTTCTATTGGAAATTCAGATTCTACCCCTTCAAATAGTCGTTGCTAATGAGCTAACTACAGAGAACAATGATCGCTTACAACTCCAAGAACTTGAAGGATTGGACGAGAAGAGTCTTCAAGCTCAACAGCATATTGAACTATATCAAGCCCGTATATCTCAAACTTTCAATCGTAAAGTTAAAGAAAGGGTATTCAAGGTAGGTGAACTAGTATTAGCTGTTCGAAGACCGATAATAATGACTCATAAGAGCAAAGGTAAATTCCAGGCAAAATGGGAAGGCTCTTATGTAATCGAAACCGTGTTTTCCAATGGTGTCTATCGGTTATCTAAGCCCAATGGAGATTTACTCATGATGCCGATCAATGGCAAATTTCTTAAGAAGTACTATGTATAAAAAAAGAATGAAAATAAAATATCTTTTATTTTTATTTTTGTTCAGAACAAAGAATTAAGGACGAGGACCACTGCCTTCCTTATTGAATACATAGTCAGCCAATGCATCGAAGACATCATTGCCTGAGTTCACAAAAAACTTACAGGCAGCCATCCTCAGCGCCTCTTCTTCAGGAGTTTTTCCTGGCTCTGTTAAGAACGCAAAAATATCTTGTGGTGGCTTGGGCGTAGAAGAGCCTTCGCCTATTTCGGTTGGGCCCGACACAATTGGCTCAACGGAGTGCATTTTGATGACGTCCTCAACCTTCATGGTGACTTCGGTCTTTTGCAGCACGTCCTTGGAAGACATTTTTGATAGAAGAGTGGAAACAAGGATGAAACTTTACAAAAAAGTTCTCATATATTTATAGGAGAACTGATCTTAGAAATTGAAACAACTTTTCATTCCCGAAAAGACCTATCCATTCATTATATCAGATTCATCCATTTAATTGTGGAATTGAATTGATCTGTCTTTTTCCAAAAGAAACGTTGGTTCATTTATTCTTTCATCGATATTGGCATGACATCTGTCTTCTTCTCCAGCTACCAATGTTTGGTTAAGCTGATTACTTGTCTCTTCGGAGAGAAATTTTAATCTTTTATCTTACCATTTGGTATAAAAAGTTGGATTTATTATTTATCACGTTCTCATGACCTCTGAATAATTATTAAATCTACTTCTTTTCCTATCTATCATGTCCATTTGGCCTCTGAATAGATATTAATCTATTTTTCTTTGAGTTGTTACGATCTATCATGTCCATATTACCTCTGATAGTATTGTATACTCTAAAACAGAAAATGAGATTTCATTATCTATCATGTCTATATTACCTCTGGATAGATACAAATTATTGAGTATAGAAGACTTGTCATTTCCATTCTCACTATCATCATAAAAGTCTATTACATTTCTTAGACTTTCTTACAAATCATAATGGAAATCTATTACATCTTGGATTTTCATTCTATACAACAACGATGGCCTAATGGAGATCTATTACTTCTTTGGATCTTCTTCATCGGATTCGTTGTTGGTGGCAATTCCTTGTTGTCTGAGCCTCATGGCGACAAGAGCAGTAGGAATTAACTCTGGTCTTCTCTCTCAGACGAGAGTAGAACCCCAGAGTATGGCAGCCCGAAGACGTGTTGCTGCCAATACAACTGGTAGAGAAATGACGGCCTTTCAGAAGAGATAGGAATGTACAGCATTGGGATACGATTCCTAGTTCTGCCGTGAAAGGAACTCTACTACCCAATTTCTTGGGTTAGAGTTGACTCCACCATCCAACTCTCCGTGTATAAAGGCTCTTTCTATCATCTGAGGAAGACCCTTCTATCCCATGAAGAGTTCTGAGTTGTCTGATTTGTGCGTCAAAAATGCATGAGCTTCCTGATGTGTGTGTCAGAAGAATGCTCCCCACAGCATCTATATCGCCAATGCCAGTTCTGGAAAAGTTCTTTAACCAAGCTTCTACAGAAAACAACGCAAAAAAAGAAACTAATCAATAAAAGTGTCATCATCATCAGGCGCAAACTGGCCCATCAAAGACGGGCATACTCTGTTCAGTTAAAGACAGATGCTCGCGCACTTTGTTTAGACAAATATTTGTCTTCAACAGGCGCACCTTATTTATCAAGGATTTTGTGCTCGTTTTTCAAGCGCACCTTGTCTATCAAGGATTTGCGCTTATTTTTCAAGCGCACCTTATCTATTAAGGATTTGCGCTCGTTTTCAGCAGGCGTACCTTATCTATCAAAGATAGGCGCTTGTTTTCAACAAAAGCTCAAAGGCAGCTGATTGCGCACCTTGTTTAAATTAAAGAAGAGTACACCCGGTCCCTTTTATGTAAATCAAATACCTATTTTGGTGAAATGTGATGCGCATAACAATGGAAAAATGATGATTATACACAGAAAATCTACTGTTTCACGATGGGCTTACCATCAAGATCAGATAGTTCGGCCCTAAGAGTTGTTGAATCAACGTCTGGTGATATGACGTATAGGGGAACGACATCGGAAAGCATCGCCATTATCAATCTCTTGTTGGAGAATGGAATCTTACAAAAAAAAGCTATCTTCGAAGAAGAAGAAGAATAAAGGAATGAGAATGCATTCTTTAACACAGCTATTTATAAAGGTTCAAAGGAGCAGATGGCGTAAGTATATTTCGGGAAAGATCCTAGTAAGAGGCATTCATAACCACAGAACAACAGCCACGTGTTCTTTTGTTTCTCTTGGGAATGAGCAAACATGGAAACAGTCAAAAAAGGTGTAGAATGATCCTATATCAATGCACCACAAGAATAAAGGTGAAAATAACACCAGGATTTTATTTTATAGAAAAAAGAGTAGGCCCCTACAGATAAGTTGAGTGTCATAATATATAGATGACACTCCTACAGAAAACATTATTTCTTCTTCTCTCCTTCGTTGGGCTGACGAAGGGAGGCGCCTAACTCGTGCACATTGTGGATTCCTGAACAACGTATTAGATTGAGGAATGCTTCTGCATCACCGGATCCTTCGTAGGCAGTTGAAGGACCACCATTTATACGATCGAAGATCGCTGGAGTCAGTCCAAAGCACTCCATGAAGTTGCGTGCTTGTCACGATCCGCACCCTAGAGTAAGGGCACGAGACGTGGGTACGTCCAGCCTACGCCGCATTATCGGCGGTAGAACGCTGTCCTAGGTCAACATACATCTAACAATATATATCTAAACAGTTTATACTTCCCGAATGGGGGTGACATAGCAGTAAATAAACTCAATCACAACTAAGGAAGAGATAGCACGATATGAAATAGAACTCAAGAAAACGTAGATGATAAAGTAGTCTAAGATAAACCCAGCAAATATCCAGAGGTACATGGTCTCAGATACTGAAAGAAAGAATATATACAACTCAGAACAGAATAAAGTCTAGCAAAACATGTCTCAAGACTACATAAAATAAGATAAGCCTAACTAAACTAGTCTAGGCAATCGGGGTGATGTCCTCAGCTAGAGCTGGGTCCTCCTGAGGGTCCAGCTCGCAAGTGTCATCTAAGGCTGCCCCATAGAAAGTATCCAGACAAGCCTCCTCCTCGTCCTCTGTAATATTTTCAACAGGTCCAGTTAGGACAGGAGCGAGCACAGTACATCTCAACAGTTCATAGCAGGTTAGAAAATATAATCATGCAGTAAAGTAAGATACAAGTACTGAAAGAAGTGCAGTATGTAAACAGAGAGAGAAAGCTGTAATAGAAATATCTACTATAGATAGAGACTAACAGTGGCTAGTGAGTCAGAGTATAATATAGACATATAAATGGCATAGGAGATTCTGATGCTACACTATGGAAGAGATTCTGATGCTACACTACTTGGATAGTATTTACATGTCTATTTCTATTCCCCGTACCCCTAATCAATACACAAGGATCCAACCAGGTTATGTTATAATTCCATGCAAAGGCCCCCGAAGGGTGATACATGGATGTCCCATAAATGGGGATTCTAGGAGATTCTAGGATACCCAGTAAATGGGATAAGAGATTCTAGGAGACTCTGTGATCATAAGAGTATATGTCACAAGTGATCAAAGAACCAGTGAAGCATAGTGATACGCCATATAAGTGAAACGTACAGAACATGTAGTACCCGATGCTTCCTAAGGATAACATCTCAAGAAGGGATCCATATAGTACCAATCCGTGTGACCAACGTGACAGTAACAAGTAAAGTAATTTAATGCAGAAAATAATTCTAAGCAGGATATGAAATGATCAGAGAATATACTCGTCTGGTATCTGAGTGTCCAATATGAAAGTACTGTCCGAGGAGTGGTGTCTGGCTCCTAATCAGAATAGCACAAGTCACAACAAGTCTAAAATAGTAAAATGAAGTCCTACTATGCATTCTACATGATTCTAGGTCAATCTAGGCCAAAGTCAACTCTTGGTCAACTCTGGTCAACCCTAGAAGTCAAACTAGGTCAACTAAGTCTAGACTAAGGTCAAGCTAGTCTATCTAGTCCAATCTAGACTATACTAGTCTATACTAATCTAACAAGGCTATACTAGGCCACTCAACCTACACTAGCTAGTACACAACACTACTAGGCTATCTAGACCAACTACACATGATATATGTTATCTAACACAACATATAAATAAACTAGTTTAGGTTACCCATATATCTATACATAGGTATAGGCACAATCATATTTCATAGATATATATGTATATCACATATCTCACTTTAGGTTATATTACACAAACTACACAAACATTAGGAACTAACATATATATAGTTATATAGCACATTACTATATATATACATTATTTATCATATATAACCTACATACATACATATACATATATGGAGAGATAGAAAGAAGAGTGAGTGATAGGGTGTGTGAGAAAACAATGAGTGAGAGAGAGGGTACCATAGACCGTATGTGTGTGTAAAGAGAGGCAAGTGTGTGTGATTGTTAATGGAGAGTGAGGGCAGTCCATTTCTGGACAGTGTGAAAGCTTGTGAGTGTGTGTGTAACTGTGTGTGTGGGGTGTGTATGACTGTGTGTGTGGGGTGTGTGTGACTGTGTGTAGAGAGAAATAATATGAGAGAGAGAGGGCTGTCCTGATGACAGGAACTGAACCAATTCAGTCTAATACAAAGTTACAGGTTTTAAGGGAACACAAACACTATTATACGTTTTAGAAACATCAAAAATACTAGGTGAAAACTCAGGGGACAGAACCCGAGCGCGCGCGCGCGTGTGCAGCGCATGTCCATACGTCGAATTCGACACAACCTGACACAAAAATCTACTTCAGAGGAACAAAAATCCATAAGCAAACACAAAACCTAGATTCCTATTCAAAAACTTTGCACAAAAGAAATCGAAATGCCCTTTGAGGCATTTCGACAAACACTTAAGGACAGTTTCTGATACGTGTCCAAACGGACACGAAACTTATAAAACTCGACACGAAACCAATGCAAACACTTAGGGGACTCCTAGGGCTTCCTGAATATGTAAAGAAATCAGAATTTTATTGAGGAATGAGGAAGTTACCTATAGTTGAACTTCTAGGAAAATCCCTCTTCGTAGAGCTCTTCTCCTTGATGTCCCAATCCAACAAATCAACCAAACTAAAATGAAACTCCTATAACAGCAAGAATAGGTATATAAAAACCTAATGGAAGAGATTTGGATGAAAAAAGAAATGGAATGGAATTCTAGGGATTAAATGAAGTAGGAACAAACCTTCTTCCTAAACTTGAGCTTTCCTAAAAAGAGGCAACCCTAAAATTAAGAGAGCATTTATAGGGTGGTGTTCCCAATGTGGATAGGGTGGTGGCCGGCCACTTAGTATAGGGTTTAGGGTTTTGCAATTTTGGGCTTTGGGCCAACCTACAAGGCTATGAGTTAAATTGATTTATTAAAGGTTCTAAATCATAAGCGCCATGACATATGACTTTTCTAATTTCTATTGCTAACTAGAGTCTATTGACCAAACCAAGGGTTAGCTTAGGTTAGACTAGAGTCATATAACCTAACCAAGTCCATACTAACTAGGGTTAGCTTCTAGGTTGGTCTACAAGGGTCAAAACTAGTCAAAGTCAACCTAGTCCAAACAATTCCAAAATACATCCTAAAAATTCCCATAAATTCAAATAAAATATAATAAATTCAAATTACCCCAAAAATGTCAAAAATACCCTCAAACTAGAAATGTGGTAGTGACAAATCTACCATTCTTAAAAGAATTTCGTCTTCAAAATTGAAAGGCAAAATACAACTGATGAGAAGGATATAAAGTATACCTCACGGTCCAAAAAGATATGGGTAGCGCTCGCGCATCTCATCCTCCCGCTCCAAGGTAGACTCTCCTGGAGAATGATGCCTCCATGCGACGTTTACCAAAGGTATCACCTGGTTCCTCAAAACCTTCTTCCGTCGATCCAGAATCTCCACTGGCTGCTCTGGATAGCTGAGAGAAGGCCCAACCTCAATCTCTGAATGATCGAGCAAATGGCTAGGTTCAGCAATATACTATCTCAACTGTGATACATGGAATACGTTGTGGACCCCCACTAGCACAGGCGGCAAGTCTAGCTTGTATGCAACGTCACTGACTCTCCCGCTGATAACGAAAGGGCCGATGAAGTGCGGGCTAAGCTTCCCGCCTCCACCAAAATGTATCGTACCACGAGTCAGAGATATTCTCAAGAAAACCTGGTCTTCGACCTAATCACAAGCAAGTGTTTGCCATTAAATTTTTTTATTGTAATTTTAATACAAATAGAACAGTGTTATAATATAGGACTTAGATGTAGTCCTAGGAGTACACTTTTGTTTATCTGGGTTCCTTGTGCCGATGGAGTGAGTGGTAATGTGTTGACTCTGTTGACGAGCTGACGACGATTATCGGTTCTCTGATGGTCTGGATTGCTCTGGGTGCTGGAGCTTGCTGAGAGGAGGAAGACGTTGAGTGTCTGTATCTGCCTCTCTGATGGTGCGTTCCTTCATTTTTTATATGTAGGATCGTTCTGTGTGTGTGTGAGAGAAGGAAATGATCCCTCTATTTATAGTTTTACAGGCTGGCTGCTCATGCGCACATGTAGGATGCGCCTGTATGCGGGAATGCCACGTGGTGATTGCTGATGGAGGTACATGGATGATGCGCCCTGATCGAGGGGTTGAATTCTTCATGCTGCTATTGTGAGCCGGCACGTAGCAGAGAAGAAGATCTTTCTGTTGCTGGGATCTTAGGTGAGTTGAGTCAAAGGACACGTGTCGTCGACTCATGACTCGAAGATCTCGGATTTGGTGGGGGAATGATCTGGTAGGATGCGCCTAGGATTGGGCGCACGAGAAGACTTTGGCTCGTAACCTTTAGGAGTCACGAACTATTCTGGGCACATAGCTTTTGAGGTGCATACGAGGCATTAATAGTAACTTTACTCCTGTCTTTGGGGATCAGAGAGAAGTTTGGAGTGCATGGCTTTTGAGGCGCATACAGATTTGGGCGCATGGCTGCGGAGGCGCATGCGAGATGATGGGGTGGCCACGTGGCAGTAGCCGTCGGAGGAAAGTAATGATGATGCTGACGTTGGGCGATGCTTCGTCTTCTGAAAAAGCTGTCAACTTGTCTGACTTCGGGAAGCGTGCTGCCAACTCTGTCAGTTCAGTATTTAATGTTTGTGACATTCGATGGACAGCCGGGTGGGCGCATCGATTGGCGTTCTACTAGGCGTATAGGGGTACACGAGGGCACGTCCCCTATGATGCGCTTGATGCTGAAGGACGCGTCTGTGTGATGCGCTTGATGTTGAAGGGCGCATCTAAGTGATGCGTGGTCTGGCCGACGCATCCGTTTTGTGACACGTTCTTTAATGCAGCCACTGTTACGTTCTTCGAGTGCTTTAAATAGCCATTTTGACATGGCTGAATTCGAAGCGTCCGGTTCATCTATTAAATGCAAATTCATTGCACGGAATTCGGAGAGCCATCCACTTGGCGCATGGGTTTGATTTGCCCGGCCTATAAAATAGTGGCATGGAGAGAGGGTTTGCTTCTCATTCTCTCACGTTCTTCCGACATGAACTTGTGTACTCGAATGTATTCTGTTGATGAGATGCTCCCGAGGGTGAAGATGCGATGCCATGTCTTCTTTGATGCACTTGAAGGTGACTGTTACATCCAAAAGTCGGAGTCGAGGGCTTCCGAGACAGGCGGAAGGTGCCTGTTGTATCCAAAGATAGGAATGCTCGGGCCTCGTCTTCGTTGTACAGGAAGAGCCGCAGATCGGAATGGCGGTGCTGCGGCTTTGGGGGCTCTTTCTTCCTTCAAAGTGGGTGTTGCCCACTCTGGTGGTGTTGAAAGCTGTTTCTTTAGCCGCAGTTTCGATCACGGTCTTCCTTCGCCTTTGGAGGATCTTTCGAAGCCTTCCCTGGCCACAGGTCGGCTTGCGGTACTCTTCTCTTCCTCGGCTAGAGGGTTGATTGCCACCCTCGTTCTTCTCAATAAATTCTTCATTAGTCGAAGCATTTTGACGACGGTGAACCTGGCTGAAAGAGCGGTACATAACTGGGCTGCTGAAGGGATGCACATAACTGGGATGCACATAACTGAGATGCTGAAGGGATGTGCCCTGCTGGGGGCGCATGGTGGGATACGCCTGACTGAGGGCGCATGGTGATTGCTGTACCTATTTGAGGGAGTATGTTGGCTGCTGGCTGTAGACTTAGGATCTTTTCTTTGTAGAAATTCTCCTTTGTACACTCTTTCTTAGACATATAATAGACTTTTATATGTTAAATAAAAAGTCCTCTTTCGATGTCTATATTTGTTGTTTTTGCTGTAAAGTACTTTGTCCAAGCTCTGGCGCATGTAGTCTGGTGCGTAGACTTTCTGGTTCTGAAATTTCATGCTTCTACAAGACCCCCTTCAAAGTTTTCAAAACTTTTAGATAAGTTTTGGAATACTTTGAATAAGAAGCATGGTGGTAAAGGCGCATGACTGTCGGGGCGCATAGATACTCCGCGCATCAGTGATGGAGCGCATGCTCCGCTCAGTTAATGTAAATGATGACGCTTCGGTAATCGAAAAGATTAATGATGATCTTTTGGGTTTTATTTGCGGTTATCTCTTCACAGAACCGAGGCGACGGCTAAGATCACTCATCATCGGTTCATGCGTGCGACCAAGCCCTATAAATAGACGAGAGATGGAGAGAGAGTTCTCCTTGCTTTTGCTTTTCTTAGAGTTCTTCCTCAAAACCCTAACTTTTTTTCTCTTAACGGCCCCCCAAGACTCCTCGCAGCGGTGCTTGCAAAGGAAAGGACAAAGAAAAAGAACCTGTGAAAGCTGCGGCGGCTGACGTTCTCCGTCGGCCTGTCGAAGTTCGGCCGGAGGTGGTTGGTAAGTTTTATTTTTCGTACACCAACGCACATAGACCTTGAGTCTTTGATGATGTGCCGAGGTTTTTGCCGCCGACGCGCATGGGTTTAAGCCCTGAAGATGCGCCGAGACTCTACTGCTGATGCGCATGGGTTCACACCCTGATGATGCGCCGAAGCTCCACTGCTGATGCGTATGGGTTTACACCCTGATGATGCGCCTAAGCACTGCTGACGCGCATGGGTTCACACCCTGGTAATGCCGAAGCTTCTTTTTCAGACACGCTATGCGCTTTTGATGAGACTTGGATTCTTTTGTTATTTCTAACATTTTCGAATCTTTGCTAGTGTCGATACCTATCCCACTCTTGAATGAAGTGCTTCTGGATGCTGCCTTCAGTTAGATGTGATTTGATTATGACGAGTAAGTGATAAACCCTTCTCAAGCTGCTATTATGCTGGATCAGCATCCCGAAAGAATGACTCAAATTCGGGAATAACAGTATGGGTTCCTCAAACGGATGATGGAGCATGGTGTTTTAAAATCTGCCACATCTGATAAAGTGACCTTCTTAAAGCCTGAGTTCCTGTTTGGGGACCGCCTTACTTCCACCGAAGCAACGGTGTTGAAGGTCAAGGAAGACTGGTTCTTTACAGCAAAGGGAGTGCATATGTCTGTTAAGCAACTTGAACGTCAATGGCCTTTGACGACCTTTTGTCGCCTTGCTTCCAAGAGGAGGATGTCTTGGGATCTTACCCCCTCTCAGGGGGGAGCGGTGATTGGCATCATCAAAATTGATTTTACCTCTGATTGAAGGGGTACTTTGACTGCCGTGCGGTCTGGGCCTTCTTTCACCTAGCGGACTCTACGTCCTGGGAGCATTTATAGTGATGTTCCCATCGATATATTTGCTTATAGTGCCTTGACTTTTGCACATCGTATGCTGTTGATGGAGCGCTCATACCCGAAAGAAGAGTTTCGGGTAGAGGGTTGGTGTCATTATGTTTCCAAATGAGATAAACTGACACTCTGGGTTTTGTCGCGGTTTCGGACTGAGCTCCGAGAGATTGGGTTGACTGCCGCAATCCGTGCTACCCAGGCAGGTGTTGACATTAACAGGCATATGTTCCTCGCACTCTTGGAGATATTTGATATCCATACCGGGACCTTTTTTACTCCGGTGGAGGAGTTAGGGCTCGCACTTCGTGAGATGTATGAGGTATCAAAGCTCCCTTGGGGATCGAAACCCTATGAAGAGTACTTTCCAACCAACAATGAGTTCCAAGTCCTGGAGGACAAGGCTGAGGAGATGATGGCTGTCTTTAAGGAGGTGGAGAGTCATCATTACTATATGCAAAAAAGAGATAAGAACGGGTCGCAGCCTCACGTGACTGCTTGGAGAGATTATATCTTTAAGCAAGACAAGGAGGATCCCTCGCAGTTCTCCACTCCGCCAGCGCTCTTTCGTAGCGAAGTGCTCTCTGAAATGAGCAGGTTAGGTGAGAAGAATCCCCGGGAGAACGAGGACCAGCAGTCGGATGAACGCTCCTACAGCTATTTCTGGCATCTTGCTCATCGGATGTCGTCGAAAGCAGTATTGGTCGCGTATCTTATGGTTTGGCTTCGGGATTACGTCTTTCCGGGCGGATCCAGCTCTGTAGAGAGGGTGACCCAAAACTTAATCCTGCCAGCTGTGAAGTTGGTCTTTGGCCGACGCTTGGCTCTACTCCCCGCAATGGTATGTAACCTGCTGCGAGGTTTACGAGAGTTCGCGAGAAATGTGATTCATGACCGAGGTCGAAAAATAACTTCCTGCGCGCCGAACTGCCGTTTTACTATTTGATGGGGTGGTTAATTTTACACCATCCCAATGTAATGAGTTCGGGTTCAGAAGAAGACTACAGGGCCGGAGATGCATTCCTCCGCCGTTTCCACCAGAGGAGTTGGTCGCACACTGGCGTCCCTGTTTGCAGAAGGATTTTATCCCATCTTCAGGGATGGGAGATCACCAAAGTTGGTCCAATCTTCTTGGGTTTTGAGGCCAACGAAGACTTAAGGGATTCAGGTGAAGACGCTACCGCTCTGCCTCCATGGGGATTCCGCTAGTTGCAAAGTATTCGGCCATCCCATCTGGTGTACCGAAACAGGAATCAATGCTTCCTGGAACCGTATTTACCGAACCGTTTTGCACGACGATTCGGTTATGCTCAGCTGATGTTGGACAATCCCAGTATCACCCTGGGGTATGCTGGAAGTTTGTTGGATGGTGCACGAGCTTGGCATTACTATAATGCCGGATGTACCGGAGCTCGCTTTACGTTGCCCGTCCCGGATCCGCGGCTGCCCATTCTTTACTCGACCGCCAAATTTTACTGTGTTATGGCTGTCGCGCCTCCTGGATATGATAGGGAGACCAGTCTTATCGCAGGCACCCAGTTAGCAGCGGTCGGGGACATGCCGGTGAAAGCCCGATCATACCGTCCGCCAGGGGCGGGTTATCGGGGTGCCCCTGTCGTATCCATAGGGGGTCAGACAGAACCCTCGGTCGATCAATCAAAACGATGTGCAGATGCAGGGGTTGGATCTCCTGCGTCGAAGAAGCCGAAGAAGGCATCGTCACCGATGGTGTCATTGGATTCAGCATCTGCAGAGGTGAGGATGTCCTGCATAGTCTGGTTTGGGTTCAACATTTCATGTAATCAATGCTTTCCTTTTTTTGTAGGAGCCGCTAAAAAGAAGGCCTTGTACTCCAAAATCTGGTGGGAGCAGGCCAAAGGAGATGGCGGGCTCGTCTGAAGTGCGCATCCCGCCGACTATGATGTATCCCATGGAGAAGAATCCGGAGGATGTTGTTGTCATAGAGATTCTAGCATCCCCAGATTATGTCAGAAGGGAAGCTGAGGATGTAGCAGCTTCCGAGATGATGAAGGTCGCACGGGGATGCCGAGAGTCGAACAGACACGTGGCTTCCTGGTGATGAAGTGGAGTGGAGTTCGTCGTCTTCGGATGACGCTGCTCCAGAGTTGCAAGAGCCTGTTGCGGGGGCAACAGAGATGGTTGGAACAGAGGAGAGGGTTGATTCTCCTCCTTGTCATGATGAAGGGGGGTCGGCTGCAGCATTGCCGAGCCCTACCCCAGACTCAGCGGCGGAAGCTGAGGTGGCTACCAATCAGGAGGTAGCGACAGATCCTGTCCCTGTGGAAGGATTTGATGAAGAGGAGACTCGTCTGCCGATCCTGACTTCAGGGGTGAGTCAGGAGACAAGTGTTGATCTTCCCGTTCTGCCAGAGGAGGTATTGGCTGCTGATAGGACGTTGGGGGTTGAAGAGGTGGCCACTGACGTCGGTGATACTTCCGAGTTCGGAAAGGGTAAGAGTGTGATGGAACCCTCTGTTGCTCCTTCCACTTGGGGTACTATTTCGATGCCTGTTTTGGCTTCTTCTGCTCCCTTGGCTCCTCGGGCTAGTAGTCCAGCCCCTGTTGGTGAAGAGCCTATTGATGCCGAGGTTCTAGCCTCGCAGGTTGAGGTCGGCGGATCTTCTTCCGGTCCGCCAACTGGAGCAGCTCCTCCAACTCCTGCTATGACGCCGCAGGTGCTGGCTGATGCAGATGGATATATGAAATTCATCATCGAGGCAGTGTATAAAATGCTGCAGAGGGGGGTATCGACGGTGATGGACGCCAACAGGAGCTTTACGACGGCAATAACTCTGGCACTGCCTCATATCAACCTGATCCGTCTTCACCAGGGCCACGATCATATGGCCGTCATTCTGGAAGCCACGGTGGCTGAGTTGGACCAGCGGCTTTCTGAATTAGAGCGCATCCAGCGAAATAACCTCTCCGTCCTGATAGATGCGGAGAAGGAGAAGCTGATCGCCGAGATTGAGTCTTCCTACCAGGCCACTGTGAGTGTCTGGGAACGTGAAGTAGCTGAGACCGAAGCTGCAGTAGAGCGGTTATCTCAGTCTACGCGGGAGACAGTGGAGACGCGAGCTGCGTTGGACGCTAATATCGCAGAGATTGACGTCCAGATCCGCCGCCTTGAGGACCAGCGGGCCCGACTCCTATTAGACGCCGAACGTGTCCAGGTTGAGCACGTAGCATTCAAGAAGGAGGAGGCAACTTTTACCCACCGAGCTCTTACCCTGGCTCAGCAGCGGCAGCAGCTTGATGAGAAGCATGAGAATGAAACTTCTCCTGAGGATATTGAAGCGATGCGTCAAGAAGCTGAACGTCGAGTCTTGGCGACTGTGGAGACTCGGGCGGCAGACTTGAAACGTCGAATTGCAGAGCTCTCAGCCAACCCTGGGGATATTTATGGCTTTGTAGTCTCTGCTTTGTTGTGTATTTGCAACTCTTGCTGGGGATAGTGTAATCCTTTACTCTCTTTTTTTAGAAATAAAGAAGTACACCATTTTCTGTGATGTGTTCATTTTTTTGCTTGTCATGAACTTTGATGATTTGTGTGGACCTATTATCTTTTATGCACCTTAGTTTTAGGTACAGATAATAAGTTTGGAAGAACCAACATGTTTGCTCAGAGGTAATGTGGACGTGGCAAATATGGGGTTTAAATGATAGAATCTTCCTACTCAGAGGTGTTATGGACGTGGTAGGAATGACTCTAGGGGATACGCGGAACCACTCAGAGGTAATGTGGACGTGGAAGTTCTGCGATCAATGTACGGCAACGTGGGGGTTGTCTGTACGGGATGTTTACTCAGAGGTAATGTGGACGTGGTAAACATGAAGGATAGCGTAGTCTTATGGAATGTAAGATTCTGCTTTGTAAGGCGTAGGGGAACAACTCAGAGGTGATGTGGACGTGGTTGTCCTTCTACAGGAGGATACCACGGAACAGCTGGGTTCCGGAAGCGTATGATTTTGTGGAAGGGAATTGTACGTGAGCCCTGATGATTGGGTCCACAGATCCTCTTGTGGAAGTACATGTCTGAAAGATGTCAAGAGTAGTACTTCTTTAGGAACTTACCGTTGATGGGCATCATGAACAAGTCCCCATTGGGTTTGGTGAGGCGGTAAGCACCGTTTGAGTATACCGTCTCTATGATGAAAGGTCTTTCCCATTTGGGCTCGAACTTCCCTGGTGTCTTGTGAGTCAACACCATCGGCCTCCTGACTGCCAGAACCAGGTCACCTACTTGGAAAGTCCTCTGCTTGACCTTCTTGTTGAAAGCCTGTGATATACGGGCTTGGTAGAGTTTGATGCGTTGTTGAGCTAGGAGACGCTTTTTGTCAAGTGCCTCCAGTTTCCGCAGACGACGACGTTGATTGTCTTCTTCTGTGAGTTGGTTTGTGATTGCTACGTGGAGTGAGGGTATCTGAATCTCGAGAGACAATACCGCTTCACTCCCGTAGACCAAGGAGAATGGTGTGTTGCCTGTTGGGGTCCGTACCGTTGTGCGGTAGGCCCAAAGGCATTTGCCGAGCTTTTCGTCCCAGTCGCGTTTGTTGGATGACACGACCTTTTTGAGTAGCTTGACGATAGTCTTGTTAAATGCCTCTGCTAATCCGTTTGCAGCCGGATTGTAGGCAGTTGATGCCACGTTTTGAATGCGATTCTTGTCACAGAATCTGCTGAAAATATGGCTGATAAACTGAGGACCATTATCGTAAATAATCCTCCGGGGCACCCTAAAACGGTAGATGACGTGGTGCTTGATGTAGCTAATCACCCTGGAGCTTTTTACTTCTGCCAGTGGAACTGCTTCTGCCCATTTGGAGAAGTAATCGGTGATTGCTAGGATGAAACGGTGTCCTCTCGATGAAGGAGGGGTGATCGGTCCCACAATGTCCATGCCCCAAGCTTCGAAGGGCCAGGAGGCGACTGTAGGATGTAGTAGTTCTGACGGTGTATGGATGAAGTCTGTGTGAAGCTGGCACGCATGGCACTTCTTAGCATATTCGATAGCGTCAGCGGCCATGGTTGGCCAGTAGTAGCCCATACGTCGCAGTCGGTCCTGCAACTTAGGGCCAGGTTGATGCGCTCCGCAAGTTCCGTCATGAGCTTCTCGAAGGGCTTCGACTGCTTCTTCGTTGGACATGCATCGAAGGAGAAGTCCATCGTAGGAGCGTCGGTACAGCATTTTTGTAGCTGTCTCGTAGTAGAATCGAAGAGAGCGTCTCCTGACTGAGACGGCTTCTTTTGGGTCCTCTGGAAGAATTCCGTAGACAGCAAAGTCGATAAACGGGAATCTCCAGTCTCGGACGTTAACGCCGGCACCCGTTGACATGGCATGAGCCACTTGTGAGCACAGGTTGTTTTTAGGACAGACCAAGTCTCGACCCACTACCGTGACGTAGTGTTGAGTCCCGAGGGGTGCCGCCAAGGAGGCTGCGGGGCCAGCCAAAGCATCAGCCTCCAAATTTTGTAGACGAGGTACGTGCTCGATGAAGAACCCGGTGAAGGTTGAAACGATGTTCAATGCAACTTCATGGTAAGGGATCAGATCTTCATGGCAAACTTCGTATTGCCTTCTGATCTGGTTTACGACGAGTTTTGAGTCACCGTAGGCTTCCAGATGATTCACCCCCAGCTGTTGCGCTAGCTGGAGTTCCATAATGAGCGCATTTTACTCGGCAACATTGTTGGAGCACGGATTCGAAAGGGAGTAAGCACGCTGGATGACCAGCTGATCGGGGGAGACTAATACCACCCCCACTCCTGCAACGATTTGGCTTTTGGGGCCTGTTCTCGAAGCACCATCGAAAAACATCTGCCAGACGGAGCCTTCTTCGGTGACGTTTGATTCTTGAACCTCATCCGGGATGTCTTCATAGAGTTTTGAGGACTCCGGGATAGGGCGTGCAGCAAAAAAGTCGGCCAGAGCTTGACCCTTAACAGCTTTTTGTGGAACGAACACCATGTTGTATGGCGTTAGCAAGATCGCCCATGTGGCTAGCCGGGAGTTCAATGATCCTGGCTTTGTCATGAGGACTCTGAGCGGATTGACTCGGGAAATGACATGAATCGTCTGGCCCGAGACATAATGACGATTCTTTTGGATGACAAATACCAAAGCCAAGCACTCTTTCTCAACGGGGTTGTACCGGTGTTCGGCCCTGATCAGAGTTCGACTGAGGTAGTAGATTGCTTGCTCATAGCCTGTATCGCTGTTCTGAGCCAGCAGAGCGCCAAGGGAGTGATCCATGGCACGGACGTAGAGGAGAAACGGTTTGCCGGCGACTGGTGCCACCAGGACTAGCGGGCTCGTCAGGTAGGCTTTAATGTCGTCGAAAGCCTTTTGGCATTCCTCTGTCCAGACGTAAGAGACTCCCTTCTTTTATGAGCTGGGTGAAGGGCTGACATTTTTCGGAAAGGTTTGCTATGAACCTCCGGATGTATGCCAGGCGTCCCTGTAGGCCTCGAAGTTCTCGAAGGTTCTTCGGAGGGTCCATGTCAAGGATGGCTTTGGTCTTCTCGGGATCGACATGAATGCCTTTCGTCGTGATGATGAAGCCCAAGAACTTTCCGCTGGAAACCCCTAGAAAGGATTTAGCGGGGTTCATCTTGAGTTGATGCGCCCGCATGAGATCGAAGACTGTCTTGAGGTCTTGTAGGTGATCTCCTTTGAGACGGCTCTTGACTGCGATGTCGTCAACATAGCATTCGACTGTCTTGCGAAGATGTTGACGGAAAATGGTGCTCATAGCTCGTTGGTATGTCGCACCAGCGTTCTTCAAGCCGAAGGACATTACTGTGTAGCAGAAAACGCCCTTTGGAGTCCTGAATGACTTATGTTTTGCGTCATCGGGGAACATCTTGATCTGGTTGTAGCCCGAATACCCGTCCATGAAAGACATGCGCTCGAAGCCACATGTGTTGTCGATTATCACGTCGGTGATCGAAAGTGGGAATTCGTCCTTCGGGCAAGCAGAGTTGAGGTCCCTGAAGTCGATACAAACTCGTATCTTTCCATTCTTCTTGGTGACGGTGACGACGTTAGCTACCCAATCTGGGTGTTGCTCTTTATGGATGAAGCCGCTGGTCAAGAGTTTGTCCACCTCCTGATCGATGGCGTTCACGATGTCCGAACGGAAGCGTCGCTGTTGTTGTTTGATAGGCTTGGCATCAGGTAAGATGTTCAGCCTATGCATCGCGATCTGGGGATCAAGTCCCGGCATATCTTCGTAGCTCCAGGCAAAGACGTCGATATACTCTTTAGCCAGCTGGATTAAAGATTCTCGGTCTTCTCCTTTTAGGCTTTTGCTGACGAAGATGGGTTTGGAAGAAGATCCATCCCCATGATCGATCTGCTCGACTTCGTCTTCGGTGGGGGGTTCGCGTAATTCGAAGCGAGACTCCCATTGTTGTCCCAGGCGTTGAGCCCAGGGTTCTTCTTCGAAGAATTTCGGCGCTTGGCCTTGCCATGCGTCTGAAGGGGGTGCGAAGGTGGCACTGCATTACACAACCTTGATTTTGTTTTGGAAAATAAATAAATTAGAGTTTTGTCCGAGGATGAACAAAAGTTAAGTGTGGGGGTATTTGATGAGGACATAAAATATTATATTTTATCCCTTAATGTTCACCATTTTATGATCATTTTATGACTAAAGGTACTCATTCTATTTATATTTTGCTCTAGGATGCATTTGGAGACACTATGTGCAAAATAGAGCTAAAATGCAATTCTGGACAGTTTTGACACCTTTTACCAAAATGCGCATAACTTCCTCATCCAAATAGAAATTGAGGTCCTTCAAAATGATTCGAAAAGCTAAGACAGAGGGCTACAACTTTCATATTTTGTGATTTTCGAGATTCTGGTTGCATCATGGACGAAATCTGGCATGAAGTCATATCAACGATGCTATGAACAGAATTAGGAGCCAAAATAACCATTTTTGTACTTGCTTTATGACTTAGTCTTTTTTGGTTTGAGAAGTTGTAACCTTTAGAGGATATGTGGGAGATATTGTGGGCTTGAAAAAACTAATTTATGGTGTATAAAAGGGGCAGAAATCATGAGAAGAAATATTTAAAATTCTTTTATTGCAATTTTAATACAAACAGAACAGTGTTACAATATAGGACTTAGATGTAGTCCTAGGAGGACACATTTGTTTATCTGGGTTCCTTGTGCCGTGTTTGCCATGAAATATAAAAGAACAAAACAATTATCGGAGGACCGAACTTTTACTTCACGTTACAAACTCGCTTGTACAAAGAAAGCCTAGGACGAAAACCTAGGTACAGCAGTCTAAGTACAATTATTTATTTTAGATTCTGGGGGGTGACGATAGAGGCTCGGGAAGGCGACGACAGCCCTGCCTTACTCCTTGGACGATCGGTATGCAGCCTTGGCTCCTTGTAAAAAGATGGTTGGCGTTGACGAAAAAATGCTCTTCTTGCTCCTCTGTTGCTCTTCTGGCTTCTCTCTCTCTGTGTATTCTTTTCTCTGACTATTGGGGAGTCTCTCTGTATATACGTATTTCTCTCTCTGAAATTGTATATCTTACAAGGGAATGGCACCTTACTATTTATAATAGTGGGATGTGATCATTAGGGTTGCCAATGATTAGCTTTTAGAGATGGCGGCGACTTGGGGATTGGTCAATCTAGGCCATTCGTTTTGATTATGATGAATCTGGGCCATTAGGTGTAGATTACATCAAATCCCATTAGCAATTAATGCTGATTGGAATAAATCTTCCTTATACTAATCTTCTGATATCTGCGAATAAATTAGATCTATTCTTCTGCCACGTGTCCCAGATTTATTGGGATATGACCCAATCTTTAATGGCAGCAAATCTGAGGAATTAATCGGTTTAGGACACGTGTCCTAGGAGCTGCTGGGGGGATCTGACCCGCATGACTAGTGAGCCGCATATGAATATGAGCCGCATATGAATGTGAGCCGCATATGGTTAAGCCTACGTGTCAGGGCTGCGTGGGCAGTGGCCCTCACTTGAGTCCTCTAACCACAGAGGAGTAATCCTTGTGGGCCGTATAGGTATATATCCGCCTGGGCCGCATGGACATGATCCTCTTGAACCGCATGAGAAGTCCTCGCTCGAGCCGCATGAGGCTTTCATGGCCTGAGCCACATAGGATGGATTCATTTCTGAGCCGCATGAGAAGTCCTTTACTCGAGCCGCATGAGGCTTCTATGGCCGGAGCCGCATAGGACTTATTCTGAGCCGCATGAGAAGTGAGCCGCATACGAACGCCCACGTGGCAAGGCCACGTGGCATTTTTATAGCTCTCAGGGGATTTGTGTCAGAGATTTCTTTCCTCTTTCCTAGAGATTTATTATTATGACAGAGTCATAATTACCTGCCTTTGTGTCAGGGCTGTCAACTTTTCAGAAGGGTCAGCCGTCATAGCAATTAATGCAGCATGAGTCGGAGGGGGGTACTATCAGGCCACGTGTCCTCTGAGCTGCATGGAATGCCCTGGGCCGCATAGCCCCTTATGCCGCATGATTCCATGAGCCGCATGAGTTTTTTGAGCCGCATGGATCTTTTCTGGTCGCATGAATCATTTCCTTTAGTATTTTCCATGCTTCTACATGACTCCCTTCAAAGTTTTCAATTTGTAAATTTGAAATACTTTGAATAAGAAGCATGGCCGGGTTCCTCTAGCCGCATATGGAATTCTGACCGCATAGAAGTCTCGGCCGCATGAATTATTCAGCCGCATAAGTGACTTAGCCGCAGGAGACTGTTCAGCCGCATAGCTGCTTGCCACCTGTGCAGGTCTTTAATTGCCTCAAATTCGTTTCAGCGCCGTCTTTGTAGGAGGGAATCCCAAGAGTCAGCTCATTAAATCTTTCGGATTTGACGCCTTGGGTGAATCTTGGAGACGAAACCCAAGGAGTCGGTTGCGCACTTCATGAGTCGGTCATTGGCCCACGTGTCCTCCTTCTCCCGTCTTCCTATAAATAGGAAGAGTTTGAAGAGAGAGAAGACTTCTTTATTTTCCTTCTTCTTCCTCAGACCTTCCCTATCTCGATCGCCCTTCTCCTCTTTTGATAATTAATGGCTCCCAAGAAGACCGTGGCAGTAAAAGGCAAGAAGGCGGCCTCCACTTCCACCTCGACTGCGGCTGCTACTCCGTCCGTCGCCGTACCAGATATTCATCCTGACGTTCACCCCCCATTATTGGTAAGGACAATGCATGAGTTAAAGAACCCCAACCTCCATGGTTACGTCGCATACTTTATGCACGAGCCTTTGTAAATCGCATGTTCGCCCTATGGCTGAGCTGCGAGCCGCATAAGAGAACTACTGCGTCTGTATGCGTACCTTGCTGGCGAAGCCGCATAAGTGACGCTAAACTGCATAGACTTTTTATTGTACGGAGCCGCATGAGATTTCTGAGAGCTTCATGGGGCCGCATGGATGTCTTCTTGAGCCGCATGGGGTTTGAGAGCACCCAATCGGCTCTCTCTTGTTTTATCCCTCCGTTTAACTTACTTTTCTCTGTTTGTTCTTCAGTGAACCTGCCGGTTAACGTCGCTGGAGAACTCTTGGTGGGTAGCGCTCAAGCCGCTCTCGGCTATAGGTATGACCATATTGTCCAGTATATGGCTGACCAGTTTCCGAGCGATGAGCCTACGGTTAGATTGAATGCCATCAAGAATCAGTCTTTTCACTTCCTTAATGCTATGATGAACTCCGAGAAATTTGAATGGGAGTATTTGAAGCCTGCGTTCTTTTTTGGAGACGCCTTGACCGTGGAGAACGATCATGTCCTGGAGGTGTCGGAGGACTGGAACTTTGTTTCTAACGGGATGGCGATTCGCATCCCCCAAATGGAGCGACACTTCCCGTTATCTTGGTTTAATATGCTCCCGTTAGATCGGAAGATGGGGGAGACTTTAACCCCTACCAGAGGTGGGATGTTTGTGGGGAACATCCATTATAATAACAATCTGAAGTCCGTGATTGCCGGCAAAGTGCACTCTAGTTATTCTGTGACGGGGTTGGTCCCAAGTTCTTTCCTGAATGTGGCGGGCCCTAATTTCTCATTTTCTACCGCCGACACTTTTATAAATCAGCTTGCTCGGAAAGGCTCCTATCCCGTTGGTCGGTTGACGTTCCCTGGTTGGGTGCACTCTGTTCCTTCGTGGATCAATTTGTCTACTTGGATCTTGCAGAAGTATGAGGCCTTTTTATGCGAGATTGGCCTGTACCACGCTATCCGAGGTACCAGTCATGGCTTGTCCATAAACAAGAAGCTGTTCATGTCTCTGCTGGAAATGTATAATTGTCGTACGGGGACCTTTTACACACCTGTGGGGGAGATGGGACTCGCGCTCCATGAGATGCACGCGGTCTCCAAGCTTCCTTGGGGGGACGAAGCGTTTGAAGCGTATACTCCCACTAATGAGGAACTCGAAGATCTGGAACGACGGTATCCTGGCTTTGCGGCCCTTTACCAGGAGATATTGTGCCATTATAATACATGTTATCAGATGACTCGAAAGGATAGTAACCTGGAAGGGAATGCTCCCTTCACCAGAGATTGGGTGCACTATCTCTTCTCGACAGATGCCTTAGGTAGAGTCACCTCTCGTCGCCCTCGACCTCGGGAAGCGATTGAGGACTCGGTGTCGTCGGCTAAGGGAGTGGCCACTACCAGCGACAGATTCGGGAACCAGGCTGATACTTTCGATTACTTTTACCAGGATACTCAGGAGCTGTCTGAGAAAGCGCTTCTGGCAGGATTTTTGATGATCTGGCTATGAAACTGTGTAGTCTCGGGAGGAGTCGGTTCCATTGAGAGAATTAGTTGTAACTTCATGCTTCCGGCTGTGAAGTTAGTTTTACGAATCAGGCTAGCTCTCCTCCCGTCCATGGTGTGCAGCATACACCATGGCCTACGTACTTTCATATCCAAAATCATTGCTCGTGATGTGACCAAGGATTTTGAACGAACTGAGTTGCCCTATCACTATTTGATGGGGTGGCTGCTGATACATTACCCGTCTTTGATGAGGCCGGGCTCTGGAGACGGTGTGACTGATGATGACGCATTTATCTTCCGTTATCGTGACGAGCTTTGGGAGTGTGAAACCATACGGACTTGCCGGATGGTATTGGCGAGGGCAGATAAGTATCATATCTTCGTACCTCGCTTTACTGCCAGGGACATAGAGGCTGTACATATTGACGGTATCGCGCCTCCTCAGCTTCTGGATGGCTAGATGCTCTTATGGTTGCGTAACATCCGTCCCGCACATCTAGTGTACCGTAACCGCAATGCTGTTTTTCTGGAGCCTTATCTGCCTAGCAGGTTTGCCCGACAGTTTGGATACAACCAACTTTGTCTGGACAGCCCCAGTCCTTGCCTGGGTTATGAGGGTAGTCTTCTTGATGGTATCAGAGCTTGGCAATATTATGATTCGTTCCACACTCGCACCATTTTCTCGGTCCCTGCTATTAAGGAGTCAGTGGAGATCTTGTACATGGCAGCTCTGCATCATGTCATGGCGAACAAGCCCCCAGTTGGTTTTAACCCGGGTACCAGTTTTATTGTTGGCACCGGTCTGGAGGAAGGCTCTCAAGGGGCCAAGAAAAAAAGGTTAGAGCCGAAGTGCCAGATTTGGGTTTCGCTATTGAGGGTGGCGAAGGCAACCAGTGTGATGAAGATGACTCTATCCTTCCAGTGGTAGGCGCAGAGGTAGGTCAGTCGTATGTTTTGTCAGATGAGGTGCTGAGGGATCAGTCTTTTGTTGCGCCTGGTCCTATTCCGAAGCGTAGCAGGCAAGTTTCTCCTATAGGCAGTGTTTCTCGATCCCGGAAGCTGGTTGCGACTAGGCACCGTCCGCTAGCCATAAAAGAGGGTGGCGAAGAAGTCAACCCTGCATTAGAGGTAACAAAACTGCTCTTGATCCCTTCTTCCTCTTTTTTTTTGAGTTTCAATCCTGACTATCTTCGTCCCCTCTTTTAGGTGTCGGGAGAAGAAGAAGAGTTTCAGGATGTCGAGGCGGTGACCCCGAATGACGGGGACTCCCATGAGCCTGCTCCTATTCAAGAGAACGCAGATCAATCTGTATCCTCCTTCAAGGTGACGGGGGCAGGGGATGTGACTGAGTTTAACTCGGGGATCGCGGGTGAGGGGACTATGCCAGTTGTGGATGTGTCGCGGCCTTTATGCCCCTCCCCTGGTAAGATTAGCCGAATCTTAACTCATGAGAAAGCCTATCTACTCTATCATCATGTCCTTCGGGTTACGTCGATTGATTGTTATTCTGGACATTCAGGTCCTGTCCCTCCAGTGCCGAGGATGGACGTCGCTGAGACAACCCCAACCGAAGGGGCATCGGTGGAAAGAGGTGTACCTCCTCACTGCCCGACTCGTCTTGAGGGGCCTTCTGGGGGCCCGAGTTTCACGGGCCAATTCTCGGGGCATTCGGGGCAGGGGACGATGGTCCTTGTATCATCCTCTGTTCCGATGGCTTCGAGAGTCGACCTTTCTTTCCTGCCGAGCATCCAAGCTCTCCGGGCGGCGGAAGACGAGTTGGCCGCTATTCATGCATCATTCTTCTCGGACTCCGTTCCTCCGATGGCGAACTCTAGCGTTACTCCTCCGACGTTGCCGCTCCGGCTTCCCCTGATGCCCTCCTCTGCTAAAGTTTTGAGTGATGCGTTACAGGACGTGGTTGCCAGTTTTTATCGTCATTTGAAGAGGGGAATCGAGGCCGCTGTAGACAGAGGGACCTCTTTTACCTTGGCCAGACAATGTGCCTATGGTTAAATAAACATCCTTAGGGATCTTCCTGATGATGCAGGGATGGCTTCGCTTCTGGAGGCAAAATTGCTGGAGGTTGATCAGTTGGTGTCCGAGCTTCGAGTATTGCGGCAGGCTGATCTGCCTGCTGTTATAAACGAGGAGTGGAATTCCTTTATTGCTGTCATAGAGAGGACCAGAGCGGCTCAAGATAAGACCAGACTGGGCACGCTGAAGGATCTCAGTGACTTAGCTGATCGGTATGATCAACTGAGTTATGCGACTGAAAACATTGTGGCTCGGGAGGAGTCTGTCTCTCGTGAGATTACTGAGACACGGGAGCAGATCCTTGCGCTTCAGAAGAAGTTGGCTTTCTTGGAGTCTGAACTCGAGACTACCCGCAATGACAGGGGACTGATTGTTCAGGAGGCTGACAGGGTTACTCATGGCTTCGACTGACCTGGAGACTGCCTTGAAGAAATTGGAAGATGACTGTCAAGCGTTCTTGGACTTGGACAATGAGGAGCATTTATTCTAGGAGGCCGAGCGTCGTGCTCGGCAACGGATTGAACGGAGGACCACCTCAGTAAGAAATCGCCTCCTAGAATTAAGTGATGCTGAAATGTAGTCGGCTTTTTCTTCTTGTTTTGTTTTTGTTTTCTTTCTTTCTGAAGGGGACATGATCCCGAAAATATGTAATGCTTTTTCTTCCTTCAAATAAAGAGTACTTTCAATTCTACCCTTCATTTGTATTGCTTGCTGCACTTGTGATATTGTGGTGATGTTTACCCCCGTATAGGGGATATATTTGTAGACCTATTACCCATGGCGTACCTTAGTTTTAGGCAGAGGTAACAAGTTTTGATCAGGGTACCTGAAGCAGCCATAGCGAAGTGGTCATGGGTGCTCTTGGTATTGAGAAAAAGGAATGCCGTAGAGCAGCTGGGCTCCTGGGGCCTGATGAGGTGATAGATTTGTGTTGAGAAATTTAGCTGAGGATATTTGTGGGCCTATTATCCTTGGCGTACCCTGGTTTAGGGCACGGATAATAGGATGAAGGGGAACCGACATACTTGCTCAGAGGTGACGAGGACATGGCAAGTGGAAAGATTTTTTAAACGTAGAGTCTTCCTACTCAGAGGTAATGAGAACATGGCAGGAGTGAACTCGACGGAGGATATTGATGGTCAGCAGAGGACATTTGTGGACCTATTACCCTTGGCGTACTCCGGTTGTGGGTACAGATAATAGGTCGAAAGGGGGTCATCATACTTACTCAGAGGTAATAAGGACATGGCAAGTATGAAGGTTTCTTCGACGGAGCCTTCCCATTCAGAGGTAATGAGGACATGACAGGAGTGGGCTCAATAAAGGAGGGCACATAGAACAACTCCGAGGTAATGAGGACATGGAAGTTCTACGTAGGAGGTGATTTGTTTTTGGCGGAAGTGGAACGGCTCAGAGGTAATGAGGACATGGCCATCTTGGAAGTTTGTGGACCCGTTACCTTTGTTGTGCACTAGGAGTGCAGGTATTAGATCATGAGGGAGGATCTTTTGTAGGAAGAAAGTTCAGCGGTATGGTTATACATGACTTTCTTTCAAAAGAGTGACCAGGATGTAAGTTCAGGGGTACCGATGGGTACATAACTCGACAATCCATGAATGTTGGAATCAAAGTGTAAGTTCAGAGGTACCAGCAGGTACATGACTTGGAAATTTGGGATATCTTTGTGGAAGAAGGGCATGAGTTCAGCGGTACACACGGGTACGTGACTCGAAAATCTGGCAAACTATGAGGGTGAGTTCAGTGGTATCAGCGGATACATGACTCAATGATCTGGAAATTTATAGAGTGAGTTCAGTGGTACCAACGGGTACGTGATTCAAGAATCTGGAAAACTACGAGGGTGAGTTCAGTGGTATCAGCGGATACATGACTCAATAATCTAGAAATTTATGGAGTGAGTTCAGTGGTACCAGCGGGTACGTGACTCGATGATCTGGAAATTTATGGAGTGAGTTCAGTAGTACCAGTGGGTACGTGACTCGAAAATTTGGAAAACTACGAGGGTGAGTTCAGTGGTATCAGCGGATACATGACTCGAACATCTGGAAGATTGGGGGTGAGCTCAGCGGTACCAGCGGGTACGTAACTCGAGAATCTGGAGAATGTTGTTTAAACATAGTATTTCTTCAGGAACTTGCCGTTGACGGGCAATATAAGCAAGTCTCCGTTCTGCTTGGCAAGGTGGTAAGCACCGTTGGAGAACACGGCCTCGATGACAAATGGACCTTTCCACTTTGGCTGGAACTTGCCGGCGGTCTTGTGAGTCATGACCATCGGCCTCCGGACTGCCAGAACAAGATCACCTACTTGGAATGTTCTAATTTTGACCTTCTTGTTGAAGGCTCCTGAGATGCGTGCTTGGTATAGCTCGATCCTTTGCTGAGCTAGGAGGCGCTTTTCATCTAAGGCCTCTAACTCTTGCAGTCGACGTCGGTAGTTGTCATTCGTTGTTAATTGATAAGTGAGGGTGACACGGAGTGAGGGTATTTGAGTCTCTAATGGGAGAACTGCCTCACTCCCGTACACTAGGAAGAATGGCGTATTCCCGGTGGCTGTCCGAATTGTGGTGCGATAAGCCCACAAGCACTCGCCGAGCTTCTCGTTCCAGTCGCGCTTGTTGGAGGAGACGAACTTCTTGAGGAGTTTGATGATTGTTTTGTTGAACGCCTCTGCTAACCCGTTTGCTGCCGGGTTGTACGGCGTCGAAGCGATATTCTGAATACGGGTTTTATCGCAAAATCGATAGAATGTGTGGCTTGCAAACTGCGGACGATTATCATGGATGATCCTTCGGGGCAGTCCAAAGCAGTAGATGACGTGATACTTCAGGAAGCTGATCACGTTCGAAGTCTTGACTTCGGCGAGTGGAACAACTTCCGCCCACTTGGAGAAGTAATCAGTGATCACAAGTATGAAGCGATGTCCTCGGGAGGAAGGTGGGGTGATTGGACCAATGATATCTATTCCCCATGCTTCAAATGGCCAGGATGCCACTGTCGAATGTAGAAATTTGGATGGTTGGTGAATGAAGTCCGCGTGGACTTGGCAAGCTTTGCACTTTCTAGCATATTCGATTGCATCTGCCACCATCGTGGGCCAATAGTAGCCGATTCGGCGAAGACGATCTTGTAGTTTTGGGCCGGGCTGGTGGGCCCCGCAGACACCGTCATGAGCTTCTCGTACTGCTTCTTTGGCTTCTGGTTTGACAGACACTGAAGCAATAATCCGTCGTAGGAGCGGCGATATAGTATCTTCGTCACTGTATCGTAGAAGAATCTGAGAGAACGCCTTCTGATGGAAGTGGCTTCCTTTGGGTTCTCGGGCAGGATGTCGTAGACGACGAAGTCGATGAATGGTTGTCTCCAATCTGGGGCATCATCGATCGTCTGTGCGAAATAACTTGCCATAAATTGCACATTGTTTTTGGGACAGACCAGTTCATAGCCTATCACATCCACTGATTGGCGATCATAATTCGGAACTGCTAGGGAAGCGACAAGACCAGCTAGGGCATCGGCTTCAATATTTCAGAGTCTGGGGCCGTGCTCGATAAAGAACCCCTCAAATGACGAGATGATATCGATCACTATTTGGTGATAAGGGATCATGTCTTCGTGGCGGACTTCGTACGAACCCCGGATCTGATTGACGATTAGTTGGGAATCGCCGTATGCTTCAAGGTATTCTACCCCCAGTTCTCTTACAAGTTGGAGGCCAATGACTAGAGCGTTGTACTCGGCCACATTATTAGAGTAGGATTCTGTGAGGGAATAGGCGCGGTTGATCACCAATCCGAAAGGGGAGACCAGCACTACCCCGACTCCGATGACTATATTGCCTTTAGGTCCGGTCCTTGAAGCACCGTCGAAGAACATTTGCCATATAGCCTCGTGAGAGGTTGCATGCGAGTCGACGACCTCGTCTGGGATCTCTTCGTATATTCTGGAGGACTCCGAGCCTGGGTGGGCTGCTAAAAAGTCCGCCAGGGCTTGACCTTTGACTGTCTTTTGTGGGACAAAGATCATATGATAAGGGGACAGCAATATTGCCCATGTGGCGAGTCGCGAGCTAAGTGCCCCTGGTTTGGTCATGAGGACTCTGAGAGGGTTGACTCGTGAGATCACATGTATCGTTTGTCCGGTAACATAGTGCCGCGTCTTCTGAATGGCGAACACCAAGGCGAGACATTCCTTCTCAACTGCAGTGTATCGGTGCTCGGGTCCCACCATCATTCGGCTGAGGTAGTCTATGGCTTGTTCGTGCCCTGCATCGTTGTTTTGTGCCAACAGGGCACCGAGGGAGTGTTCCATTGCTCGTACATAGAGCAGGAATGATTTTCCAGGGACTGAGGCCACTAAGATCGAAGGATTTGACAAATATTCTTTGACGCTGTCGAAAGTGCGCTGGCATTCTTCGTCCCATACGAATGAGACTCCTTTCTTTATGAGGTGCATGGATGGTCGACATCGCCCGAAGAGGTTGGAAATGAACCTTCTGATGTAAGCTAGCCTTCCTTGAAGGCCTCTGAGTTAGCGAAGATTTTTCGGGGGACCCATCTCCATGATTGCTTTCGTCTTCTCAGGATCCACATGGATACCCAGTGCGGTGATGATGAAGCCCAAGAACTTCCTACTGGATACGCCCAGAAAGAACTTCGTAGGGTTCATTTTCAAATTGTGCGTTCGTATTAGGTCGAATACAGTCCTTAGATCCTGTAGATGGTCTTCCTTGCTACGGCTCTTGACGGCTATATCATCAACATAGCACTCCACCGTCTTGCGTAAGTGGTCTCTGAAAATGATGCTTATGGCTCTTTGATATGTGGCGCCAGCATTCGTTAAATCGAAAGGCATGACTGTGTAGCAGTACGTGCCAATCGATGTTCGGAATAATGTATGCTTTTCGTCGTCAGGAGACATTTTGATTTGGTTGTACCCCGAGAAGCCATCCATGAATGACATACGTTCGAAGCCGTAGGTGTTGTCGATCATGATGTCTGTGATAGGAAGGGGGAATTCATCTTTGGGGCACGCCTCGTTCAGGTTGCGGAAGTCGATGCAGATTCGAATCTTTCCATTCTTCTTGAGGGCGGATACTATGTTGGCGACCCAGTCGGGATGTTGCTCCTCACGAATGAAGCCGCTGGCTATCAGTTTGTTGACTTCGGCTTCGATCGCGTCCATGATGCCTGGACGGAAGCGTCACTGTTGTTGCTTGACTGGCTTTGCATCTGGTCGAATGTTGAGTTTGTGAAGAGCGATGTCAGGATTTAACCCTGGCATGTCTTCATAGCTCCAGACGAACACATCAATGTATTCTCTGACAAATTCTAACAGCGACTCCCGTTCTTCGTCAGTTAGGCTTTTACTGATGAAAATCGGTTTTGGAGAAGATTTGCTGCCGAGATCCACTTGTATGACCTCATCTTCAGTAGGAGGTTCTCTCAGTTCGAACCGCTTTTCCCATTGTGCGTCTAATTGCTGGGCCCATGGCTCTAGCTCGAGGATTTCGGAGATGTCTTCGTCTTTCTCGTAAGCGTCGACGAACGCCATGTTGACTGACATGACTTGTCTGAACACATCTCCGATGCTGGTATCTGAGTCGGAAGTTGGTGATCCGATTGAATGTGACTGCCAGTCGCATTCTTCATCTGAACTTTCAGGGGTCGTAGTAGGCGTTACATACCCTAACCCGCATCGAGTTTTGTTATAGTAGTTCCGTGGTTTGCCCGCCGGGACTGGCGGCTTTAAAGGTAATCGTCGTCCAGTGCCGTAGCTCAATCCTGGTGTCGTCTCCAGATTATACCCCTGTTTCTGCATGAGATATTTGGATTTAGGGCTATAGAGATACAGAGGCAGTCTCCCGGCATCTGACCCGAGGTCGACTTCTTCTATGGTGAGGGGATGCGGGTTGTTCGTCCGGCCAAAGATGATCGGATGATCTCCTCCCTCGAATATTCGGTAAGCATCTTCTACTGGAGTAAGCTGGATCGTGGTGTACACATTTGTCACCTGTGTGTGTCGGTGAGTGCCTATACCGTGTTCCATAGCATACATTGTACATAGCTTATTGAGCTCGGTGTAGTTCAAAGATAACCCTTTATTGATGAAGTAAGGTATCTTTTCTAGGGGGATTACATCATCAGCGGAGGGGACATCAGTGTGGGCAGCCACATACTTGGCTAGCTCCGGTTCCTCTTCGGCTACCCACTGTGTGAATGAAGACTGAGAGGACGACCTGGAAAGCTTGACTGTCAGTGGTTCAGTTGATGGAGTTGAGCGTGGTGTTGTTGGTAGACTAGCAACCCCCAGTTTGGTACTCGACGTGGGGCGAGGAGTGGTTGGTTCGCTAGAAGTGTCAGACCTTGCATCGAGGTGACGACCCTTCTTGGGAAGGCGTATCGTCAGCGGCTTGTCGGAGGGATTGAGCTTCCCCGTTTGTGGTTGACTGACTCTCGGCAGTCTGATTGTCAGTGGCCCCGTTGTGGGTCTCGGCACTGGGCCGGACCTTAGCAGCCGGATTATCATCTGCTCCTCTTGCGCCGAGAGGCTGATCGCGTCCTTTCACAGAGTGGCGGTGAGGGGTGCGGACTTGCCCGATTTGCGAGCTTGGAGGTGGATCGTCAGGGGTCCTTCGGATCCCGTAGCCGTTTCGGTACTAGCTTGTTCATTTCCTTCATCAAGGTGCCTCTTCGACTTTTCGTATAAGCAGGAGTCCGAGTAGTAAGATTCGACCCCTTTGAAGGGATCGATATCAGCAAATTATGTCTTCACGAAGCCGTGTTTGTCGACGTATTTGAAGCACTGGTGTAGCGTGAAAGGCACGATCATATAATCGTGTATCCATGGGCGCCCCAAGAGGATGTTGTAAGAAGTGTCTGCATCTATGACGTAGCAGGTGACTTCGGATTGGAGGTCGCCAATTTGACACTTCAGACGAATCTTCCCAATAGGATAGCTCCTGCCCGAATTGAAACCGTTGATGGCGGTACTTGTAGGTGTCAGGCGATGCATTGGGATGCGGAGATGATGTAGCAGACCCTTCGGGATGATGCTTATGGAAGAGCCAGGATCAATGTGCATCCGATCCACCTTCACGTCGTCGATGTATCCCGTGTAGTATAGCGGGCGATCATGTAGGTTGGTTTTGATGAGCATGTCCTGCGGAGTGAAGACGATGTAGGGTATTGCTCCCGTGCAGGCGCTGTCTTGGAGATCCACGGGTGAGTCCTCCCCGGTGAGGTTGGATTGAGCCAGATAAGCATCGACATTTTGGAGTGCTTCGCTCAATGCAATACGAACGTCCTTGGAGAGCCTTAGGAGTTCATATAGTGACAATTTGGCCGGAGTGTTAGCCAATTGTGCTAAGATGTCAAAGTTATAGGGCCTCTCTAGCCCTTGGGCTGTATTCTTTCGGAGGGATTTGTCGAAGCGAGTCTCCTTCAGCCTAGGCTTGTCGGTCGTCGAAGGCTGAGCCGGTCCCGGAGCATCAGTTGTAGTAGGTTGATGATTTTCAGCTGGGCTATCAACCACAGGTTGGGATTGCGCTCCGGACCGCGTGACGACGGCTGTAGCTTCTTCGTTGTCTGCTGAGATTGTGTGGCAGGTCCTAATTTTTCCACTCTTTTTGTTAGTAGGAGATGGTGTGGGCCGAGTTACTTCTGACACCAAGTCTGGATGGACCCATATGACCTCTCCTCGTGAGGTGGTGAGAGGTACTAGACCAGCAGCCTGTTCCCGGGGAGGTGGAAGATTGGTAATCTCCATCGTCGCCAGAGGGACGGGGATTACCCCGTCTTGAGTCTCCGTCGGAGGGAAGCTGCCGAATTGTACGGACACCATATTGGCTGCTACGGTTACTTCTTCGAAGTCGATGGCCAGAGCGTTCGAATCGATGAGGCTTTGGATGTACCATTTTAGTTGGTAGCAGTCGTGTGTAGCGTGGTGTACATAACGGTGGTAATGGCAGAACTTTGGGTTCTCCAAATTAGCCGGCCTAGGCTCCCGCCTTGGTGGAGGAAGCTGAATCCTACCTCCTTGTATGAGCATGTCCAAGATAGGCTTGACGTGGCCGTCTTCGAAAGAGTAAGTGATCTGAGGCCATTGTTTGTCTGCTGGTTGTGACTCAGGCTTCTGGGCCGTGTCGGCCACCATAGCCTGCTTTCCCTTGCTGTCTCGATTGTTGGAGGGATTACCCCCATTATCGTTGTTGGGACGCTTGCCCTTGTTTTCTCCTTCTGAGATGTGTAATCCCAGTTGGCGAGCCTTCTTCAGTCGTTCTTCGGCGCTTGTGGCGCTGATGATGAACGCCTTCCAATCTTTGAATTGACTTTCGCCCATCCAGAGACTGATCGTTGGAAGCAGTCTCTTTTGGCAAATTTCAATCAAAGAGGAATCTGGATTTTCGGAAGGTAGCTTCATGGCGGTCTGGCGGAACCGCTCGATGTAGTTTCTTATCAACTCCTTCTTCCCTTGGACGACGTCCATGAGAGTGGACATAGTGACGTCCTGTCCTACTTCATAGAATCGTTCCAAGAACAGGCGCTTGAAGCCGGCGAAGGAGTGGATGCAGTTGTCCGGTAGATTGTGGTACCAATCGAAGGCGACTCCTTCCAATACCCCGATGAATAACCGTGTGAGGATCGCATCATCATGGGGCAGATGGTCGGTGGTGACCTCAAAGTAAGTGATGTACCGACTTGCTGAGGTTTTGCCATCATACGGGTTGATATTGAACGACTTATATCTTGGTGGGAATGGAACATCCCTCCATTCAGCAGGGTATGGTTGCCGTATTCTGAGATATTGAGCGTTCTCTCGGGCATGGAACATGGCTCGGAGCTCCTGGACCTCTCTTCTTACTTCTCGGGTCTCATCTGTCATGGTAGGAGTTGTTATTTCGGGAGAATTATTGCCCGGGTTTGGTGCCGCTGAGTTTGAATCTATATTGACCGCGGGGCCCGTGCTTGTTTGACCAGGCGTTCCTCCTTGTAGAGTGGGCAGGGCCACTTTAATCTCGTCTACAGATTTGACCAAAGCAAGTAATATGGCTTCGAGATTGTCGATGCGCTGGCGATCATTGGAACCACCTTGATTGCTGTCCGTCATGAAGATCGTCCTTACATGAGGGATGGAAGGAACGGTGGAGGATGTGCCCTCCGAATCGTACCCATGCACCGAGAAGTCATCGGGATAGGTGGGAATGTTCTCTTCGGGCTCGGAGGGAACGATATCCCCAGCTTCAGAGCTTGCTTCGTCTTGAGAGTTATGAATGTCCTCGGGGACATCGACGTCTGTTGCCCCTGATGGAAGAGTTGTTTGTCCGGGCTCGGCTCTTTGAAACATCGGATTATTGCGGATGTTCGGAGGAGTGCTACCCCCAGTTCCCTCAACCCCCAGCGATATGGATGATGAATTTCCCATCGCGGTAAATTTTGTCTTTGAACGGGTGTGTTGGAATACACCAGTAGAGGACAACCGTTTAGACGATAGTTTCTTAGCTGTGGTGGTTGATATCTTGGGACTGGAGATACTCGTCTTTTTTCTTCTCCCTTCGACGGGGACTTTTTGAGCGGAATTGCAGGAGACAACAGAAGGTGCCTCATCTTCTGAGCTCGGGTACTGTAGCCTTTGGAAGACGGACGGCCGATCTTCTGTCACTGTCGCATTGTTGCAGCAGCAATTGACGATGATTTGGGTGCAGCGATGTCCAAGTGAGGATTCTTTGCACGCCGATACTCCTTCTCTTTCCTTGCATTTATGGAGGATCGCCTCCCGCAGGTCAGAGGAACCACTCTGTCTGTTTGCCGTCGGGGGCTGGACTCGAGCGGTTGTATACAACTTCCCATCCGAGGCCCGCGTGATAGTCAACGGGATGTCCCGATAGTCAGAGGTTGGAACAGCTGACTGGGCTTGATGAGCCCGCGCTGCCCTAGACTTCCTCATTTTAGCACTTGTGGGTGCGTAATAGGAGGAGTCCAAGTTGGGTACCACAGAGTCTGGCTTATCATCCAGAGAATCATCACGGTCGGGACCGCATGAGAGACGGTCGAAGACTGATCGAGAGAAGCGTGAAACGGACGCTATGCGGCTAGAGTTGGGTACCGTACAGGCTGTCTGCATGCGGTTGTCTTCTGCCGTCGGACGAATTGTTTTTGTGCGGCTAGGAGTCACGACCGTACAGGCTGGCCGCATGCGGTTGGCAATTGTGGCCGCATGGGTTTTCTGCAAGCGATTGACTCCCACAGCCGTATGAGTTTCATTCGTGTGATTGGCAACTGTAGCCGCATAAGCTATACGGCTGACAGATATGGCCGCATGAGTTTTCTTCATGCGGCTGGAGGATGTAGCCGCATGAGATTTCTTCCTATAGCTGAAGGATGTAGCCGCATGAGCTTTCTCCCTGCGGCTGCTAACCTTATGCGGCTCGGATCTCATAGAGTTCCTCTTTGCCCCTGCAAGTCCAGCATCATAGTGTTTTCTTCTGCCGGACTTGGGGACAGCAGAGTTATCTACAATCTGAAGTGGGGCCGCAGGCGAATCTTGCTCGCCGTCTTGAATAACAGAGGGTGTCTCTGCAAGAGCTTCAGCAGGAACGAAGGATCGGGGTCTCCACTCCTTACGGGCCTTCTTTGTGCGGGCTCGCTTCTGGACCGGGCCAGTACTCTTGTCGGAGAGCATCTCTTCGAATGCCTGTTGGTCGAATCGGGTGACCATCTTTTGTTGAGTGGAGCCAAGCTTGACTGTATCCGATTGCGTCACCAACTCCTCAGCCGTGGAGAAGTTAGTCCCCAGCAGAGTCGCCATTGTGTTTGCCATGAAATATAAAAGAACAGAACAATTATCGGAGGACCGAACTTTTACTTCACGTTACAAACTCGCTTTTACAAAGAAAGCCTAGGGACGAAAACCTAGGTACAGCAGTCTAAGTACAATTGTTTATTTTAGATTCTGGGGGGTGACGATAGAGGCTCGGGAAGGCGACGACAGCCCTGCCTTACTCTTTGGACGATCGGTATGCAGCCTTGGCTCCTTGTGAAAAGATAGTTGGCGTTGACAAAGAAATGCGCTTCTTGCTCTTCTGTTGCTCTTCTGGCTTCTCTCTCTGTGTATTCTTTTCTCTGACTATTGGGGAGTCTCTCTGTATATACGTATTTTTCTTTCTGAAATTGTATATCTTACAAGGGAATGGCACCTTGCTATTTATAATAGTGGGATGTGATCATTAGGGTTGCCAATGATTAGCTTTTAGAGATGGCGACGGCTTGGGGATTGGTCAATCTAGGCCATTCGTTTTGATTATGATGAATCTGGGCCATTAAGTGTAGATTACACCAAATCCCATGAGCAATTAATGCTGATTGGAATAAATCTTCCTTATACTGATCTTCTGATATCTGCGAATAAATCAGATCTATTCTTCTGCCACGTGTCCCAGATTTATTGGGATCTGACCCAATCTTTAATGGCAGCAAATCTGAGGAATTAATCGGTTTAGGACGCGTGTCCTAGGAGCTGCTGGGGAGATCTGGACCGCATGACTAGTGAGCCGCATATGAATGTGAGCCGCATATGAATGTGAGCCGCATATGAATGTGAGCCGCATATGGTTAAGCCCACGTGTCAGGGCTGCGTGGGCAGTGGCCCTCACGTGAGTCCTTTAACCACAGAGGAGTAATCCTTGTGGGCCGCATAGGTATATATCCGCCTGGGCCGCATGGACATGATCCTCTTGAACCGCATGAGAAGTCCTCGCTCGAGCCGCATGAGGCTTTCATGGCATGAGCCGCATAGGATGGATTCACTTCTGAGCCGCATGAGAAGTCCTTTACTTGAGCCGCATGAGGCTTCTATGGCCTGAGCCGCATAGGACTTATTCTGAGCCGCATGAGAAGTGAGCCGCATACGAACGCCCACGTGGCAAGGCCACGTGGCATTTTTATAGCTCTCAGGGGATTTGTGTCAGAGATTTCTTTCCTCTTCCCTAGAGATTCATCATTATGACAGAGTCATAATTACCTGCCTTTGTGTCAGGGCTGTCAACTTTTCAGAGGGGTCAGCCGTCATAGCAATTAATGCAGCATGGGTCGGAGTGGGCACTATCAGGCCATGTGTCCTCTGAGCCGCATGGAAAGCCCTGGGCCGCATAGCCCCTTAAGCCGCATGATTCCATGAGCCACATGAGTTTTCTGAGCCGCATGGATCTTTTCTGGCCGCATGAATCATTTCCTTTAGTATTTTCCATGCTTCTACATGCCGATGGAGTGAGTGGTAATGCGTTGACTCCGTTGACGAGCTGACGACGGTTATTGGTTCTCTGAAGGTCTGGATTGCTCTGGGTGCTGGAGCTTGCTGAAAGGAGGAAGACGTTGAGTGTCTGTATCTGCCTCTCTGATGGTGCGTTCCTTCGTTTTTTGTACGTAGGATCGTTCTGTGTGTGTGTGAGAGAAGAAAATGATCCCTCTATTTATAGTTTTGTAGGCTGGCTGCTCATGCGTGAATGTAGGATGCGCCTGTACGCGGGGACGCCACGTGGTGATTGCTGATGGAGGCGCATGGACGATGTGCCCTGATCGAGGGGTTGACTTCTTTATGCTGCTGTTGTGAGCCGGCACGTAGCAGAGAAGAAGATCATTCTGTTGCTGGGATCTTGGGTGAGTTGAGTCAAAGGATACGTGTCGTCGACTCATGACTCGGAGATCTCGGATTTGGTGGGGGAATGATCTGGTAGGATGCGCCTAGGATTGGGCGCACGAGAAGACTTTGGCTCGTAACCTTTAGGAGTCACGAACCATTCTAGGCGCATGGCTTTTGAGGCGCATGCAAGGCTTCACTACTCCTGTCTTTCGGGATCAGAGAGAAGTCTAGAGCGCATGGCTTTTGAGGCACATGCAGATTTGGGCGCATGTTTGCGGAGGCGCATACGAGATGATGGGGTGGCCATGTGGCAGTAGCCGTCGGAGGAAAGTAATGATGATGCTGACGTTGAGCGATGCTTCGTCTTCTGAAAAAGCTGTCAACTGGTCAGACTTCGGGAAGCGTGCTGCCAACTCTCTCAGTTCAGCATTTAATGTTTGTGATATTCGATGGACAGACGGATGGACGCGTCGATTGGCGTTCCACTAGGCGTATGGGGGCGCATGAGGGCGTATCCCCTATGATGCGCTTGATGCTGAAGGGCTCGTCTGTGTGATGCGCTTGATGTTGAAGGGCGCGTCTAAGTGATGCGCGGTCTGGCCGGCGCATCCGTTTCGTGAAACATTCTTTAATATAGCCACTGTTACGTTCTTCGAGTGCTTTAAATAGCCGTTTTGACTTGGCTGAATTCGAAGCGTCCGGTTCATCTATTAAATACAAATTCATTGCACGGAATTCGGACAGCCATCCACTTGGCGCATGGGTTTGATTTGCCCGGCCTATAAAATAGTGGCATGGAGAGAGGATTTGCTTCTCGTTCTTTCACGTTCTTCCGACATGAACTTGTGTACTCGAATGTATTCTGTTGATGAGATGCTCCCGAGGGTGAAGATGCGACGCCATGTCTTCATTGATGCACTTGAAGGTGACTGTTACATCCAAAAGTCGGAGTCGAGGGCTTCCAAGGCAGGCGGAAGGTGCCTGTTGCATCCAAAGATAGGGATGCTCGAGCCTCGTCTTCGTTGTGCTGGAAGAGCCGCAGATCGGAATGGCGGTGCTGCGGCTTTGGGGGCTCTTTCTTCCTTCAAAGTGGGTTTTGCCCACTCTGGTGGTGTTGAAAGCTGTTCCTTTAGCCGCGGTTTCGATCACGGTCTTCTTTCGTCTTTGGAGGCTCTTTTGTAGCCTCCCCTGGCCACAGGTCGGCTTGCGGTGCTCTTCTTTTCCTCGGCTAGAGGGTTGATTGCCACCCTCGTTCTGCTCAATAAATGCTTCATTAGTCGAAGCATTTTGACGACGGTGAACCTGGCTGGAAGAGCGGCACATAACTGGACTGCTGAAGGGATGCACATAACTGGGATGCACATAACTGGGATGCTGAAGGGATGCGCCCTGCTGGAGGCGCATGGTGGGATGCGCCTGACTGAGGGCGCATGGTGATTGCTGCGCCTATTTGAGGGCGCATGTTGGCTGCTGGCTGTAGACTTAGGATCTTTTCTTTGTAGAAATTCTCCTTTGTACACTCTTTCTTAGACATGTAATAGACTTTTATATGTTAAATAAAAAGCCCTCTTTCAATTTCTATATTTGTTGTTTTTGCTGTGAAGTACTTTGTCCAAGCTCTGGCGCATGTAGTCTGGCGCATAGACTTTCTGGTTCTGAAATTCCATACTTCTACAGAAAGGTCTCAATTAATTATAATAAACAAACATGATCAAAAATCACAAACAAACAAGCCTAAATTAATCCTACTCTAATCTGTACCTCAAACTCTAACGGCCTCCAGTGGCTATCGACCCAGTGCCGATGTCTGTCCTGCGCCACGCGAAGTCTGTCCCTGATGAGCTTCACCTTCTCGGCTGCGTCAACAACCATCTCTGGCCCCAGTAAAGCTCGCTCACCAACATCATCCCAAGATAAGGGTGTATGACACCTACGCCCGTACAGAGCCTCGAAAGGTGATATCTCAATGCTGGCCTGGAAACTATTGTTGTAAGCAAACTCCACCAAATGAAGATGATCCTCCCAGGAACCTCCAAAGTCCAGGACGCACGTCCGCAGCATATCCTCAAGTGTCTGAATAGTCCGCTTTGACTGTCCGTCCGTCTGGGGGTGGTATGCAGTACTAAACTTGAGCTGAGTGCCCAAGCTGGTCTGCAGACTCCTCCAGAAATGGGAAGTAAAACGGCTATCCCAATCTGAGACGATGCTGACTGGAACTCCGTAAATCCTGACTATCTGCCGTATATACAACTCCGCCAGCCTCTCTGTAGACGTATCCACCTTGAATGGCAAGAAGTGGGCCGATTTGGTCAACCTGTCAACGATGACCCAAATCGCGTCTTTCTCTTCTGGTGTACGCGGCAATCCTGATATGAAGTCCATAGTGATATGCTTCCATTTTCACTCGGGAACGGGCAGCGGCTGCAATAATCCACCGGGCCTCTGCCTGTCTGCCTTGACCTGCTGACAGACCAAGCACCTAGCCACGAAGTGGGCCAACTCCCGTTTCATCCCTGACCACCAAACATGCTCCCTCAGATCTCGGTACATCTTGTTGGCACCCGGGTGTATAGAGTACTGAGATCTGTGGGCGTCCTGTATAACCTGCTCCCTGAGATCTCCGCTGGGCACACATAACCTGGAACCGTGCCTCAAGGTACCATCCTCTGCAAGAAAAAACTCGCCCTCCAGCAATCCTGCTCGAACCTGCTCTCGGAGACACCGCAGAGCAACGTCCTCAAATTGTTCCGACTTGATCCTCTCCACCAAGTCTGACTGAATCTGCATCCCCCATAACTGCATCTGTACTCCGGGCACGATCACCTTAATCCCAAGGCTCTCCAAGTCTGCAAGCAAATGTCGATCCATGGTCAAACACATGGTTGTCGGATACCTACTCAAGGCATCGGCAACCACGTTGGCCTTCCCTGGGTGATACTGAAGTAGGATGTCAAAATCCTTCATCAACTCTAGCCATCTGCGCTGTCTCATGTTCAACTCCTTCTGAGTGAACACATACTTTAAGCTCTTGTGATCTGTGAAGATCTCCACCCTCTCACCATACAGATAATGCTTCCACAACTTCAGAGCAAATATCACTGCTGCCAGCTCCAGGTCGTGGGTAGGGCAGTTCTTCTCATGGGGACGTAATTGCCTGGAAGCATAGGCAATCACCTTCCCATGCTGCTGTAAGACGCAACCCAGTCCCTTCCCGAAAGCGTCACTATAAATAGTAAAACTACCTGATCCTGAAGGCAATGTCAGAATCGGAGCTGTCGTAAGCCGCTTCTTCAACTCATCAAAAACTGCCTGACACTCCTCTGACCAAACATACTCAGCATCCTTCCGGGTCAACCGAGTCAACGGCTCTTCAACCCGGGAGAAATCCTGCACGAATCTCCGATAATATCCTGCCAGCCCCAGGAAACTCCTGATCTCTGTAACTGAAGTCGGCGCTGCCCATGCCTCAACTGCTACAATCTTCTTGGGGTCAACTGAGATACCATCTCCAGTCACCATATGCCGCAAGAAGTCCACCCGATCCAAGAAGAACTCACACTTGGAGAGCTTCCCGTAAAGCTGCTTCTTCCTGAGAATCTCCAGCACTATCCTTAAGTGCTCCTCGTGCTCCTCCTCAGTCTTGGAATATATCAAGATGTCGTCAATGAACACTACCACAAACTGATACAGATACTGGTGGAACACCTTGTTCATAAGGTTCATAAATACTGCTAGTGCATTGGTTAGCCCAAACGGTATAACCAAAAACTCAAACTGCCCGTACCGCGTCCTGAAAGCGGTCTTGGGAATATCCTCCCCCCTCACCTTTACCTGGTGATATCCCGACCTCAGATCAATCTTGGAAAATACCCGAGCTCCGCTCAACTGGTCAAATAGATCGTCGATCCGCGGCAGTGGATATTTGTTCTTGATCGTGAGGTTGTTGAGTGCCCTATAGTCAATACACATGCGTACTGACCCATCCTTCTTCGGCACGAACAACACTGGTGCACCCCATGGCGACGAACTCGAGCGGATGAAGCCCTTGTCCTGTAGCTCATCCACCTGCTTCTTCAGCTCCACCAGCTCGCTGTTGTTCACCCGATAGACATGCTGAGAGATGGGTTCCGCTCCTGGAACCAAGTCTATCGAGAACTCTATGTCTCTGTCTGGTGGCAATCCCGGCAACTCCTCTGGGAAAACATCCATATAATCTGCTATCAAAGGGTGTGGAATCCCCTGCCCCTCGACCGAGACTCCACAGAAGACTCCGCTGCTCTGCTCTGCCTGACGTCTGGAGTACTCGAACTCTGGCTCCCTCCGGCGCTCTGAAAAGAACTCTACCCCCTCTGCATTCAATGCTGGCGTGGTGCCTGCTCAACCAATCCATGCCTAGTACTATATCTTAGTTCGGCAATGGCATTACGAGCAGGTTCACCTCCAACTCACGGCCTCCCAAAACTACTCTCCGACCCTTACAAACATCACTCACGAGGATAATACCACCCCCGGTCGTGATCTTGTAATTCCTAGGCAACAATTCAGCTACGATACCGTGTCTAATCGCAAAAAGATACTGATATGAAGCTATGCGAAGCACCGTAATCGAATAATGCAAAAGCTGGACTGGAGTCGAGAAGAATCGAACCTGCAATCAGCTCTCCGATGGCCTCCGCATCCTCTGCTACCATGGCGAACCCTCACCCCTGCTCGCCTTCCCTGGCCTGCTGCTGGTGCTGGACGAACCTCTGCTGCTGCGTCTGCAGGGCTGGTCCCCTCTACTGGCCTGCTGGAGCTCTAACTGCTGCTCCCTGGGCTGCTCGTCCCATACGGCACTCCCTCATCTAGTGGTCTGCTGAACCACACACTAAGCACTGGCCTAGCCTTTTTTGGCACTCATTGAATCCGTGCCCAGGCTTCTTACAGTAGGCACAAGTACCACCCTGTCTCTGACCCTGCTGGTGCTGTCTCGGCTGTTGCTGCTGATGAACTGGCCTGCTGGATCGGCTACGGCTGAAACTGCCTCAGCTGCTGATGCTGAAAGTGGGGCCTCTTGGCCTGGCCTCCGCTGCTGCTGCTGCCTCTAACTGGGTCTCGCCCCCTCTTGAGCCTAAGCTCAAGATCATCCTCTGCCAACAGGGCTCCCGTCAAGATCTCCTCGAATGTGGCATCCCGGTTGCCCTTGGTCAGGGACTTGACCTCCTTGACTAGACCCTTCCGGAACCTCTGGGCCTTCACCGTCTCGCTCAAGCCCTCTACAAACCTGCCGAGGCGGCCAAACTCCCCGGCATACTCCTCCACTGAAAGGCTCCCCTGGACTAGGCTCTCGAACTGCGTCTCCAAGGCTCTGAGTGCTGAATCTGGGAAGAACTTCTTCTTGAAGAAGCCGTTGAACTGCTCCCAAGTCTACCCAGCTACCCCCATCCTAGGGTCTGACTGATACCAGGTGCGAGCAAGATCTCGCATCCGGCTAGCTGCGGCCTCGATCTAAAGATCTGCTGGCATCCTGGCCAAGCGAAAGATCTCCTCTATATGCTCGATCCACTCATCGGCATATAAGATCCCCTCTGTCCCCAGAAAGTCTCTGGGGCTCATCTTCTGAAACTGCTCGATCTCCGGTGTCCTCGACTGATAGACCACTGGTCGAGCTGCAACCGTCGTAAGGCCCAGCTCCATGCCCCTGTCCTGTCGAGCCTACTGCCGGTCCATGAACTGCCGGAAGTACGCGAACATCTGCACTGCGTCCACGTATCCTGGAGGCGGCTGCTGGAAGGGATCCTCTGGGATGACCGGGTCCTGCCTCCGAGTCAGTGGAAGCATACCCCCTGCTGCTGCTGCCGAGGTCTCAATACGAACAGAGGTGGCAGGAGCTGCAGTCCCCTGGCCCCGCTGTACTAGCTGGGAGATAGCAGTCCCCTCCATAGCATCCCCATGGATGGTACGCTGCGATCGAGTCTCTACCATCCTGAAGATAGACAAACAAGAGTATCAATTTCTGAGAAAGAAGCGAAGTAACAAAGGCGGACAGTTAAAATTCAAAGGATCAGCTAACAATAAGGATTTAGATGGCAATAAAAGAATTTTTTCTAAAGTGATTGAGTACCTTAAAATTAATGTCCTATATCCTACTGCAGGCTGTAGTGATACTCTAATTCGAATACCACTACACTTCTAGTCTTGACCTGCATGGGCCACCACTAAAAATGTGTCATGACCCGCATCCTAGAGTAAGGGCATGAGAAGTGGGTACGTCCAGTCTACGCCGCAGTATCGGCGGTAGAATGCTATCCTAGGTCAACATACATCTAACAATATATATCTAAACAGTTTATACTTTCCGAATGGGGGTGACATAGCAGTAAATAAACTCAATCACAACTAAGGAAGAGATAGCACGATATGAAATAGAACTCAAGGAAACATAGATGATAAAGTAGTCTAAAATAAACCCAACAAATATCCAGAGGTACATGGTCTCAGATACTGAAAGAAAGAATATATGCAACTCAGAACAGAATAAAGTCTAGCTAAACATGTCTCAAGACTACATAAAATAAGATAAGCCTAACTAAACTAGTCTAGGCAATCGGGGTGATGTCCTCAGCTAGAGCTGGGTCCTCCTGAGGGTCCAGCTCGCAAGTGTCATCTAAGGCTGCCCCGTAGAAAGTATCCAGACAAGCCTCCTCCTCGTCCTCTGTAATATTTTCAACAGGTCCAGTCAGGACAGGAGCGAGCACAGTACATCTCAACAGCTCATAGCAGGTTAGAAAATATAATCATGCAGTAAAGTAAAATACAAGTACTGAAAGAAGTGCAGTATGTAAACAGAGAGAGAAAGCTGTAATAGAAATATCTACTATAGATAGAGACTAACAGTGGCTAGTGAGTCAGAGTACAATATAGACATGTAAATGGCATAGGAGATTCTGATGCTACACTATGGAAGAGATTCTGATGCTACAGTACTTGGATAGTATTCACATGTCTATTTCTACTCCCCCGTACCCCCAATCAATACACAAGGATCCAACCAAGTTATGTTATAATTCCATGCAAAGGCCCTCGAAGGGTGATACATAGATGTCCCATAAATGGGGATTCTAGGAGATTCTACGGTACGACATGGTGATTAGGACATAGTCCCTGCAGCCATTCGACTGGCGAGGCAGAAACTATGTAGCCGTAGATAAAGTTGACAGTCTTCCGACCCTCATCCCTCGGCAATGATGATACGACAACCTATCACTATATCTTATATAGTAGTAGATGATGTCTTAGTATTACATTATGTGAGTTCATCTTGATTCTGTTACATTCTTCAGATACTAGATACGATAAGAACATATACTACACCATATGTACAGAACATAGATGATTCACACTAATGTATGCTAGAATGAATCTTGGATTTTGTTCTGAGCCATCCGTTCTCACACTTGAAGATAAATCGAATTATAACGACGGATATTAGGTTACTCTTCAGGATAATTGATGTTTATTTTATATTAATTTGGTTTGGTCTATATGATTCTTGGATAATTGGCGTGCATTAAATTCGTATATGCATATTTGGTCTATGTGATTCTTGGATAATTGGTGTGCATTATATATTGGTTTGGTTTATACATATTTTTGTGAACAGGAAAAGTGCTACAATTTTTTTTCAAAAAAATTCTCTGTTACCGACGGACTAGTGACCGATTAGCGACGGATATTTCCAGCTCCATTTGCATTAGTCTACGGTACGACATGGTGATCAGGACATAGTCCCTGCAGCCATTCGACTGGCGAGGCAGAAACTATGTAGCCGTAGATAAAGTTGCCTGTCCTCCGACCCTCATCCCTCGGCAATGATGATACGACAACCTATCACTATATCTTATATAGTAGTATATGATGTCTTAGTATTACATTAGTGAGTTCATCTTGATTTTATTACGTTCTTCAGATACTAGATACGATAAGAACATATACTACACCATATGTACAGAACATAGATGATTCACACTAATGTATGCTAGAATAAATCTTGGCTTGTGTTCTGAGCCATCCGTTCTGATCAAGCATCTTCCTTCTCCTCTCCTCCACCATGGCTCTGAACCAATCTGCTCCTCCCTACTTCCCTTCTTTTTATTTGACTCTCTCAGCCACATATGACATCCAGCTCAAGTGTAGAGTTGAGGGAGAAGAAGTGGGCAGGAAGAGGAGGGGGAAGCAGCACAGTCGGCGGCATGACCCGGAGGAAGTACATAGGTTTTCTTCAACAGCCGTAGGAGAACTATAAGGATATATCTTTTCACAACATGTCATCTTGTCAAAGACCCTTCATATGAATATCATGTTACCGCGTTGTCGGAAGACTAACATGTCATAAGTTTTCTAAGCCGTGTGTTTTGACATAATCTTCCCAACTCTTTCCTCCTATGTAGTAATTTTGCATTATTACATAGCAGGAAAGAGTTTGGAGGATTATGTCAAAACACACGGCTTAGAAAATTATGACATGTTAGTCTTCCGACACCGCGGTAACATGGTTGTCACATTAAGGGTCTTTGACAAGGTGATATGTTGTGAAAAGATATATCCTTATAGTTCTCCTACGGCTGTTTAAGAAAATCTCTGTACTTCCTTCGGGTCATGCCGTCGGCTGTGCTGTTTCCCCCTCCTCTTCCTGCCCACTTCTTCTCCCCCGACTCTACACTTGAGCTGGATGTCATATGTGGCTGAGAGAGTCAAATAAAAAGAAGGAAAGTAGGGAGAAGCATATTGGTTCAGAGCCATGGTGGAGGAGAGGAGAAGGAAGATGCTTGATCAGAACGGATGGCTCAGAACACAAGCCAAGATTCATTCTAGCATACATTAGTGTGAATCATCTATGTTCTTATCGTATATAGTATCTGAAGGACGTAACAGAAACAAGATGAACTCACTAATGTATGCTAGAATGAATCTTGGGTTGTGTTCTGAGCCATTCGTTCCGATACTTGGCAATTAAGCCATTCGACTGGTGAGGCAGAAACTATAAGGCTACTTGCATGTTCTTCCAACTTTAAACTACAAGATTACTACATTAGGTTAAATAAATCACTAACCTCATCGCGGCCAATGTTTACAGTCTTGGTCTCAACTGTCTTCGATTCTATGATCCCATGCTTTCGAAAAATAGACAACGCAGACTCCATGGAATAGAATGGCCTTACATGCAAATCGTCTGTGATTATGTATCTTTTCCCTCATTTCACAAACACGCCATCCTTGTTGCCTCCATTCGACTGGCGAGGCAGAAACTATGTATCCGTAGATAAAGTTGACTGTCCTCCGACCCTCATCCCTCGGCAATGATGATACGACAACCTATCACTATATCTTATATAGTAGTAGATGATGTCTTAGTATTACATTATGTGAGTTCATCTTGATTCTGTTACATCCTTCAGATACTAGATACGATAAAAACATATACTACACTATATGTACAGAACGTAGATGATTTACACTAATGTATACTAGAATGAATTTTGGATTGTGTTCTGAGCCATTCGTTCCCATACTTGGCAATTAAGCATGTGAAATAGAACTGATTATGTTTAGTTTGTCTTACGATACAGATTTTCACATCCAAATTGAAATGGATCGTTACTTCGTTGTTCGTACATGAATGTACTAGCGGATCAACCTCCTGGACCGTAGGTACTTATAAGTATTGACCGTATCGGATTAGTATCGATCTATCGTTTTGGTATGGGCCGTATCGGTTGGTATTGGTCTTAGCGAATTGGTATCGTCCTATCCGATATGTATCGACCGTATAGCTAGGATTCATATTGGCCTTATCGATTTGGTATCGGTCATATCCGATAGGTATCGGCCGTGTTGGATTATTATATACCATTTCGGATAAGTAAAGGTTTAGTAACAACTGTACTTGGATTTCTCTCTTCTAGAGCAAGATTACCATTGCAAGAGAGTCACGAGAGCGTAGATGGCCAGTTACAGAACATACATACTTCCTTTTCAATCTTGCTTTTTCTGATGGAAAAGAAAGTATGTATGTTACTGTAACTGGCCAATCACGATCTGGTGATTCTCTTGCAATGGTATTCTAGCTCGAGAAGAGAGAAATCCAAGTACAGTTGTTACTAAACCTTCCACGATACTAATCTGAAATAGTCTATACTAATCCAATACGGTCGATACCTATCGGATATGACCGATACCAAATTGATAAGGCCAATATAAATCCTAGCTATTTGGCCGATACATGTACATATCGGATATAGGACGATACCAATTTGTTAAGGCCAATACCAATATGATACGTCCTATACCAAACCGATAGACCGATACTAATCTGATACACTAGATACTAAGTACATCTGGCCTATACCAGCGGATCCACAAATTACTGCACGATAGTCCCAACGACTCCAGTTACATCCGGTTATTGGTGAGTACATGATTACATAGTAATTCTGTTAGTCTTGTGATATTGTATTTTTACTCTCTCATGCTATCAACGTCACAACTTTTCCAGTACTGCTTCCTTTAATGATGATGAACGCAAAAAACCAACGTCACAACTTTTATAACTTGAGTAAATTTTTTTATCCTATATGAAAATTTTTGTTGTCAGAAAGATGGCTCCTAGGACTCGTCGAGGTGGTACTGCTAGTCGAGGAAGGGGTCGAGGCAAGAAACCCTTGGAGGTCGACACGGAGGAAGTCTCCGTCGTCAAACAAGAGCCGATGACTGTTAAGGAGAAGGTGTTACCAAAGGTCGAGGTCAAGGAAGAACCGATGACCATCAGGGAAGAGATTGCTCCCAAGCTTGAAGCTAAGGAGGAGCCACCGTCAGAGAGTAGTAGCATCGGGACCGACCCTCCTGTCCCTACAGAAGACCTCAACCAGATTGAGCCTTCGTATGCAAAGTGGCTGATAGAATGGTATATGCCTCAACGCAACTATCATCCCTGGCTGTGACGATTCATCGTCTGACTTGTGGTCTTTGTTGAGGCCAAAGTCGATTTTCCTATGTGTTTTGGAATATTTGTAAAAATTTTGGAATATTTGTGCTATGATCGGTCGCTAGCGATGGATATTAGGTTACTGTAACTGGCCAACTCTTTCCTATGTGTTTTGGAATATTTGTGAAAAATTTGGAATATTTGTGCTATGATCGGATTATAACGATGGATATTAGGTTACTCTTCCGGATAATTGATGTCTATTTTATATTAATTTGGTTTGGTCTATATGATTCTTGGATAATTGGTGTACATTAAATTCGTATGTGCATATTTGGTCTATGTGATTCTTGGATAATTGGTGTGCATAATATATTTGGTCTATGTGATTGTTGGATAATTGGTGTGCATTATATATTGGTTTGGTTTATGCAAATTTTTGCGAACAGGAAAAGCGCTGTAATTTTTTTTTTAAAAATATTCTCAGTTAGCGACGGACCTGTGACCGTTTTGCGACGGTTACCACCAGTTTCCGACTACTTTTCGACGGTTATTCCGTCGCTAACTGGATATTTGAAAATGTTCCCAGGTAGCGACGGATGGTCGACGGATTATTCGTCGGTATGGTATATTGTTCGACGGAATAGTGACGACCTATCCGTCGCCCTTGTTCTAGAAATAACAAGAATTTTTAGAACAAGATCGACGGTTAATCCGTCCGTATTCCGTCGATATATATCGACGGAATAACGACGACTTATCCGTCGCCATGTTGCTGGAAATGACATGAATTTCCAGAAGCTGATCGACGGATTTTCTGTCAGAAAACCATCGCTAATCCGTCCTTTGTTATCGAAGGCGTCGACGGATTAGCGACGGCATGATACACTCTGATACGCTATTATGACGGGTTACCGACGGAAATTTACGTCGCTATTGTCTACACATTTTAGTACTTAATACTTGAAAAGAACGCTAGTCCGTCGGAACGTCGTCGCTACTGCTTTGTATTGTTAAGTCGATAAAACGTCGCTATTCCGTCGCATGTCGACTACGTAGCGAGGGACAGTTATTAGCGACGAGCTGATTGCCGACGGATTTTTTTGGCCAAAATTCGTCAGTGATCGGTCGCTAATTGTAATTACCGTCGGATTGGCTTCGGATATGGCCGTCGCTAAATCGATAAATTTTGGTAGTGATTCTAAGCATGATATGAAATGATCAGAGAATGTACTCGCCAGGTATCTGAGTGTCCAATATGAAAGTACTTTCCGATGAGTGGTGTCTGGCTCCTAATCAGAACAGCACAAGTCACAACAAGTCCAAAATGGTAAAATGAAGTCCTACTATGCATTCTACATGATTCTAGGTCAATCGAGGCCAAAGTCAACTCTTGGTCAACTCTGGTCAACTCTGGTCAACCATAGAAGTCAAACTAGGTCAACTAAGTCTAGACTAAGGTCAAGCTAGTCTATCTAGTCCAATCTAGACTATACTAGTCTATACTAATCTAACAAGGCTATACTAGGCCACTCAACCTACACTAGCTAGTACACAACACTACTAGGCTATCTAGACCAACTACACATGATATATGTTATCTAACACAACATATAAATACACTAGTTTAGGTTACCCATATATCTATACATAGGTATAGGCACAATCACATTTCATAGATATATATGTATATCACATATCTCACTTTAGGTTATATTACACAAACATTAGGAACTAACATATATAGTTATATATCACATTACTATATATACATTATTTATCATATATAACCTACATACATACATATACATATATAGAGAGATAGAAAGAAGAGTGAGTGATATGGTGTGTGAGAAAACAATGAGTGAGAGAGAGGGTACCATAGGCTGTGTGTGTGTGTAAAGAGAGGCAAGTGTGTTTGACTATTAATGGAGAGTGAGGGCAGTCCATTTCTGGACAATGTGAAAGCTTGTGAGTGTGTGTGTAACTGTGTGTGTGGGGTGTGTGTGACTGTGTGTAGAGAGAAATAGTGTGAAAGAGAGAGAGGGCTGTCCTGATGACAGGAACTGAACCAATTCAGTCTAATACAAAGTTCCAGGTTTAAGGGAACACAAACACTATTATACATTTTAGAAACATCAAAAACACTAGGTGAAAACTCAGGTTTCCAGCCTATAGGTTCTAAGTTCAGTTTTGAACTCAAACTCCCACCAAATCAAACCAAAATTTACATACACATAGGTCACATATAGGAGAAATGGTTTAGGGTCTTTACCTATCAGTTAACAGCATTTAGAGGGTTTAAATTAGGTGTCAAGGTTCATAAACAAAATCTGGAAATACAAGGACTGAACACCCTAATTCAGTCCCTACTCAAAAGTCCCATTTCGAATTCAAATGTTCACCATTCAACACAAAATTTGACACACAAGTAGTTTACCTATAGGAGAACTATATTAGGTTGTAAAACATGCGATAAACAGTAATTAAATAGGCTAAAACGATTTGCAAAGTTCATATATTAAAACTGAAAAACTGGAAATGGAAAAACTGTTTTCACAGTTTCAGAAATTAGGGAAATGGAGAATTGATTATCAAAATTAATCTATAATACCAAATTAAAGGTTGGTAACATATCTACATGTTGTGCACGTGTCCAACAGTGTCATTGTGTCCAAGCACGAGGACACAAACGTGTCTAAACAAGAGAAAACTCAAATCGGGTACAATAGTGCACTGTCTCGTACACACGTGCACTCGTGTCGTGCACACGACACAGGCCAAACCAGGCCTCGTGCTCGTAACCCTAGGTTCGCCCAGGGTCTAGCTAAGTGTCCAACAACCTGTTCTATGTCCTAGAGTGTCGTGTCCGAAGCTACAGAGCCGTATCAGTGCTCGATTTCACGTGTGCACTGTACAGTGTAAAATCAGTACGACACTGATATCCCTCTCGATACGCCACATGGGCACGTGAGACTTGACACGTAGCATGTCAGTCATAGCCCCATAGCGTGTGTCGAGTCTCGCGTGTCCTGGTTGCGTGTCGTGTCCTCTACAGTCCCTGAGTAGCAGGGAACAGAACCCGAGCGCGCGCGTGTGTGCAGCGCGTGTCCATGCGTCGAATTCGACACAACCCGAAACAAAAATCTACCTCAGGGGAACAGAAATCCATAAGCAAATACAAAACCTAGATTTCTATTCAAAAACATTGCACAAAAGAAATCGAAATGCCCTTTGAGGCATTTCGACAAACACTTAAGGACAGTTCTTGATACGTGTCCAAACGGACACGAAACTTATGAAAATCGACACGAAACCAATGCAAACACTTAGGGGACTCCTAGGGCTTCCTGAATATGTAAAGAAATCAGAATTTTATTGAGGAATGAGGAAGTTACCTATAGTTGAACTTCTAGGAAAATCCCTCTTCGTAGAGCTCTTCTCCTTGATGTCCCAATCCAACAAATCAATACCAAACTGAAATGAAACTCCTATAACAACAAGAATAGGTATATAAAAACCTAATGGAAGAGATTTGGATGAAAAAAGAAATGGAATGGAATTCTAGGGATTAAATGAAGTAGGAACAAACCTTCTTCCTAAACTTGAGCTTTCCTAAAAAGAGGCAACCCTAAAATTAAGAGAGAATTTATAGGGTGGTATTCCCAATGTGGATAGGGTGGTGGCCGGCCACTTAGTCTAGGGCTTAGGGTTTTGCAATTTTGGGCTTTGGGCCAACCTACAAGGCTATGAGTTAAATTGATTTATTAAAGATTCTAAATCATAAGCCATGACTTATGACTTTCTAATTTCTATTGCTAGCTAGAGTCTATTGACCAAACGAAGGGTTAGCTTAGGTTAGACTAGAGTCATATAACCTAACCAAGTCCATACTAACTAGGGTTAGCTTCTAGGTTGGTCTACAAGGGTCAAAACTAGTCAAAGTCAACCTAGTCCAAACAATTCCAAAATAAATCCTAAAAATTCCCATAAATTCAAATAAAATCTAATAAATTCAAATTACCCCAAAAATGTCAAAAATACCCTCAAACTAGAAATGTGGTAGTGACAGTGCTCGTAGCGATTGATTGACCTCCGTCTCTATGTCAAGCCCGGAGCCTTGAGCCTTTACATTGTCAGCCTCTATTTCTCTCTTCGGTGCCATGACAATATGAGGATGAGAAGTGAGAATGAGAAGCTTTTTCTTATATATACAATCAATCAACCCTTCATATTCCCTATGGGAAACTGAATATTATCAATGCAACTCGGGGAAACAAAGAAGTGTTCGAATGTTTCGAGAGAAAATTCATTATGACAGTCGAGTATTGACCGGCGCCATTTCTTGACTTTTCATATTCAAAGTATTTCGAAATTTTTGAAGTCTTTTCAAATTTCGAAAACTTTAAAGGGGGTCTTGTAGGAGCGTAAAAAGTGCATTATTTGACTAATTCAAAGGAATTGAGGACTTTACCCCAGTAATTCTCTATTAGAGCTATTTTTATGCCAGTATTTTATTGATTTTTTACGCCAGGCTAATCTGTACGCTAGCTATCCTCTACGCTGTGAAGCTGTCAGATCATGCATTTAATGCAAGTGATAATGACTCTGACATAATGATTTGCTGACAACATACAACACATAAGTCGAGAAGATCGGATTTTCACCAAGCTCGATACTTGTCGTATGGTGTGCAAAAAAGGCTACTTTACGTTCAATAAAATTACTTATTTTTACGCACGATAGTTATGTGAGCTTTTACGCTCAAGGCTATTATGAGCGTAAAGTCTATTTGAGCTAAGTTTTACACTTAAGGCTATTTTAGCCACTTTACGCTGAGAAGTTTTATTTGGGTTGTTTTTACGCCAGTTGCCACTTTACGCTCAGAACATATTTTGGGTCATTTTTACGCCCGATCCTTCCTGACTACTTTGGAACGTGGTTTATCCACGTGGCTTTTACGCCACATTTATTGAGGAACGTGTGTACGTGCTCCCTACTTTTGTTGGAATAATGGGACGCGTGTCAACGTATTCAGAGGGTGACTTCCATCGTGGGTGATAGTTACCAGCGTAAAAATTCAATTTTATTGCTTTTTACGCACAATGGGTCAAGTCTATAAATAGACTTATTTTTTACGTCAAAAGCATCAGGAATAGAGAGACAGAAGAGAATACAGAGATCAGAGCCCAGAGACTTTGATTTTTCAGAGCATTTTTCTTCAACTTTTCTTCCAGAACAGAGTGAAGCAAAGCAGGAAAGCATTCGACCTCGCCATCAGTGCCCAAGTGCGTCGATACCTTTCTGGTGACTTAGTTCTTCCGGCTGTTCATCTTCTAGCAGTGATCTTCATCATCATCGTATGGTCCAAGGAACAAAGTGATCACCTTCAGATCAGACTTCCATAGCAATACTTCCCAAAATATTTGTACTTTTTGTACTTTTTTCGTTTTATTTTCAAAAGCCAATTTTAGGCATTTTGTTAAGTGAAACAAGGATGTGGTCAATTCAATCATTAAAATGGAACTAAATTCTGAGTATAGGGTTCTCTCAGTTCCTTCCACAAAACTCAGTTCAACATCCTATTCTTAAATCCATTAAATTATGAATTGCTGAGAATAAGTGTAGCTAAACCTCAGACATCTACTCAACACCACAATCAACACTAATCCTCAGAACACAGTGATATACCTGAAGTGAAGTCCTCAGTTAAATGACACGATCTCTTGAATCCGATACGCTCCCTGTGTCCAGCAATCATCCTCGCTTTTGTTTGGAACATTACATCGAGCAGTTCAAAAAGAGAAAATAGAGTAGTTAGATTCAGAGGTAGTAATCACCTCTAATTTGGATGATCAACGAGATTCAAGAATTTTATGAATACTTACCAAAATTGATTAGCTCGAACAATTGGTTGGCTATTCTTGCTCAATAAAACAGGATCGATTTATTCTCAAAATCTTCTGTTTCGAATTGACAGAAGAAGACGTAATCAAAATAATGCAAGCACCAAGATAGTGTTTGCAAAAACAAAAAAGTTTATTCCAAAATTGAAAAAAATAGTACAAAGTACAATAAATTCTGGAGAAGTATAACTGTAGAAATCTGATCAGAAGATGATCACTTTATCTCTTGGACTATGTGAACTTGAAGACTGTAGCCTCTGGAGAATGCAGCAGCAATTTTACAAGTATTTTTGATCTCTGTCTGTATGTATCTGATGATTTCATAATGATTGAAAACTCTATTTATAGAATTCAAGAAATAACTGTTTTAGCAGTTATTCTGATGTGTACGAGGCCAAATTGCGCCAAATTGGGTTGCGCCAACCTCCTGTTGCGCCAACTTTCATTCAGTTGTTAAGTCGTGTACTAACTGTATTTAGACGCGTGGCATCATTTGATTGAGATGCGCGTGATCGTGTACAGGATAGTAGACACGACTTGAGAGATTAGTGGCATGTGCGCCACGTCATCCTGCTTTAGAATATAAGTTGTCTCAACTTCATTAGGTTGCACGAGCTTCGGTCAACTGTGCCTGATTGAGCCCGCCTAGACACGTAGCACCTTTTGAGCAGAAGTCTTTCGGATTGTGCCTAGGTGAAACTAAAGATTTTGTCTGGATTGTGCCTAGTCGCAACTTACGAAGTGGACAGGACAGCTGTCTACCAACTCTCCTTGAGTGGCACAATTCACGGGATTCGAAAAGATTTTTCTCGTTTATTGTAGTGTCAGTTGTCAGTGCTGTCAGATAATGATGGCCATTAAGTGTCAGATGCCACGTAGATTTTGGCACAATAAGACTGGGCGCAATCTGATATTAAGCGCAACCTGATCAGTGGCGCAACTTGTTCTCTAAGCTTCATATCAGTGGCGCAACCTGATCTTTGGGGCGCAACTTGATCACTGATTAGTATGTTCAGGGCGCAACTTAATTTTTAGGCCCTATAAGACCTCCTTCAAAGTTTTCAAAACTTAAAAATATTTCAAAGTTTTGAAATACTTTGAATTTATAAAAATTTTGACTGAGTCAAGTTGCGCCAGTCAACAACTAGTCATTATATTTAGATCTCTTTCTCGAAAACACAAAACTTCCTCTTCGTCTTTTCGAGTTTCATTGATGATTTTTGGTTTCCCATGAGAAATATGAAGAGTCAATTTAGTGATATATGTAGGGGCTGATTTTCATACTTTATTCTTCACTTCTGTAATTTTGATGGCGTCTAAGAAGGAGACAGAGGCCAATGCTATCACCAACATCAAGTCTCTTGAAGCGAAACCCGACGCCATGCCTTCAAATTATTTGCTGGAGGCTGACCCGGCACTGAGGGCGACGAACTTTCTAGACTGTTTTGGGTTAACCCCAACTATCTTTAATCGCTCGAGTGGTGGGCCATCCTCTGAAAAGTGCGGCGATTCGGATGGATTCCTCAATCTAATACGTCGCTCGGGATTCCGCAACATGCAAGAACTGGAAGCTGCTCTTCTTCAGGCCGATGAAGACAAAAAAAGAATAATGTTTTTGTATAACAACTTTTATTCCCTTTTTTATGTCCTTGTATGTAGGGGCCCACCCAACTTTTGTGAAATCTAAAATTTTTGATACATTGTGTGACTGTGATTTCAAATAGTGCACGTAGATGCGTTCCTTCAGCTGATTCAAACGCTTACTGTTTCGTTGAAGGACACATGGCAGTCATCACATGGTTTCTATCACCTATTGTTTAGTTATTTTCCAAAAATAGGCTCCTAGAATGACACGCATGTTTCATCTTTAACGCCTTTAAAAGGACATCAGAAATGAAAGAGCCATTCATACTGTAGGGCCTAAAAATCAAGGTGCGCCCTGAACATACTAATCAGTGATCAAGTTGCGCCCCAAAGATCAGGTTGCGCCACTGATATGAAGCTCAGATAACAAGCTGCACCACTGATCAGGTTGCACTTAATATCAGACTGCGCCCAGTCTTATTGCGCCAAAATCTACGTGGCGTCTGACACTTAATGGCCATCATTATCTGATAGCACTGACAAATGACACCACAATGAACAAAAAAATCTTTTTGAATCCCGTGAATTGTGCCGCTCAAGGAGAGTTGGTAGACAGCTGTCCTGTCCACTTCGTAAGTTGCGACTAGGTACAATCCAGAAAAAATCTTTAGTTGCGCCTAGGCGCAATCCAAAAGACTTCTACTCAAAAGCTGCCACGTGTCTAGGCGCGGCTCAATCAGGCACAGTTGACCGAAGCTCGCGCAACCTAATGAAGTTGAGACAACTTACATTCTAAAGCAGGATGACGTGGCGCTCATGCCACTAATCTCTCAAGACGTGTCTACTATCCTGTACACGATCACGCGTATCTCAATCACATGATGCCATGCGTCTAAATACAGTTAGTACACGACTTAACAACTGAATGAAAGTTGGCACAACAGGAGGTTGGCGCAACCCAATTTGGCACAATTCAGCCTCGCGCACATCAGAATAACTGCTAAAACAGTTATTTCTTGAACTCTATAAATAGAGTTTCTAAATTATTGTGAAATCATCAGATACATACGGATAGAGATCAAGAACTCTTGCAAAATTGCTGCTGTATTCTCCAGAGGCTACAGAATTCAAGTTCACATAGTCCAAGAGATAAAATGATCGTCTTCTGATCAGATTCCTACAGTTGTACTTCCCCAGAATTCATTGTACTTTGTACTATTTTTTTCAAGTTTGGAATAAACTTTTTTGCAAACACTATGGAGACTCTGCTGGGGACGACTTTCTCCTCCGACGAGAAGGTGACAACTCAATGTGACACTGTGTCGATCGGCAAGACACAGAAGACTCTGGTTTTTCAGGTCAACCAGATAGAATATGAGGATATGATTAGCACCAAGAGCAACAAGCGTACAACGGCTATCGCCAAGAATAGGACTGTGTGGGCTCCTAAATCTTTCATTGTCACTGTTGCCTAGGCGCAACCTGAGTGTTCAGTAGCCAAGACACAGTCTGTCTCGGCGGTTCAGGTACAGCTGCTTCTGTTGCCCGTGCGTAACCTATTCATCCTGCTGCCCATGTGCAGTCTACTACTCTCTTTGCTGCCAAGGCACAGCCTGTTCAAGCTATTGTTGAGGTACATTCTACCCATGTTGCTGCCAAGGCACCATCAGTAGCCCGTAGGACTATGGCGCAACCCAAGCAATCAGTACTTCAGGCGCAATCTGCTGCTGTGGCGCAACTCAAGGGAACTAGTCTTTTGGCTATTCTCTCTTCTAATTCTCAAGTTCTGAACTTAGAGAATCAATGTTCTAGTGCTAACACTAGCCAAAACAAAGGGAATAGTCCTTTGACACTTCCTCAATTGGCACAATCTGTGCCTAAAATGGTCTTACGACAGAATAAAGGAAAATGCTTCTTAGCTGACCCTTCACAAAATAAAGGAAAGCACCCTTTGGTCTTTTCTCAAACTTTCCTAGTCTATGATTCAGAGGAAGATCTGTCAGATTCTATTCCTTTAAACAAAGGTCTTCGGATCTCTAATATTGGAAAGAATACTGACCAAAGATGTATCTTATCTACCCCTATGGGGATTGGTCAAGACCTTCTCACCTTGCAAATTTCAAGATCCAAGCAAGGGAAATTGAGGGTATCACAAACAGAGACACCTAGAGCAAAATTTTTAGATTTATGCGCTTATCTTAATAGGCGTCAACCAATATCAACTTTGGTAAAACGTAGGAACCCTATACCAAAGGCCAATCTGTACCAAAAGCTAAAGTTTGAAAAGAAATGCCCAACCTCCTATGCTAATGAGTTGAGTACATCTTTGTACACTCAGGGAACTAAACATTTGAAGAATATGAGACATGTTCCTAACATCATTAAGGAATATGTTCCTCCGACTTCTTCTCGTCTTGTAGTTGTAACTGATTTGCGGCAACGTCTCACACAAAGACAAAAAATTACGGAGATGACTCCCTCACCTCCAAATTGCGCTTCAAATCGCCACTGCCTTCATGAAGTCATCATCAACTATTGTTGCCAATCGACTCGACGATCTATCTTCGATCGTCTGAACTATGCTTCAACTCCTGAACATATAATAGAAGACGAAGATGAGCTATTATATGCTTCTTTCAACATGACTTCTCAAGGCACATGGGGTAGAAAACGTCCAAGACGTAATGCATCCCATAATCCTAGTCAGTAATACTTAGATCGGATCCATGCATCCAATGAAGGTGTCTTTCAATACACTCGATCGAGGAATCGACATTTGAACCAAGGTGTCTTAAATCAAGAAGATCTCCCCATCGTTTATGTAGGAGAAGACTCTTTCTCAGAGTTTGATGTAGATAGTGAAAGTTCTGAACAGACTATCTCATCAATAGCAGCAAGAGAAGTGACAGCATATACCCTTACGGAAGATCAAGATGCCTCTACTTCAACCAGTCAAGAGCAACAGATTGTTGCTTTGGAGGGCAAATTGAAGACCATGGCAGATATGGTCACAAACATGCATACTATAATCGTGGCTCAACATACAGTTCTACCGAATGTAAATCTAGCTACAAATCCTGCTAATCTGGGGTACCAACTCCTCAGGTCGCTTCCGTGCCAATTCAAGCTGATCCCAGTCAGTCTGGTGTTGGGGGTGGTAATTACTATGCTGTTCCTCCTCCTAACACTTCTAACCAGCCTACCAATTCTCAAACATCAGGGGATGCTAATGAGGCTGTGAAACTCTTACGTACTCAGTTTAAGGTCTTCAAGCAGAAGGATGGCCTACAAAGACTAGATATAAAGTAACCATATCCTACAGAGTGGAAGGAGGTCCATTTCCTCCTAAATATAAGCTCCCAACCATCAACTGTTTGATGGCAGTACTTCTCCAAGTCAGTACATCAATCATTTTGAAGTGATGACTGATCAATTACAGCCAAATGATGCTCTCCTTACCAGAGTGTTCATCGATTGTTTAGCTGGCGCAGCATACAACTGGTATCGTAGCCTGCCTGATGGCTGCATTACTTCTTTTGCTGGTTTTAAGCAAATATTCTTGGAACGATTCTACGAAGAAGTCAATGACATGACGATTTCTGCCCTCATTAAGATTAAACAGAGACATAATGAATCCACAGAGAGTTTCATTGAAAGATTCTGCCGAGAGGCACTCAAAATGCCTTTAGGAACTCCATCTGCTGTAATAATAGACACTTGCAAATCAAACTTGTTGCCTACTATCAGTATATGAACAGGATCTACACAATTCTAGGATTGATCTTCTTTTATTGTCAATGCCAAAGCAGCCGAGGTCAATGCCAAAAAGTTCAAGCAGTTAGGAGTCCAAATGACTCATCCTAACCAAGATGAACATTCTACACCAGGAGGTAGTAATCGTTAGAATAATCGTAAGAGTAAAGATACATTGGCCATTAATCTTAAAGGCAAGGAATCTTTGGCTGTCAACGTCACTCAGACGGCATCCACACCATCAGCACCACCACAGAAGACAACTCGTCCAAAAGAAGAGTATTCTGTTGATGAAGATGAGACTTTAAGCATCTTCGATTGCTTGATCAAAAGCAATAAACTTCAGCTTCCAGAGACAAAATGGACAGAAGAAGTGGGTAAAACTGATCACCCTAAATACTGTATTTATCACAGATTTATAGGGCATCCGACCAGAGCATGTTATGTGCTCAAGGGAAAAAATCCAAGATTTGGTCAACTCTGGAGCAATTACTCTGCAAAAGGACGAGAAAACGGTAACTGCTAATGTAGTTTCTCTATAATTTGGTGATTTTCCACCACAATTTGTGAAAGATGGTATTGTTCCCTTTCCAAGGACTACTCTTGAGATCGTGAATCTTCCACCTCCTCAAAATGAAGGTCTTGTTCCGCTGTCAACTGACAGAGGAGAGATTATGTGGATTCACCCAGATCTGGTAGCAGAATTTGAAACACCTTCCTTTTCTAAGCAAAAGAAGCATTCCGGATCTAAATCCAAGAACTGTAACATGGTATCCTTTGAACCAGTAACAGAAGAAGAAATTCTAATGGGCACTAGATCAGGGAAAACCTATCTTCGGTAGTATTCCAAAAATCAAGAGAACCCTGCTCCATCTCCTGATGTTCCTCCTTCATCATCTTCTCCTGGCGAGAATATACCATCCATATCCTTGCCGGTGGTCGAACCAACTCCTCCTAAACCAACAACAGCCGGCAAGGAGAAACAACCTGTCCGTTTTGATAAAGCATTGAAGAAGTCCTCATCTCTCGGACTTGAGAAGCCATATAATTTTGACATATTGGCTCAATTGGCCAATACTCCAGCAAGATTGTCAATCTTTGGACTCTTATGTCTCTCAAAAGAGACTCGAGAGACGTTAAGTGAAGCCATGATGCAGGCTGACGCTTGTCTTACTTTTCTTAAAAAGCCTGAAAAGGAGCCAGTGAGCTGTACACATTATCATAGTGTATTTGAATTAATGCCCAATATTACTTTTACACAAGATGACACGTTGTTAGAAGACAATCGTCATGATCGTCCTCTCTATTTCACAGGATATGTAGATACCATGAAAGTTGATCGTATTCTGATTGACCCAAGGTCCGCACTTAACATCATGCCGAAGTCTTTGCTGGATGCTTTGAAGATCCCAGTGCATAACCTTGTTGAAACATGGAAAAAAACAAATAATAGCTTATGCGGCTCCAAAAGAAAGCTCCCTATGTGGCCAGTATTCTCATGCGGCTCGGATCATGGGGTCGTCTTCATGCGGCTCATGTCCTGAGAAGCCACCCTATGCGGCCAATATTCTCATGCGGCTCGGATAATATGACCATCTCTATGCGGCTCAAATGCTGAGATGCCACACTGATGCAGCCTTAACACGTGGCCAGGTTTATGCGGCTCAGCGGGAAACTATTCTCATGCGGCTCAGATTTCATAGGCCATACTCATGCGATTGCCACCTTCATGCGGCTCTGTCAAGAAACTCTTATCCTGTAGCCCGTGACTAGGACTGGTGGCAGAAGATCAGTTTTTCCCACTCGCAACATGACACGCGGCACCAAATCAATCAAGATTTATTCATTCAGATTCAGTACAATCATCATAATTATCTGGATCAAATCAGATTTATTACAATCAAGTAGAATAAACATGTGACAGAAGATCCGAACTGACGGCTGCATATCACAAAGATTTTTGGTAATCAACATTAATTACCCACAGAGATTTGATACAATCCATATTAATTGCCTAGATTTGCTACAATTAGAATTAATGGCCCAGATTAATTGATCCTTAACCGCCAACTTCTCAAGGAGGCAATCATTTGCAAACCCTAATGATCGTACCCCACTCCTATAAATAACAAGGTGCCATTTCCTTGCAGAAAAAAAAGAGAAGAGGAGGAGCAGCAAAGAAAAGAAAGAGAGAGCACTACAGAGACATCAAGAGATCCAGCAACCGAAGGTGCAAGAGAGTCTCCCCATACGTCCAAGAGCATTTCTTCAGCAGAGCCAAGGCTGCGTCCGATCATCCAAGGAGTAAGGCAGAGCTGCCGTCGCTTTTCCGAGCCTCTATCGTCACCCCCCAGAAAAACTAAACAATTGTACTTAGATTGCTGTACCTAGGTTTTCGTCTCTAGGCTTTCTTTGTATGAGCGAGTTTGTATTGTGAAGTAAAAGTCCAGTCCTCCGATATAATTGTTCTATTCTTTTATAATCAATGGCAAACACGATGGCGACTCTGCTGGGGACAAACTTCTCCACGGCTGAGAAGTTGGTGACGCAATCGGATGCAGCCACACTTGGCTCCACACAACAGAAGGTGGTCGTCCGCTTCAACCAACAGGCGTTTGAAGAAATGCTCTCCGACGGGAGTGCTGGCCCGGTCCAGAAGCGAACCCGCACAAAGAAGACTCACAGGGAGTGGAGGCCAAAATCATTTGCTCCTTCCCAAGCTCTGGACGGAGTACTCTCTGCTGCCCAAGACGGTAAAGGCAACTCTCATGCGGCCCCACTTCAAACCATAGAGGACTCTGCTGTCCCCAAGTCCGACAGAGGAAAGCACTACGATGCTGGACTTGCAGGGACAAAGAGTGATTCTATGTGTTCCAGGAAGAAGCCGAACAAAGGCACTAGCCGCACGCTGAATATTCATGCGACCAAAATTGCCAGCCGCATACATGATATTCATACGGCCGAAACTGCCAGCCGGATGCAGAATACCCATACGACCAAGATTTTCAGCCGCAAGGAGAATACTTATGCGGCCGAGACTTCCAGCCGCATGAAGAAAGCCCATGCGGCTACCAGCCGCATAAAGACTGTTGATTCCAGCCGTATGCTGTCTGCTCCACGCGACTCAGGCTTAGTCTTCGACCGCCTCTCCTATGGTCCTGATCTCTCATGCTCCCAAAAAAATATGTCTGACTTTCTGCAACACCACTTAGACTCTTCCTACTATGTGCCCTCACGTACTAGAGTGAAGAAGTCTAGGGCAGCGCGAGCTTGGCAAGCTCAGTCCGTTGCCCCGACCTCTGACCAACCGAGCGCTCCACATACTGTTATGCGGGCCTCTGATGGGAAATTATATAGAACCACTCGAGTCCAGCCCCCGACGGCAAACAGACAGAGTGGTTCCCAAAAGTCTTCCAAAACTAAGGGCGTAACCATGGTCGTTCCAGACCCATCTGACTTGCATGAGGTTATCCTCCACAAGTGCAAGAAAAGAGAAAAGGCCTCGGTGTACAAAGAGTCCTCCCACGGACATCACTGTACCCAAGTCGTTGTCAACTGCTGTTGCAACAACGCGACGGTATGAGAAGACCGGCAGTCCGTCTTCCAAAGATTACAACAGTCGAGCTCCGGGGATGAGGCACCTCCCGTCGTCTCTTGCAACTCTACTCAAAAAATCTCTACCGATGGGAGAGGGAAGAAGATAAACGTTTCCAGCCCGAAGATTACAACTACTGTGACTAAAAAACTGTCGTCTAAACGGTTGTCCACCACCAGAGTTTTCTAAGGTACCCGTTCAAAGACAAAATCTACGACAGTGGGAGATTCATCATCCGCATTACTGGGGGTCGCTGGAACTGGGGGTAGCACTCCTCCGAACTTCCACGATAATCCGATGTTCCAAGAAGATGAGCCCGAGGAAACAACTCTCCCATCAGATACAGCAGGGTCCAACGTCCCCGAGGGCGTCCACGTCTCTCAAAATGAGACAAGCTCCGAAGCTGGGGGTACTATTCTTTCTGAGTCCGAACCAGAGGAGAATATTTCCACATACCTTGATAACTTTTCGATACAGGGGTATGATTCGGAGGGTACGTCATCTACCGTCCCTTTTACTTCTACTCATATGAGGACAACATTTATGACAAACGACGAACAAGATGGTCCCAGTGATCGCCAACGCATCGACACTCTGGAGGCCATACTGCGCACTTTGGACAAATCGGTGGATGAGATTAAAGCAGCTCTCCCTACTCTGCAAGGATGGATGCCTGGCCAAACAAACTTGGGTTTTGCGGTCAATACGGACTCGAACTCAGCGACACCAAATCTGGGTAATAATCCTCCTGAAATGACGGCTTCTGCTACTGCAGACGAGGTCAGGGAGGCAAGAAGAGAGGTCTAGGAGCTCCGGGCCATGTTCTACGCCCAAAAAAACTGCCAAGACCTCAGGATACGACAACCGTATCCCGCTGCATGGAGAGATGTTCCCTTTCCACAAAGTATAAACCATTCCACATCAATCCATATGATGGAAAGACCTTCGTAAGTCAGTACATTACTTACTTTGAGGTCACCACCGACCATCTGCCCCATGACGATGCCATCCTTACATGATTATTCATCGGGGCATTGGAAGGGGTCGTCTTCGAATGGTTCCGTAACCTGTCAGACAACTGCATCCACTCCTTCGCCAGCTTCACACGCATGTTCTTGGAGAGATTCTACGAAGTTGGACAGGACGTCATAATGTCTACCCTCATGGACGTCGTTCAAAGGGAGAATGAGCTGACAAGGAACTATATTGAGCGGTTTTGCCAAACCACAATAAAGTTGCCGTCTGGTAATCCGGATTTCTCCTTAATTAAAATTTACCAAAAGAGACTGCTCCCAACAATCAACCTCTGGATAGGCAAAACTCAATTTAAAGACTGGAGGACGTTTATCATCAGTGCCACTAGCGTCAAGGACATGTTGAAGAAGGCTCGCCAACTGGGATTGTACATCTCGGAGGGAGAGGAGAAGGGCAATTGCCCTAATACCAACAACAATAACGGTGGTAACGCCTCCAACAATTGGGACAACAAGGGCAAGCAGGCTATGATGGCCGACACAGCCCAGAAGCCTGAGTCAAAACTGGCAGACAAGCAATGGCCGTAAATGATTTACTCCTTCGAAGACGGCCATGTCAATCCCATCTTAGATATACTCATACAAGGAGATAGAATTTGGCTCCCTCCACCAAGACGGAAACCTCGACCAGAAGAAATAGAGAGTCTGAAGTACTGTCATTACCACCGCTACGTCCACCATGATACACACGACTGATACCAAGTAAAGTGATACATCAAACATCTCATCGATTCGAAGGCTCTGGCCATTGATTTCGAAGAGGTGACCGTGGCAGCCAATATGGTATCAGTACAATTCGGCAGCTTTCCTCCAACAGAGACTCAAGACAGCGTGATACCCGTCCCTTTGGCGATAATGGAGATTGCTAATCTTCTACCTCCTCGAGATCTGGCTACTGGTCTAGTACCCCTTACCACGTTACGAGGGGAGGTCATGTGGGTCCATCCAGACTTGGTACCTGAAGTGACTAAGTCCATACCACCCTCCATTGGCAAGAAAAAGAATAGAAAAGTCAGATCCTGCCACACAATCTCGGCAGATGTCGAGGAAGCCGCAGCTGTCGTTACTCAGTCTGGTACTCAATCCCAACCTACACCAGATAACTCGACTGAAGAACATCAGCCGGCTACTGCTGACGCTCCGGGACCTTCTTAACCTCCGACGACCGACAAGCCTAGGCCGAAGGAGACTCGCTTTGACAAATCCCTCCGAAAAGAGGCATCTCATAGGCAAGAAAGGCCCTAAAACTTTGTCAACTTGGTACAATTGGCCAACACACCGGCCAAATTGTCATTATATGAGCTCTTGAGACTCTCCAAGGATGTTCGCGTGGCTTTGAGTGATGCACTCCAGAATGCCGACGCATATCTGGCTCAGGTCAACCTCACGAAAGAGAGCCCGCCTGCAAATCTCCAAGACAGCGCTTGCACAGGAGCGATGCCCAACATTGTCTTCACGCTGCAGGATATGCTCATCAAAACCAATTTGCATGATCGTCCGTTATACTACACTGGATACATCGGGAACGTAAAGGTGGATCGGATGCATATTGATCCTAGTTATTCCATAAGCATCATCCCGAAGGGTATGTTACATCATCTCCGTATTCCTATGCATCGCCTGACGCCAACAAGTGTCACCCTCATTTCCCGTATTTCGTATTTGTACTAGAAGTTGGATTTTGACCTGTATTTTATTTTCTCGGATTTTGGCCTGTAATTAAAATTTGGCTCGACTTGCAGATTTTGGTTTCCTTGAAAGATGGGTTTTGACATGGCTTGGTTTAATGTTGTGGAGTAGGATTAGTTTGGTTTGGTTTAATATGCATGGTACACTTTAGCCTATGCTCCACCCTCATTCCACCACAACCTACCCCCATTAAATCCCACATAACTTTTCTCTCTCCTCTTTATTCTCCATTAATTTCTCCATCTTCTTCTTCCTTCTTCCTCCATACAACACCAACCTACATAGGCAAGTGCACCTTGCCACCAAATAAGCACCACAATTTATTTGTCCATTAGCTAGATTAGGCCATGGAGAGCAACATTAGAACTTGACATTTTGTGATTTGGAGCTTCCATTTTTCTAGATCTAGGTTTTAACCATTTTCGGAAATTCTTGGTTTTAATCTATCAAAATTTAATTTTTGCTTGTTTTGATGCTTCCATGTGGAAGAGAATTCAATTTTTACACAAGGTAGAACTTTGAAAATCTAGATTTGGTTTTGATTTGGCCAAGTTATGAAGAATCAAATTTTGGTGTTCTTGAGAGTTTCCTCTCGGTTTGGAGAAGAAGACCCCCCTCGGCCTGCGCTCTTTAGCGCATGGCTGACTTGCGCTCAGCCCCCTGGGCTGAATTGTGCATCCTCCCCTCGGCCAGCGCTCTTTAGCGCAGTGCTGATCAGCGCAGCTTGCCTCTTGGCAAACTATGTACCCCTCGGCCGTGCGCCACTTGCCCCTGCGCCATCTATCCCCGGCGCACTTGGCCCCTGCGCCATCCATCCCCCGACGCACTTGGCCCCTGCGCCATTGGCCCTTGCGCCATCGGCTGTGCGCCATTGCCCCTGCGCCATCCATCCCCGGCGCACTTGGCCCCTGCGCCATCCGTCCCCCGACGTACTTGGCGCTGCGCCATTGACCCTTGCGCCTTCGGCCGTGCGACATCGGCCTATGCATCTTCGGCCGTGCGCCATTGACCCCTGCGCCCTGGGACCCTACGCCATCCACCCTCTGCGCAACCCACTTGTCCATGATGGTTTTGTTTATTTCTTGGACTTGGCTTCTCTTTTGTGGATTGGGTTTTGAGATCTTGTTTCACACAGCACGACTATCTTGACCCAACACGACCTGGCACAGTTTTCGATGATTTTTGCTTATGACTAATACGGTTTTCCTGATCTTGCGAAGTATGATTTTAGTACCTCTGATCTCCTTAATAGTGACCCGATGGGGTACACACTTGACTTGTAACCTGTGATTCATGATTTATCTCTGTAACCAGATAACTTGGTAGTGGCCCGTGGCGGCGCACTCTTGACTTGTAACTTGTAACTTGACTTGGCTCGATGCCGTTGCGATGACTAACTTGACTCTTGCAACTAACCCTGACCCGTGGGTGTTCCTGCTTGCTTGCTTGTGAAATCCACTTGTCTTGTCTTGCATCATGTCTAGGACGTGACTCCCTGGATCCCACGGTCAGGGATTCGTACTAGATATAAATTAGGCTAATAATTAGATCAAACTTTAGTTCATAGAGGATTTCCAGTCACAGGCAATCTCGTTATCTGGACGCTTTAATTGGACTTGTAGCTTGCTGACGAGTAGAGCACATTTCCAGCACACTGTCATGTGTTGCACCCTCTAAGTCACCTAAGGGTATATCGTCTCCTGGGCGATGTACCCAACCATACTTTCAACCCCGCGGAAGGATAACTAGATTGTCTGCAGGGCTTGGGACTGAGAATTTCTCACTTGCATCTTGTTAGTAATTAGGCTTGTGATAACCCTAGTTAGTTAACGTAGTAAGCCATAGTAATTGCTTGGCCTCTTGTGAATGTATGGTATCCAGCCCTGTCTAAGTCTTGTCTAGTCCCTACACCTGGTACTCCTGTATATGATTGTTTTACTTATCCTTAACAATAAATGAATAAAGACAAGGGTCATTCAGGCGAAGGGTTACAACCCCGGTCCTTATTTGGTTTATGGGTTGTGATCTGGCTTCCGGAATGGTTCCACGTCCCTAGTCGTTTATCGTCTTGTTTTACTTTTATTACTTGTACTTTTCTTCCATTTATCTTATGTTCTGATATGCTGGCTTTTGTTCTTATTTTGTGGCCTCCCTTGTGGCACTTGATCTTTCTGGGGTTTGACCCAGCTGGTTTTGTGTGGCCAGATTTCGGAGCAGCACCCGAGGATCTACCGAACCTCCAGCCCGATGGTGGCGACTAGAAGAAAACCGGGCTAAGAGTGGGTTTTCTATTTTGTTTCGCTCACTCTATTGTAAAATTATTCTTTTGAGGCGTTTAGCCGACGAGCACTTGTTAGCTCAATGCACATTTACTTACTGTCTGCCTACTGGCTGTAAACATGATTAACAAATCCTAGGGTTGATCATGTATGACTTAACTCTTGCTAGTCCTCGCATTTTGTAAGACTAGCTTCATGATCAACTGAATATGTAATATTTGGGACGCCTTTTATTGTATATTTGGTGGTCAAATATCTTGTAACTGTATTACTTGCTGGAGATTGAGACAATAGGCTTGACCTTAAGAGACCGTTGGCTTGTAGTAAACCCTCATATCTAGACAGTCGTGACCGTATAGCGAGGTGGACTCCATTTCAATATACGTAGCTAGCTATGTCCGCTCCCGCTCTCCAGTATTCTGGTTCTGGGGCGTGATACGGTTTAAGTGGTGGCCTATACAGGTCTTGTCAATCATGAAATATGAGGGTTTACCGAATAGATGTCTCAATCAGTATTCGTCCTTGATCTTTGCTCATATTTTCAAATCCCTGAGATTCTTGCCCTGATCATGTGCTTGTATCGTTGATCTGTCCTGGTCCTTCCTTATTATTTTTTTTGTGTCGTCTTTTTCAGCGGTACTGTACCTGACCCAGCCGATCAGCGAGGCGGAGCAACTCCTGCGGACCAGCAGCAACCCGAAGATCAAGCCCAACACTCCGGAGTAGCCTCCAGAGTTGTGCCTACTGGAGGAGAGCCTCCAGTTCAGCCCGTTCAGCCTGCCGAGCCGGATGATGGCACTTTGGTAGGTCTCATCTGGACCTTGATAGCTCCCCAGGATCATCGAGGAGATGCCTTGCACCAGGTAGTGGCGGATGCTTTGACCAGAGACGGTTATCCAGGGAACAGCGCGGCCAACAGCTTCAAGCGCTTGAACCCTCCATTCTTCGACGGCAGCGAAGATGCGATTGCCGCAGACGCTTGGCTTCAGGATATCGAGGTGATTCTGGAAGCAGCTAGAACACCTGAGAATGAGAAGGTGGCAGTGGTACGCCTACAGTTGCTGGACTTGGCTCGCAGTTGGTGGACGGCGCAAGCCATGGGATTAGTGGCATCCATTGCTTGGGCGGTGTTCAGAGAGAGATTCCAGATGAAGTATTTCGATGCTGTAGCTCGGTACGACCTGCAGACGAGATTTACCAACTTGAAGCAATGAGGCAGAATGGTCGACGGTTATGCATCTGAGTTTACTAGGCTCAGTAGGTTTGCCTCCACCTTGGTGGCAACCGAGTTTGATAGGGCCCAACGGTTCCAGCAGGGACTGTATTTGGAGATCTTGTTGGCAGTCGAGCAGTTCGAGCACCAGACGTTCGATACAGTATTGGGAGTAGCCAGGAGGCATGAGTATACCTCCCAGAGGATCGTGGATAGGACCGAAGGTAGGAAGCGGTCCCACAGTCAGATGCACCAATCATCAGCTCCGGCCCTGGCAGCTAGGAGTTTGACCATTGAAACTCCGAGGCGGGTGGCCTCAGTAATGTCGGTTCAGCATTCAACCCTGACGTACCCGCAGCAGCAGAAGCAGAAGTAGACTTTCGCGATGGGATGCTCACATTGCGGGAAGCCAGGCCATGTGGTGGCAGATTGTCGTAGGACGCAAGGATTGTGCCTGGCTTGTGGAGCGACAGATCATAAAATAGGAGCCTGCCCGAATAGGGGTAGTTTATCCTCTTCCAACCTAACCAGTCCATCAGTTAGGGGACCAGCACCTATGCAGCAGCAGCAGTACCCGAGGCCCTTATTGCCTCAGGCCCAGGCGTTTTATCAGCAGAACCAGCAGCAGTGTACCCAAGCCCAAGTGCAGAGCAGGCAGAGAGGTTTCCAGCAGAGGGGACCCGCAGCTAGAGGATAAGGTCAGGCCATGATGATGACTATAGAAGAAGAAGTTGTACCAGGTGAGATAGTGGCAGGTACTATTCTCGTCAACTCCTCTCCAGCATTGGTATTATTTGATTCTGGTGCATCGCATTCATTCATGTCTGCATGATTCGTGACACGGATATGATTGGAGCCCGAGTCATTATCAGTGAGGCTTAATATACTTACTGGTAATGGTCTTGTGGGAGTAGATCGAGTGTTTTCTTCGTGTCGGATCGTAGTTAGCGGTAGAGAGTTCCCCGCTAGATTTATAGAATTCCCTATGGCAGACTATGATGTAGTCTTAGGCATGGATTGGTTGAGGAACCAGTATGCTAGGATAGACTGCCATGTTGGCAGGGTTATTTTCAGCATTTCGGGCGAGCTAGAGTTCTCATTTTCCAAAGGCGCAGTGGAACCATCTTCTCCAGTATTACGGATGGCAGTAGCAGCGGTACAGTTACCCAGGATAGTTGAAGAATTTTCAGATATCTTCCCAGAAGAACTTCCAGGGATGCCGCCAGAGTGGGAGATCGAGTTCACTATAGACTTGATCCCCGGGACAGCACCAGTATCAAAGCGAGTCTACAGGATGGCGCCTTCAGAGTTGGAGATTTTGTACAAGATGATTGAAGAACTCAGGACCAAGGGATTCATTCGTGCAAGTGGATCGCCTTGGGGAGCCCCGATGCTTCTTGTGAAAAAGAAGGATAGTACGTCCAGGATATGTGTAGATTATCGTACCTTGAACTTAGTGACAATCAAGAACAGATACCCTCTTCCGAGGATAGATGACTTGTTTGATCAACTCAGAGGGGCTTCAGTATTTTCAAAGATAGACTTGCGATCAGGATACCACCAGATCAGAGTCAGAGAGCAGGACATCCCGAAGACAGCCTTCTGATCTAGGTATGGGCATTAGGAGTTCCTTGTTATGCCCTTTGGAGCGACCAATGCACCGGCCGTATTCATGGACCTCATGAATCGCATTTTCATGCCTTACTTGGATCAGTTCATGATCGTATTCCTAGATGATATCCTGGTCTACAGCAAGAGCGAAGCAGAGCACGAGCAGCATCTCAGAATCGTTCTTCAGATGCTTAGAGAGCATCAGTTGTACGCCAAGTTCAGTAAGTGCGAGTTCTGGCTTGATCGTATTTCGTACTTGGGTCACATCATTACCCGAGGAGGAGTGGAAGTGGATACCCAGAAGATTGTGGCTATCGAGTCATGGCCAGTACCTAGCTCAGTGGCAGAGGTTCGCAGCTTCCTTGGATTGGCCGGCTACTACCGACGATTCGTTTCAGATTTTACAAGGATTTCAGCACCGATGACCCAGTTGACCCGCCAGGATGTGCAGTTTGCTTGGACAGCGGAGTGTCAGAAATCATTTGACAAGTTAAAGCAAGGGTTGTTAACGGCCCCCATTCTCACACTTTCAGATGGGACCGGAGGATTCACAGTTTATTGCGACGCTTCAGGCAGAGGATTGGGGTGTGTCTTGATGCAGCATGGGAAGGTAATATCTTATGCATCATGTCAACTTCGTAATCATGAGAAGAATTACCCGACCCACGACTTGGAGCTGGCAGCAGTAGTGTTTGCACTCAAGTTGTGGAGGCACTACTTGTATGGAGATAGAGTGGAGATATTTACTGATCAGAAGAGCCTGAAGTATGTTTTCACCCAGAAGGACCTTAATATGCGACAGAGAAGATGGCTTGAGCTACTGGTGGACTACGATGTGGATTTGTAATATCACCCAGGGAAGGCCAACGTTGTAGCAGATGCGTTGAGCCGGAGAGCCGGAATTTACTTCCTAATGGCGCAACCAGAGTTATTGGCAGATTTTCAGAAGATGGGAATTGAGGTGGTTCTTCCTATCAGTATGGCATTGATGGCCAGTCTACAGGTTCATCCAGCATAGTTGAGAGAATTCGGATGGCGCAGTCTACATATTCCAAGCTTCAGCGGCTCAGAGCAGAGTGTGAGACAGGAAGGAGACCAGAGTTGTGCATTCATGAAGATGGTATACTTCGGCATGGCACTCGTCTTTGTGTACCTAGTAGAGATATCAGACAGAAAGTTATGACAGAAGCTCACAGTTCGTATTATTCTATTCATCCTGGTGGTACGAAAATGTACCGTGATATTCGTCAGCATTTCTAGTGGAATGGCATGAAGAGGGAGATAGCCCGGTATGTCTCTCGGTGTTTGGTTTGCCAGCAGGTTAAAGCTGAACATCAGAGGCCCGCTGGACTTCTTCAGCCCTTGTCGATTCCAGAATGGAAGTGGGAGCATGTGACCATAGATTTTGTGACTGGACTGCCTAGATCCCCAGCTGGTCGAGACGCTATTCGGGTTATAGTTAACCGGCTCACGAAGGTGGCTCATTTTCTTCCATTCAGAGTTGGGCAGTCTACGGCTCAGTTGGCAGAGATATATCTTAGGCAGATTGTCAGGCTTCACGGTGTGCCCGTCAGTATCACCTCGGAACGAGATTCAAGGTTTACGTCACACTTTTGGCACAGCCTACAAGAGAGTTTGGGAACTCACCTTCAGTTTAGCTCAGTATATCATTCGCAGACAGATGGCCAGTCAGAGCGCATAATCCAGACTCTTGAAGACATGTTGAGGTCTTGCACGCTTGACTTCAAAGGTTCGTGGGAAGATCACCTGCCTCTGGTAGAATTCTTCTATAATAATAGTTTTCAGGCCAGCATCCAGATGGCACCATTTGAGGCACTGTATGGCAGGAAGTGCAGGTCCCCGCTAGCATGGGACGATGTCGGAGAGAGGCAGATGCTCGGTCCTGAAATGATTGCCCAGACAGTTGAAGTAGTCAGAAAAGTCAGGGATCATCTTCGAGTTGCCCAAGACCGCCAGTAATATTAGGCCGATGCTCATCGGCGTCCCTTAGAGTTTGCTATCGGCGACCATGTATTCCTTAGGATCTCGCCTAACCGCGGCGTCATTCGCTGTGGCGTGCGGGAAAAGCTTAGTCCTAGGTATATAGGGTCGTTCGATATCCTGGAGCGAGTAGGAGATGTATCCTATCGTCTTGCTCTTCCACCGTCGCTAAGTGAGGTGCATGATGTATTCCATGTTTCCCAATTATGACGGTATATTTCGGACCCGAGCCATATCCTAGACCATTCTGAATTGGTTGTTGGTACCAACCTTTCGTATGAGGAGAGGCCCGTGTCTATATTGGACCGGAGGGAGGAGATACTCAAGAACAAGACTATTAGCTTAGTCCGTGTTGCTTGGGATCATCACTCTCTAGGTGAGTCAACGTGGGAGCGTGAGGACGATATTCGATCGCGATATCCCTACTTGTTTGACTCGTAAGGTATAATGTCTTCCTTATGCCTTATACTTTTCGTCCCTTGCTTGCATGTATGATTGTATGATTGAATTGCTTAGTATAGTTATTGGTGCTTAGTATAGCTTATCGTGGCAATATCTAGCTCCTTGATTAAACTTCGAGGACGGAATTCTTTTAAGGTGGGTAGAGTTGTCACCCTCATTTCCCGTATTTCATATTTATACTAGAAGTTGGATTTTGGCCTGTATTTTATTTTCTCGGATTTTGGCCTGTAATTAAAATTTGGCTCGACTTGCAGATTTTGGTTTCCTTGAAGGATGGGTTTTGACATGGCTTGGTTTTATTTTGTGGAGTAGGATTGGTTTGGTTTGGTTTAATATGCATGGTACACTTTAGCCTATGCTCCACCCTCGTTCCACCACAACCCACCCCCATTAAATCCTACCTAACTTTTCTCTCTCCTCTTTATTCTCCATTAATTTCTCCATCTTATTCTTCCTCCTTCCTCCACACAACACCAACCTCCATAGGCAAGTGCACCTTGCCACCAAATAAGCACCACATTTTATTTGTCCATTAGCTAGATTAGGCCATTGAGAGCAATATTAGAACTTGGCATTTTGTGATTTGGAGCTTCCTTTTTTCTAGATCTAGGTTTTAACCATTTTCAAAAATTCTTGGTTTTGATCTATCAAACTTTGATTTTTGCTTGTTTTGATGCTTCCATGTGGAAGAGAATTCAATTTTTACACAAGTTAGAACTTTGAAAATCTAGATTTGGTTTTGATTTGGCCAAGTTATGAAGAATCAAATTTTGGTGTTCTTGAGAGTTTCCTCTCGGTTTGGAGAAAAAGACCCCCCTCGAGCTGTGCTCTTTAGCGCAGGGCTGACTTGCGCTCAGCCCCCTGGGCTGAATTGCGCATCCTCCCCTCGGTCAGCGCTCTTTAGCGCAGTGCTGATCAGCGCAGCTTGCCCCTTGGCGAACTGTACACCCCTCGACCGTGCGCCATTTGCCCCTGCACCATCCATCCCCGGTGCACTTGGCCCCTACGCCATCCATCCCCCGGCGCACTTGGCCCCTGCGCCATTGACCCTTGCGCCATCGGCCGTGCACCATTGCCCCTGCGCCATCCATCCCCGGCGTACTTGGCCCCTGCGCCATCTATCCCACGGCGCACTTGGTCCTGCGCCATTGACCCTTGCGCCCTCGGCCGTGCGCCATCGGCCCATACGCCCTCGGCCGTGCGCCATTGACCCCTACGCCCTGGGACCCTGCGCCATCCACCCGCTGTGCAACCCACTTGTCCATGATGGTTTGGTTTATTTCTTGGACTTGGCTTCTCTTTTGTGGATTGGGTTTTGAGATCTTGTTTCACACAGCACGACTATCTTGACCCAACACGACCTGGCACGGTTTTTGATGATTTTTGCTTATGACTAATACGGATTTCCTAATCTTACGATGTATGATTTTAGTACCTCTGATCTCCTTAATAGTGACCCGATGGGGTACATACTTGACTTGTAACCTGTGATTCATGATTTATCTCTGTAACCAGATAACTTGGTAGTGGCCCGTGGCGGCGCACTCTTGACTTGTAACTTGACTTGGCTCGATGCCGTTGCGATGGCTAACTTGACTCTTGCAACTAACCATGACCCATGGGTGTTTCTGCTTGCTTGCTTGTGAAATCCACTTGTCTTGTCTTGCATCATGTCTATGACGTGACTCCCTGGTTCCCACGGTCAGGGATTCGCACTAGATATAAATTAGGCTAATGATTAGATCAAACTTTAGTTCATGGAGGATTTCCAGTCATAGGCAATCTCGTTATCTGGGTGCTTTAATTGGACTTATAGCTTGCCGACGAGTAGAGCACATTTCCAGCACACTGTCATGTGTTCCACCCTATAAGTCACCTAAGGGTATATCGTCTCCTGGGCGATGTAACCAACCATACTCTCAACCCCGCAGAAGGATAACTAGATGGTCTGCAGGGCTTGGGACTGGGAATTTCTCACTTGCATCTTGTTAGTAATTAGGCTTGTGATAACCCTAGTTAGTTAAAGTAGTAAGCCGTAGTAATTGCTTGGCCGCTTGTGAATGTATGGTGTCCAGCCCTGTCTAAGTCTTGTCTAGTCCATATACCTGGTACTCCTGTATATGATTGTTTTACTTATCCTTAACAATAAATGAATAAAGACAAGGGCCATTCAGGCGAAGGGTTACAATCCCGGTCCTTGTTTGGTTTACGGGTTGTGATCTGGCTCCCGGAATGGTTCCACGTCCCTAGTCGTTTATCGTCTTATTGTACTTTTATTACTTGTACTTTTCTTCCATTTATCTTATGTTCTGATATGCTGGTTTTTGTTCTTATTTCGTGGCCTCCCTTGTGGCACTTGCTCTTTCTGGGGTTTGACCCAGTTGGTTTTGTGTGGCCAGATTTCGGAGCAGCACCCGAGGATCTACCGAACCTCCAGCCCGATGGTGGCGACTAGAAGGAACCCAGGCTAAGAGTGGGTTTTCTATTTTGTTTCGCTCACTCTATTGTAAAATTATTCTTTTGAGGCACTTAGCCGACGAGCACTTGTTAGCTCGATGCACATTTACTTACTGTCTGCCTATGGGCTGTAAACATGATTAACAAATCATAGGGTTGATCATGTATGACTTAACTCTTGCTAGTCCTCGCATTTTGTAAGACTAGCTTCATGATCAACTGAATATGTAATATTTGGGACGCCTTTTATTGTATATTTGGTGGTCAAACATCTTGTAACTGTATTACTTGTGGAGATTGAGACAATAGGCTTGACCTTAAGAGACCGTTGGCTTGTAGTAAACCCTCATATCTAGACAGCCGTGACCGTATAGCGAGGTGGACTCCATTTCAATATACGTAGCTGGCTATGTCCGCCCCCGCTATCCAGTATTCTGGTTCTGGGGCGTGACAACAAGCACCGCCATCAGCAGTTTCAATTCGGACAGGAGCTACCTGATTGGAAAGATCCGCTTGAAGTGCCAAATTGGCGATCTTCAGTCAGAAGTGACCTGTTACGTCATAGATGCGGACACTTCCTATAATATCCTCCTGGGGCGCCCTTGGATACATGATTACATGATCGTGCCTTCCATGCTGCACCAGTACTTCAAGTATGTCGACAAACACGGCTTCGTGAGGACAGAATTTGCCGACATCGATCCCTTTAAAGGGATCGAATCTTGCTACTCAGACTCCTGCTTATACGAAAAGTCGACGAGACACCTAGGCATAGGAGATGTGCAAGCTCGAACTGAGACAGCCACAGGATCAGAAGCACCTCTGACGATCCACCTCCAAGCTCGCAAACCTGGCAAGTTCGCACCCCTTACGGCCGCTCTGCGTAAGGACGCAATCAGCCTCTCGACACAAGAGGGGCAAATGATAATCCGGCTGCCAAGTTCCAGCCAAGCGCCAAGACCCACAACGGAGCCACTGACAATCAGACTGTCCAGAGTCGGCCAGCCACAAACGGAGAAGCTTAATCCCTCCGACAAGCCAATGACGATACGTCTTCCCCAAAAGAATCGTCAGCCCGATGCAAAGTCTGGGGCTTCTAGCGAGCCAACCACTCCCCATCCAGCATCGAGTACATGGGGGTCGCTAGTTTGCCAACGACTCCACCTTCTGCTCCACCAGCGGAACCCCTGATGATCAAGTTGTCCAAGTCATCCTCTCAGTCTTCATTTATAAAGGGGGTGGCCGAAGAAGAACCAAAACTGGCCAAGTATGTGGCTGCTCACACTGGTGTTCCATCCGCAGATGATATAATCCCGTTAGAAAAGATACCTTACTTCATCAATAAAGGGCTATCTTTGAACTACATCGAGCTTAATAAGCTCTGTACAATGTATGCTATGGAACACGGTATAGGCACTCACCTACACACACAGGTGACAAATGTTTGCACTGAAAATCAACTCACTCCCGTGGAAGATGCTTACCGCATAATCGAGGAAGGGGATCACCTAATCATCTTCGGCCAGAAGAATAATCCACAGCCCTTCAAGATGGAAGAAGTTGAGCTCGAACCCGACACCGGGAGATTGTCCCTTTATCTGTATAGTTCCCAATCCAAGTACCTTATGCAAAAACAAGGATATGATCTGGGAACTACTCCAGGCTTGAACTACGGTATTGGACGACGGTTACCCTTACAATCGTCGATCCCGGCTGGAAAACCATGAGATTACTATAACAAGACCAGACGTGGGCTAGGTTATGTCACACCCGTGACAACACCCGAAAGCTCAGACGGAGAATGCGACTGGCACTCACAGTCAATCGGATCACCCACTTCCGATTCGGATATCAGTATTGGGGACATGCTCAGGCAAGTCTAGTTCGTCAATATGGCACTTGCCGATGCCTATGAAGAAGATGAAGACATTCAGGAACTTCTTGAGCTAGAGCCATGGGCACAACATCTAGATACGCAGTGGGAGAAGCGGTTAGAACAAAGAGAGCCTCCCACCGAAGATGAGGTTGTACAAGTTGATCTCGGTGATGAATCCTCCCCAAAACCCATCTTCGTCAACAAGAATCTGACTGATGAAGAGCGAGAATCACTACTTGAACTTGTCAAAGAATAAACCCCGATGTTGCTCTTCACAAGCTCAACATTCGGCCAGATGCAAAGCCAGTCAAACAACAGCAACGATGCTTCTGTCCAGGCATCATGGATGCGATCGAAGCCGAAGTCAACAAACTGATAGCCAGTGGCTTCATTCGTGAGGAACAACATCCGGACTGGGTCGCCAACATAGTACCGGTCCTCAAGAAGAATGGGAAGATTTGAATCTACATCGACTTCCACAATCTGAATGAGGCGTGTCCCAAAGATGAGTTCCCCCCACCCTATCACAGACATCATGATTGACAACACCAGCAGCTTCGAACGTATATCATTCATAAATGGTTTCTCGGGGTACAACCAAATCAAGATGTCTCCCGACGATGAAAAGCATACATCATTCCGAACACCAATAGGCACGTTCTGCTACACAGTCATGTCTTTCGGTTTAAAGAACGCTGGCGCCACATATCAAAGAGCCATGAGTATCATCTTCAGGGACCACTTGCGCAAGACCATGGAGTGCTATGTTGATGACATCGCTGTCAAGAGTCGCTTTAAGGGAGACTATCTGCAGGATCTGAGGATGGTATTCGACCTCATGCGGGCGCATAACTTAAAAATGAATCCTACAAATCCTTTTAGGGTGTCTCCAGTGGAAAATTCCTGGGTTTTATCATTATCGCCCAGGGAATCCATATAGATCCGGAGAAGACAAAGGCAATCATGGAGATGAGTCCTCCGAGAAATCTCCGTGAACTCCGAGGCCTTCAAGGGAGGCTAGCCTATATCAGAAGGTTTATCTCTAACCTCTCCGGGCGATGTCAGCCATTCACCCATCTCATGAAGAAAGGTGTCTCATTCGTATGGGATTAAGAATACCAACGTACCTTCGACAGCATCAAAGAATACTTGTCGAACCCTCCAGTCCTGGTGGCCCCGGTTGCTGAAAAACCATTCCTGCTCTACGTACGAGCAATGGAGCATTCCCTCGGCGCTCTGCTAGCACAAAATGACGATGCATGCCATAAGCAAGCTATATATTACCTCAGCCGAATGATGATCGGGCCAGAGCACCGATATATCACCGTGGAGAAGGAATGCCTCACCCTGGTGTTCGCCATTCAAAAGACGCAACACTATGTCACGAAGCAAACCATACATGTGATATCTCGAGTCAACCCCCTCAGGGTCCTCATGACGAGCCCAGGGGCACTCAGCTCTCGCCTCGCTACATGGACAATATTACTGTCCCCTACCATATGATCTTCGTCCCGCAAAAGGCTGTTAAAGGTCAAGCTATAGCAGACTTTTTAGCAGCCCACCCAGGCTCGGAGTCGGCTAGAATATATGAAGAAATCCCAGATGAGATCGTCGACTCGCATACGGCCTCTCATGATGATATATGGCGAATGTTAGTCGGTGGTGCTTCAAGGACCGGACCCAAGGGCAACATCGTCGTCGGAGTCGGGGTGGTGCTGGTTTCTCCTTCCGGACTGGTGATCAATCGCGCTTACTCCCTCACAGAACCCTGCTCTAACAATGTGGCCGAGTACAACGATTTAGTCATTGGCCTCCAACTTGCAAGAGAGCTGGGGGTAGAACATCTTGAAGTATACGGTAATTCACATTTAATAGTCAATCAGATTCGGGATTCATACGAAGTCCGCCATGAAGACATGATCCCCTATCACCAAATAGCGATCAACATCATCTCGTCATTTGAAGGGTTCTTCATCGAACACGTCCCCAAACTCCAAAATATCGAAGCCTATGCCCTAGCAGGCCTTGCCGCTTTCCTAGCAGTACCGAACCATATTCATCATTTGGTGGACGCGATAGGCTATGAACTGGTCTATCCCAAGAACAATGTTCAATTCGTGGCGAGTTATTCTGCTCAGACGATCAACGAAGTAGCAGACTGGAGATAACTATTCATTGACTTCGTAGTCTACGACATCCTGTCCGAGAACCTAAAGGAAGCCACCTCTATCAGAAGGCGTTCTATCAGATTCTTCTACTATACAGAGACGAAAATGCCGTACCGCCGATCCTACAATGGATTATTACTTAGATGTCTGTCAAACGCAGAAGCCAAAGAAGCCGTACGCGAAGCTCATGACGGTGTCTGCGGGGCCCATCAGCCTGGTCCAAAATTGCAAGACCGTCTTCGCCGAATGGGGTACTACTGGCCCACGATGGTAGCAGATGTGATAGACTATGCAAGAAAGTGCAAAGCCTGCCAAGTCCACGCAGACTTTATCCACCAGCCATCCGAATTTCTACATCCAACAGTGGCTTCCTGGCCATTCGAAGCATGGGAAATGGATATATATATATAGAGACATGGGTTAAAAATCAATTAGATACATTATATATATATATATATATATATATATATATATATATATATATATATATATATATATATATATATATATATACATGTCATTATTCTACATTAACAAATTGCATTCCTACATGCATATTGCATATATATATTATCCACACATTGCATAATTATACTAAAATCCTATGGACATTATACATATATTACATATCACATGCTCATACACATATTAGAAGGAAAGGGGAGGAAATTGGTTAAATGTGTGATGTGGTGTGTGTGTTACTTGACAGTGAATAGGTAGTGTGTGTGTGTATACCTTAGTTTGAAATGTGTGTGTGTATGTGTGAGTTCTCAGTGTCAAATAGGAAAACAGTATATTCTCAGGAAATAGGCAATGTGTGTGTGTCACGACCCGCACCCATTGTGAGGGTACGAGAGCGTAACAACGCCCAGCCTACGCCGCAGTGTCGGCGGTAGAACGCTGTTCTAGGTCATGAACTATAACTAACATATTAGAATACTCTCCCAAAAGGAGGCCAACACAGAGGTATAACTCAATCACAATCTACAGATAGAAAATGGCACGATGAAATAGATAAAGAAATCCTCAACTGAGGTACAACAGAAATGAAATACAAGTCTAATCATCTCTAAACATATACAACTCTGAATCAAGAACAACAACTAAACATAAAATGGAAAACAGTCTAAGCTATCTATACTAAGCAGGGTATCGTCCTCAGCAGCTGCTTGAACCTCCCCAGGGGTCCAGGTCGCGAGTGTCATCTAGGCAAGCTCCAAGTAAGGGGTGCAGGGTTCCTCATCATCCTCTGTAAAATTTTTAACAGGTCCAGTCAGGACGGAAGCGAGCACAGTACATCTCAACAGTTCATAGCAGGTTAGAAAATATAATCATGCAGTAAAGTAAGATATAGATACTGAAGGAAATACAGTATGTAAACAGAGAGAGAACTGTAATAGAAATATCTACTATAAGTAGAGAGCTACCAGTGACTAGTGATTCAGAGTACAAAGTCGATATGTGAACGGCTTGATTTGTACATGGCTATACTAAAGAGGCGTACATGGCTATTCTACTTTGGAAATTGTTCACATGGCTATTTATACTCCCCCGTACCCCCAACTAATACACAAGGATCCAAACAGGTTATGTTATGATTCTATGTAACAGCCCCCGAAGGGTAGTAGACCCCGAAGGTGATAGACCCCAAAGGTAATAGACCCCGAAGGTAATAGACCCCGAAGGTGATACATAGTAGTCCCAAAAATGGGGATTCTGATAGACCCAATAAATGGGATAAGGATTCAGAGAAGACTTTGTGATCATATGGGTATATGTTACAAGTGATCAAAGAGCCAAAGAAGCATATGATACGCCATATAAGTGAAACGCACAGAACATAGAGTACCCGATGCTCCCTGAAGGGATAACATCTCAAGAAGGGATCCATATAGTACTAATCCGTGTGACCAACGTGACAGTATCAAGTAAAGTAATTTAATGCAGGAAATAATTCTAAGCAGGATATGAAAAGATCAGAGAATGTACTCGCCTGGTATCTGAATAGCTGTGAAAATGTACTGTCCGAGATGAGGCACCTGACTCCTAGTTAGAGCAACACAAGTCACAACAAGTCCAGAATGGTAATATGATGCACTACAATGCGTTCTACATGAATCTAGGTCAATCTAGACCAAAGTCAACTCTTGGTCAACTCTGGTCAACCCTATAAGTCAAACTAGGTCAAACTAGTCTAATCTAGGTTTAGCAAGTCATTCTAGGTTCTAGCAAGCCTAAACAGTCTATCTAGACTCCAACTAGGTATACCATGCCTAACCATACCATATTCACATAACCACATGATATGGCTATGACTAATAGTCTATTAGGAATACACCTATCCTATAGTCACTATACCATTTCACCCATATATCATAACATATCACATAATATCATATATACAATATATTATGTCATATGGTATCCCATACTCTATAACATATAATATCATATAGTATCATATATAAATATATATACATTTCACACATTCCTATATATAATTGATATGTATAGTACAACACTATGATATATATTAAATAGGAACTTATATATATATATATTACATAGAGCATATATTATATAAATATAAGGAAGGGGAGGGGGACACATGAGTACAAGGGTGTGTGTGTGAAAGAAAGAGGGTTCAGTCATGTGAACTGCCAAAGGCATGTGAGGGTGAGCCACATGTGTACATGACAGTGATTAGGAACATGTGTAAAATCTCAGAAAAACCATATTAGCATTATACAAAAATCGGCATAAGGATAGGGTTCACATCCATAGTTTCAGAAATTGAAAACCAATCAAAGCTCTCCCCAAACAAGCCTAATCATGCAAGGTTAACTTAGCATACACTTTATCTACCTACATCTATGTAGAGCTCAATAGAATATTTGTTTTAGAAAGGGTGACAGGCCATAGGGAATTTCAGGTTTTATACAAAGGGAAAAATTCTCAGATTTTAACAGGGAAGGGGTGTGTGTACTCAGGTTAAACAAATTTAGTTTTCAGTTGAAGGCTTGTGTGATAGGAACTTGTGTGTTCCTGTGTGTGAGATAGGTCACATGTGATAGTGTTTAAAGGGGTGGTATGTATACATGATGTGTAATAGGAATAATCAATGTGTGGGCTGTTGGAAAATCTCAGGTTTTTAGTTTCCTGGAATATAATATCACAGTTCAAATAAGTGAAACATATGACAGCTTTATTTAGGAAGAAATCGACTGAAAGCTGAAAGTATCAGTCAACACATAGCCCAACTCAATGTTAAATTCTCATTCCAGATTAATAAGCCTAATCTAAACTGAAAACTCGAACTAATCATGCACTAAATAACATGTAGAATTAATCATGCCCATCTAAAACATCAATTAATCAGGTTAAAATGGTATGAACATAAGGAAACAAGAATGGGAAACATGTGACAATGTTTAAAATGAATTGGACATTTGTTCTCAATTATTCAACCAGTGAAGTGTGTGTCTATGGAGCATCATTCTCAGGAAACAATATGGCAATCAACTCTCAGGTTTAGAAACAACCTATACAACCCATAATCTCAGTTACACGTATTTGCAAAATCTCAGCTTTCAATCCTAACTAGAATCTCAGAAAATATCACAACTGTATCCCATTAATAACATATGAAGAATTTAGTTTAACATGGGATTAAACTCAGATTTTTACAGTGCAAAAGTGTCTACATTTTTTCAGAAATGTGGAATCAATTCAGTGTGTCAAAACAGTTTTTAAAAAAAGAAACAGTTTTCAGATTTTTAGTTTTGAATGTAATAGCAATGTGTATTTACTAAACAGTGGGTGTGTGTGTAAGAGGAACCCCAACCCAATATATTCATAGGTTTCAGTCCTCCTCAAATGACAGGAAAATCAAACCAACTCCAAAATCATAACCCCATTGCAAAACAACATCAAAATTAGTCTAACAGCTAACTTATTAGTTAATAATTATGTGGGTGAGCCAAATTAACAGTTAACATCACAAGGCAGGAAGAATATGAAATCGAAATTAGAAAACACCTACAGCCTCTGGTATTAGTCAAGTATCATGGTTCAACAAGGAATTCGAAAATTCGAATTCAAAAACACATCCAATTAACAAACAAAGGGTTGGTACAATGTGTCACACATTTGAGGGTACTATAGAGTGTCCTCGTGTCCAAGAATTGGACACAAATCGTGTCCCAAACAAAATACAAACACAGACACAAAACTGTGTACAAAAACATCGTGCACGCGTGTCGATTGATCCAGGACACGATACAGACACCCCTGTGTCACGTGCACGTGTCAGTGTGTTCGCCAATAATAGGGCTACACCCTGGACACCCTGCACCGTGTCCTAGACGTGTGTCCAGGCATGTCCACACGCGTGTCAGTGTGAAAACTGTGTGTGCACAGCAGCCCGCGCGCGACAGCGCACGACCCGTGCGAGCTTGAAAGCTCTATGCATAGTCCACGAGAAGCTGCCAAACTTTGGGAGCTTGGTGGCAGACATTGCCCCAAGTTTCCCCCGAAATTTGAGGACACGACGTGTCCTGTGTCCAGAGAAACGGACCCCGTGATGCAGGACACGGCCTACGGGCCCGGGCTGCGTGTCCACACGAAATGCACGACACACAAGGACACGAAACACCAAACATCCTTTACAAACATTCATACACACACCTAGATCTACAAACCTATGTAATTAGTTTTACAAAAAATCGAAAATCGAATCCTTAGTGGCATTTCTACAAACACCTAGGTTTCCTATTGGATACGTGTCCGATACGGACACAAAATGGACACAAAACTTAGCAATACCTATACCAGTAGTTAGGGTATTCCTAGGGCTTCCTATTCATGCAATTAAATCTATATTTTATGGAGAGGATTAGGAATTAACTAGGTGTGTGAAAAAGCCCAAAAAGCTTCAAAGAGGGGTGTTTCTCTTGCCACCCAAGCTCCTCTAAATTGCTTCTCCACTAAAATTTCTCACCATAGTCAGGAAATACACAGAGATTAGGAACCATTGCAAGAAATTAGAAGGAAAAAGGAGTTGAAATGGAGAAGTTATGGATTGGGGAAGAAAGAGTTTTACCTCTATTTCCAAACTTTGCTATTTCCTAAAGGAGGCTAGCCCTAAGTGGTAGAGACATTAAATAGGAGTGGGGATGATCATAATGACCAGCCATGGGCTGATTAGAATTAGGGTTAGCTACTTGGGTGGGCCTATGGGCTTTAAGTCTCAAGTCATTAATCATGACTTATGAAGTCATAAGCCATATTAGTCAAATCAACTCTAACTTTCTCCAAACAAGTTCCAATGGCTTAACCCTCACTAAATTAGGTCAAACCAAGTTTACTTAACCTAACCAAGTGGTCTTAACCTAGGTTAGTCACTAGGTTAGTCTCCTAGTCAACACTAGTCAACCCTCATCCAAACAATTCAAAAATAAATTCTAAAAATTCCTATAAATTTAAATAAATTATAATAAAATCAAATAACCCCAAAAATGTCTAAATACCCTAATCACAAGGCTAGGCTCTAAGGTAGGCAGTCTCTACTGTTCACTAGCACAACACTAAATCATAAGTCATGATTTAAATAGTTTTAAAAATTTTTATTAAAAATCACCAAAAATTATATTAAAATTTTAAATACCATAATTAAATAAATTAAATACAAAATTTCAAAATTACCCTCATCTGGAAAACTGGGTGTTATAATCCTACCCACCTTATAAAAATTTCGTCCTCGAAATTAAGATGGTAGCAGGCCTTCTAGGTCAAACACCCCACAAACAAAGTCTCAAACATACCGTCAGATAATCATATGCGTCTATCCAAATCATGATACTCAGAATCTTCGTCGTGCTAGTGAGCAAGGCTACGATAATCACAGAGTCCTCGACTAAGGCACATACCTCTAGAATCATGGTATTTAAAATTTTCGCATTGCCGCATGCTTGGCAGCGAAAACCTTAAATTCCCACACCCGAGAAATATGTCCTAAATCTGACTATATGTCCTCACTATGCCAGCTAAATACGACTATCGAAGATTCTAGATATCCATAACTGGGTGACCTAGCCCATATGATTTATCTCAGAAGAGAATTAAACATAACTTAAGAACAACAGGACAAAATTGATAAATCAACAAGGAATAGAAGGAATCAAAATTTCAAGGCAGTTATAAGAGGCAATTGCGGAAAGGAAATTGAATAGAACGAAACCTGCAGCAAGATCTCTACTGGCCTGAGCAACCTCGACTGTCCTGCCGATAGCTCGCTCCTGCTGGCCTCCTCTGGTCTGCTGCTGATGCTGCATGTACCTCTGCTGCTGAGTCGGTAAGGGTAATCCCCGCTGCTGGCCTACCGGAGCCCTAGCTCCTGCTCCCTGAACTACCTGTCCTGATGACTCGGGACACTCTCTCAGACGATAATCGGATCCCCCGCAAAGCAAACATCTGCCAAGCCTCTTTCGGCATTCGCCCCAATCGTGCCCTGATCTCTTGTAAAAAGGGCAAATGATAACAAGCTGCTGTCCCGGGGTCTGCTGCTGCCTCTGCGGCTGCTGCGCCTGCTGAAAGGGTACACGGTCTTAAAACTGCTGCTGCTGAAGGTAGACCCTCGGCTGCTGGTACTGCTGCTGAAACTGTAGAAGTAGCATCTGCTACTGGAACTGTAGAGGTAGCGTCTGCTGCGGATACTACTGCTGAATCTGTAAGCGGGGCATCTGATGCGAATACTGCTGCTGAATCTGTAGGTGGGGCCTCTTGGCCGGGCCTGCACTGCCACTAGCTCCCTGAGTGTCTCGCGTCCTCTTCACCTTCAGCCCAAGATCGTCCTCCGCTGTCATGGCTCCTACCAGAATCTGCTCGAAAGTGGCGTCGCGGCTGCTCTTGGTATATGACTTGATCTCCTTGATCAAACCCCTGCGGAACCTCCTCGCCTTCCCGACCTCGGTAAGGTCCTCGATGAATCTGCTCAAATGGCTGAACTCTCCAGCGTACTCCTCAACGGTCTGGTTCCCCTGAACCAAACTCTCGAACTGCGCCTCCAAAGCACGGAGTGCGGTATCGGGAAAAAATTTCTCCTTGAACAGTTTCTTGAATGTTGTCCAAGTCTGACCGGCTGTACCAACCCTCGGGTCCGTCTGGTACCAGGTACGGGCCAAGTCCTGCATCTGACTGGCGGCTGCCTCGATCTGTAATCCTGCTGGTATCTGTGCTAATTGGAATATCTCCTCAATGTGCTCTATCCAATCGTCAGCGTATGTGATGCCCTCTGTACCCTTGAAGTCTCGGGGTCCCATCTTCTTGAAGGAATGGATGTCTGGAGTCCTCGGCTGATACGGCTGCATCTGGCCTCCCTGTGGCTGAGCAGCCACTAGCTTCACTGTCGTCCTAACCAACTGGTGAGTATCTTGTATGCTCTGTCGGATATCAGCAGACTGGCTCTGCGGTATCTGTTGCTGAAACCCCATGAATCGTTGGAAGAGGGTAAACATCTGAGCCGCATCTACTGTCCTTGAAGGTAACTGCTGCTGGTACATATCTGGAATGATGGAAGAAGACCTCCGGACAGGTGGAGGTGCGCTCCCAAAAGTTGCAGAAACTCCTATATGAGCAGAAATAGGGGGTGCTGTGGTCCCAGCGTCCACAATCAGGCGAGGGGTGGTAGGCCTCTCACCAGCGTCTGCTGAGCCAGAGCGATGCGATCGTGTCTCGATCACCATCCTGGAGACAGATCAAACAAGGAATCAATACTGAGATAGAATCGATAATTCAAGGGAGGACAGTTATCCAAGGAAGCAAATTTTCAACAGGAATTTAGATGGCAGGAATCCAGTTAGAGTTTTTTCTAATGTGATTGAGTACCTCAAAATAACTCCTAATCCTACTGCAGGCTGTAGAGGTACTCTAGTTCGAATACCACTACACAAACTAGACCTGCATGGGCCACCACTAAAAACGTGTCACGACCCGCACCCATTGTGAGGGTACGAGAGCGTAACAACGCCCAGCCTACACCGCAGTGTCGACGGTAGAACGCTATTCTAGGTCATAAACTATAACTAATATATTAGAATACTCTCCCAAAAGAAGGCCAACACAGAGGTATAACTTAATCACAATCTATAGATAGAAAATGGCACGATGAAATAGATAAAGAAATCCTCAACTGAGGTACAACAGAAATGAAATACAAGTCTAATCATCTCTAAACATATACAACTCTGAATCAAGAACAACAACTAAACATAAAATGGAAAACAGTCTAAGCTATCTATACTAAGCAGGGTATCGTCCTCAGCAGCTGCCTGAACCTCCCCAGGGGTCCAGGTCGCGAGTGTCATCTAGGCAAGCTCCAAGTAAGTGGTGCAGGGTTCCTCATCACCCTCTGTAAAATTTTCAACAGGTCCAGTCAGGACGGGAGCGAGTACAGTACATCTCAACAGTTCATAGCAGGTTAGAAAATATAATCATGCAGTAAAGTAAGATATAAATACTGAAGAAAATACAGTATGTAAACAGAGAGAGAACTGTAATAGAAATATCTACTATAAGTAGCGAGCTAATAGTGACTAGTGATTCAGAGTACAAAGTCGACATGTGAACGGCTTGATTTGTACATGGCTATACTAAAGAGGCGTACATGGCTATTCTACTTTGGAAATTGTTCACATGGCTATTTATACTCCCCCGTACCCCCAACTAATACACAAGGATCCAAACAGGTTATGTTATGATTCTATGTAACAGCCCCCGAAGGGTAGTAGACCCCGAAGGTAATAGACCCCGAAGGTAATAGACCCCGAAGGTAATAGAACCCGAAGGTAATAGACCCCGAAGGTGATACATAGTAGTCCCAAAAATGGAGATTCTGATAGACCCAATAAATGGGATAAGGATTCAGAGAAGACTCTGTGATCATATGGGTATATGTCACAAGTGATCAAAGAGCCAAAGAAGCATATGATACGCCATGTAAGTGAAACGCACAGAACATAGAGTACCCGATGCTCCCTGAAAGGATAACATCTCAAGAAGGGATCCATATAGTACTAATCCGTGTGACCAACGTGACAGTATCAAGTAAAGTAATTTAGTGCAGGAAATAATTCTAAGCAGGATATAAAATGATCAGAGAATGTACTCGCCTGGTATCTGAATAGCTGTGAAAATGTACTGTCCGAGATGAGGCACCTGACTCCTAGTTAGAGCAACACAAGTCACAACAAGTCCAGAATGGTAATATGATGCACTACAATGCGTTCTACATGAATCTAGGTCAATCTAGACCAAAGTCAACTCTTGGTCAACTCTGGTCAACCCTATAAGTCAAACTAGGTCAAACTAGTCTAATATAGGTTTAGCAAGTCATTCTAGGTTCTAGCAAGCCTAAACAGTCTATCTAGACTCCAACTAGGTATACCATGCCTAACCATACCATATTCACATAACCACATGATATGGCTATGACTAATAGTCTATTAGGAATACACCTATCCTATAGTCACTATACCATTTCACCCATATATCATAACATATCACATAATATCATATATACAATATATTATGTCATATGGTATCCCATACTCTATAACATATCATATCATATAGTATCATATATAAATATATATACATTTCACACATTCCTATATATAATTGATATGTATAGTACAACACTATGATATATTATATAGGAACTTATATATATATAACATAGAGCATATATTATATAAATATAAGGAAGGGGAGGGGGACACATGAGTACAAGGGTGTGTGTGAAAGAAAGAGGGTTCAGTCATGTGTACTGCCAAAGGCATGTGAGGGTGAGCCACATGTGTACATGACAGTGATTAGGAACCTGTGTAAAATCTCAGAAAAACCATGTTAGCATTATACAAAAATTGGCATAAGGATAGGGTTCACTTCCATAGTTTCAGAAATTGAATACCAATCAAAGCTCTCCCCAAACAAGTCTAATCATGCAAGGTTAACTTAGCATACACTTTATCTACCTACATCTATGTAGAGCTCAATAGAATATTTGTTTTAGAAAGGGTGACAGGCCATAGAGAATTTCAGGTTTTACACAAAGGGAAAAATTCTCAGATTTTAACAGGGAAGGGGTGTGTGTACTCAGGTTAAACAAATTCAGTTTTCAGTTGAAGGCTTGTGTGATAGGAACTTGTGTGTTCCTGTGTGTGAGATAGGTCACATGTGATAGTGTTTAAAGGGGTGGTGTGTATACATGATGTGTAATAGGAACAATCAATGTGTGGGCTGTTGGAAAATCTCAAGTTTTTAGTTTCCTGGAATATAATATCACAGTTCAAATAAGTGAAACATATGACAGCTTTAATTAGGAAGAAATCGACTGAAAGCTGAAAGTATCAGTCAACACATAGCCCAACTCAATGTTAAATTCTCATTCCAGATTAATAAGCCTAATCTAAACTGAAAACTCGAACTAATCATGCACTAAATAACATGTAGAATTAATCATGCCCATCTAAAACATCAATTAATCAGGTTAAAATGGTATGAACATAAGGAAACAGGAATGGGAAACATGTGACAGTGTTTAAAATAAATTGGACATTTGTTCTCAATTATTCAACCAGTGAAGTATGTGTCTATGGAGCATCATTCTCAGAAAACAATATGGCAATCAACTCTCAGGTTTAGAAACAACCTATACAACCCATAATCTCAGTTACACGTATTTGCAAAATCTCAGCTTTCAATCCTAACTAGAATCTCAGAAAATATCATAACTGTATCCCATTAATAACATATGAAGAATTTAGTTTAACATGGGATTAAACTCAGGTTTTTACAGTGCAAAAGTGTCTACATTTTTTCAGAAATGTGGAATCAATTCAGTGTGTCAAAACAGTTTTTAAAAAAAGAAACAGTTTTCAGATTTTCAGTTTTGAATGTAATAGCAATGTGTATTTACTAAACAGTGGGTGTGTGTGTAAGAGGAACCCCAACCCAATATATTCATAGGTTTCAGTCCTCCTCAAATGACAGGAAAACCAAACCAACTCCAAAATCATAACCCCATTGCAAAACAATATCAAAATTAGTCTAACAGCTAACTTATTAGTTAACAATTTTGTGGGTGAGCCAAATTAACAGTTAACATCACAAGGCAGGAAGAATACGAAATCGAAATTAGAAAACACCTACAGCCTCTGGTATTAGTCAAGTATCATGGTTCAACATGGAATTCAAAAATTCGAATTCAAAAACACATCCAATTAACAAACATAGGGTTGGTACAATGTGTCACACATTTGAGGGTACTATAGAGTGTCATCGTGTCCAAGAATTGGACACAAATTGTGTCCCAAACAAAATACAAACACAGACACAAAACTGTGTACAAAAACATCGTACACGCGTGTCGATTGATCCAGGACACGACACAGACACCCCTGTGTCACGTACACGTGTCAGTGTGTTCGCCAATAATAGGGCCACACCTTGAACACCCTGTACCGTGTCCTAGACGTGTGTCCAGGCGTGTCCACACGCGTGTCAGTGTGCAAACTGTTTGTGTACAGCAGCCCGCGCGCGATAGCGCGCGACCCGTGCGAGCTTGAAAGCTTCGTGCACAGTCCACGAGAAGCTGCCAAACTTTGGGAGCTTGGTGGCAGACATTGCCCCAAGTTTCCCCTGAAATTTAAGGACACGACGTGTCCTGTGTCCAGAGAAACGGACCCCGTGATGCAGGACACGGCCTACGGGCCCGTGCTGCGTGTCCACACAAAATGCAGGACACACAAGGACACGAAACACCAAACATCCTTTACAAACATTCATACACACACCTAGATCTACAAACCTATGTAATTAGTTTTACAAAAATCAAAAATCGAATCCTTAGTGGCATTTCTACAAACACCTAGGTTTCCTATTGGATACGTATCCGATACGGACACAAAATAGACACAAAACTTAGCAATACCTATACCAGTAGTTAGGGTATTCCTAGGGCTTCCTATTCATGCAATTAAATCTATATTTTATGGAGAGGATTAGGAATTACCTAGGTGTGTGAAAAAGCCTAAAAAGCTTCAAAGAGGGGTGTTTCTCTTGCCACCCAAGCTCCTCCAAATTGCTCCTCCACTGAAATTTCTCACCATAGTCAGGAAATACACAGAGATTAGGATCTATTGTAAGAAATTAGAAGGAAAAAGGAGTTGAAATTGAGAATTTATGGATTGGGGAAGAAAGGGTTTTACCTCTATTTTCTTGCTATTTCCTAAAGGAGGCTAGCCCTAAGTGGTAGAGATATTAAATAGGAGTGGGGATGATCATAATGACCAGCCATGGGCTGATTAGAATTAGGGTTAGCTACTTGGGTGGGCCTATGGGCTTTAAGTCTCAAGTCATTAATCATGACTTATGAAGTCATAAGCCATATTAGTCAAATCAACTCCAACTTTCTCCAAACAAGTTTCAATGGCTTAACCCTCACTAAATTAGGTCAAACCAAGTTTACTTAACCTAACCAAGTGGTCTTAACCTAGGTTAGTCACTAGGTTAGTCTCCTAGTCAACACTAGTCAACCCTCATTCAAACAATTCAAAAATAAATTCTAAAAATTCCTATAAATTTAAATAAATTATAATAAAATCAAATAACCCCAAAAATGTCTAAATACCCTAATCACAAGGCTAGGCTCTAGGGTAGGCAGTCTCTACTGTTCACTAGCACAACACCAAATCATAAGTCATGATTTAAATAGTTTTAAAAAAATTTATTAAAAATCACCAAAAATTATATTAAAATTTTAAATACCATAATTAAATAAATTAAATACAAAATTTCAAAATTACCCTCATCTGGAAAACTGGGTGTTACAGTGTGTATATTCAAAGTGACAGTCTAGGGGGAGGTTAGTTTCCTGTGTTCTCAGGAATTAAGATAGGAATGTGTCCATATTCAGTGTGTAACAAAGTCCTATTTGCCAACAGTGAAGAGTGTATAGTACAACCAATTCATTTTAGTTTTCAGAAAAGTACACGTGTGTGTGGGGGCCTGTTTTCAGGGTCCAACAGTTTTCAGTGTATGGGTGTGTAGATGAATAGGAAGCAGTACATAGGTGTGTAAACAACAAGTAAAATGATATTGTTTTCAGGTTTAGCAGGTTTAACACATGACAGTTCAATCAAACATCACAAAAATTAGTAAACCAAGCTTGAATTCTCAGGAAATCTCATTTGAAAACATGGTATCAAGGAATTTGGGAAATTTACAAATTTAAAATAAAAACACAACTATTTATCAATTAATTGGTTGGTAATGATTTGTGTCATATGTAAGAGTGTCAAATGTGTGTGTGTGTGGGCATATATCAGTGTGTCAATCTCAGTTTTAAAACAGAGAACACACAGCATATAAGTTCTCAGAAATTTGGCCAATGACAGTTTAAAATAGTTAGCAACAACCGTAATTTACAGTTTAAAATCCCACTCAAATTCAAACCTTCAAACACAAATCATAAGTTAACCTTCTAGTAATCTAATACATGTGTGGGTAAACTAACATGGTAATTAAAATATTATAAAATCAGTAAAAAGTATAAATTAACTCAGGAATCAACTAACGAAAACAGTGTATCAGTAATCATGAAATCGAACCCAATTTGTCAACAAAAAACCAAATTAATATTCATGTCAGGGGGTGTATAGACATTGGGACATGTCATACACATCCACGTGTCCCAATGTGCCCAGGAATCGGGACACTAAGTGTCCAAGAATTTAAAAAAATTGAATGACAGAAAACAACATTAGAGTGTCCTCGTGCAGTGAGGACACGGCCTCGTGCACGCGACACAGGGCACGACACGACTCGTGCTCATGCCCACGTGTTTGCCCCATATAGGGCTACGTGTCAATGGCCCTGCACCGTGTCCCAGTGTCGTCGTGTCGAAGTTAAACGTACATATCAGTGTGCGTTTCACGCGCGGGCAGTGATAGTGTGGGCCAGTGCGAGTTGATTTTCTTCGTGCATACTAAACGAGAAGCCGTAAAACTTTATGGGTGTCATGTCAGTTACTAGGACAACGTGTCTACCAAGTTTCACGACCTGAGTAGCCGTATCGTATCCCACAGTAAGCCCGAGCAGCAGGGCATGTATGCGGCTGCTCTTACAGCGAGTTCGTGTCCGTTTTGGACACGGACACGACTCGAATGTCGACTCAGTCCATACGAAATCCAAAGCACATGCATAGGGCTAAAACTATGTTTAATTAGTTTTTGAAATTAATAATATTTATTCTATTCAAACATTTCATCAAACACCCATTTAAATACACCGCTTCGTGTCCGATACGGACACGAAATAGACATGATTTCCAACCAAACTTGGGCTACACCTAGGGGAACCCTAAATGAATGCATCTATGTAAAGAAATCAGGAATTTACTAGGGTTTGTAGGGTTTTACCTATTGAGTGTTCAAACTCAATGTAAAGAGCCTCGATTCGACGTCTTCCTCAATTTGCTACGGTTCAAACGTCCTCCAACGTTACTAGTAAGCCTCCACAAGTCTCCTCTAATGTTGGGTATGATGATGCAATTGATTTGACTCAATTTGGCCTCAATTTGGATTAATTAGGTGAAGTTTAGGGAAGAACAAAGTAGGGTTTTTCTAGGGTTTGTAAAAAGAGGCAAAGGCTCTTAAGTGGGATACTTATAGGAGGGGGGAGCTTGTATGGCTGTTAAAATATTAGGGTTAGGGTTTTAGATGAGTGGTTGAGGTTTTTCCACCCAATTCCAAGCCTTCCTATTGGTTCAAGGCTTCTTTTCACAAATATCTTAAAAGAAAAATATCCTACCTAAGAATATCTAGATATTACTAACCTTGGGACTTAGTAGGAATGTTCTAACCATGATTCTAATCTCAAGACTAATCTAGGTTAGGTTAAGCTTCTAAGTTAAGGCTTAACTAAAAGATTAGCGCAATATTTAATTAATCAAAATTATAATTCCACAAAATTGTCAAAATGACCAAAATACCCTTAGGCTAAGAATTGGTAATTTAAAATTCTAATCACATGACTAGGCTCCCTTGGTCATGGTTAGTCTTTAGGCTTAGCAAAAATAGGGTTAACTAGTTAACCATCAAAATTGCAATTCAATATTTTAAATAGTTTTAAATTGACTAAAAATTACCAAAAATCACAACATAATTTAAATATTATTATTAAATGATTATAATTATAAAATTTCAAAATTACCCTCATCTGAAAAATTGGGTGTTACAGGGTTAACCCGAAACAGTCTAGAAAGTTCGTCGCCCTCAGTGTCGGGTCAGCCTCCAGCAAATAAGTCGAAGGCATGATGTTGGGTTTCGCTTCAAGAGACTTGATGCTGGTGACAGCATTGGCCTCTGTCTCCTTCGTAGACGCCATCAGAATTACAGAAGTGAAAAATAAAGTATAAAAATTAGCCCCTACATATATATCACTAAATTGACTCTTTATATTCCTCATGGGAAACCAAAAATCATCAATGAAACTCGGGAAGACAAAGTGGAAGTTTTGTGTTTTCGAGAAAGAGATCTAAATATAATGTCCAGTTGTTGACTGGCGCAACTTGACTCAGTCAAAATTTTATAATTAAAGTAGTTCAAAACTTTGAAACGTTTTTATGTTTTGAAAACTTTGAAGGGGGTCTTGTAGGGCCTAAAAATTAAGTTACGCCCCAAAGATGAGGTTGCGCCACTGATATGAAGCTCAGAGAACAAGCTGCACTAGTGATCAGGTTGCGTCTAATATCAGACTGCGCCCTGTCTTATTGTGCCAAAATCTATGTGACGTTTGACATTTAATGGCCATCATTATCTGACAGCACTGACAACTGACACCACATTGAACGAGAAAAATCTTTTCGAATCCCGTGAATTGTGCCGCTAAAGGAGAGTTGGTAGACAACTGTCCTGTACACTTCGTAAGTTGCGCCTAGGTGCAATCCAGACAAAATCTTTAGTTGCGCCTAGGCACAATCTGAAAGACTTCTGCTCAAAATCTGCCAAGTGTCTAGGCACGGCTCAATCAGGCACAGTTGACCGAAGCTCGCACAACCTAATGAAGTTGAGACAACATACATTCTAAAGTAGGATGACGTAGCACACATGCCACTAATCTCTCAAGACGTGTCTACTATCCTGTACACGACCACGCGCATCTCAATCACATGATGCCACGCGTCTAAATAAGTTAGTACACGACTTAACAACTGAATAAAAGTTGGCACAACAGGAGGTTGGCACAACCCATTTGGCGCAATCCAGTCTCACGCACATCAGAATAACTGCTAAAACAGTTATTTCTTGAACTCTATAAATAGAGTTTCTAATCATTATGAAATCATCAGATACATACGGACAGAGATCAAGAACTCTTGCAAAATTGCTGCTGCATTCTCCAGAGGCTACAGTCTTCAAGTTCACATAGTCCAAGGGATAAAGTGATCGTCTTCTGATCAGATTCCTACAGTTGTACTTTCCCAGAATTCATTGTACTTTGTACTATTCTTTTTTCAAGTTTGGAATAAACTTTTTTTGTTTTTGCAAACACATACTTTTTCAAAACAAATGATTTCACACAAGGTTTTACTATTTGTAAGTTCACTTGCGCCACTTCGTCCGGATGCTACTGTGCCTTCAAAAATTGGTAAGTCTCAACAAAGGATCAATAGATATATATTTTTCCCTTTTGTGCCACTTTTGAAGATAAATACTGATCTGTATGTTGTAGACTTTGTTAATATGCACTAACTATTTTTGATAATAGATTCACACTATGGTCCAGTGCTTAGCTTTAATCAGAGACGCGCACTACTGATATGTTTCTGTTGATCAGTATGCTGTTTTGACACGCGTCTGTTTATCAGCACATATTGTTGAGATGCGCCTGTGTTTCTGAGAATAGGCGCACACTTGTTGATGCGTCTGAGCTTCTGAGAATAGTCGCACATTGCTGATGTGCTTCTGAGCTTCTGAGAATAGGCACACATTGCTGATATGTGCCTAAGCTTCTGATGTGCTTCTGTTAGTCGACGTACACTGATGATGCATGCACAGTTTTGATAGGTCTGACTTTTCTTTCTTTATTCATATTTGCAGAAGTTTGGTTGGCAAGCTTCTTCAGGACTGGCATTGGTGATTTGGATGTTGCAGAGACATGGGTTCTTATTATGATAAATTAATGAGTAATCGGTCACTTCGATTTTTAAGGAAAGACATTGAATGAATGAATGGTCATTCAAATTCTCGAAGAAAAGAATAAATGAGTGAATAGTCATGTCAGTTTTGGAGAAGATACAATGATTGGTCAGTTATAAATGAATGAACAGTTATAAATGAATGAACAGTTGTGCTTCCTTCCAAAAAGTTGCATCAGTTCTTAAGACCGATTATCTGTTTGTTTTGCCTATAAATAGAACAAAACTTTTATAGATATTGACAATCTCTTTCCCTTCTGTACGAAAATGTCTAGATTTACTTGCTCCGTAGATTGAAGAAGAAACTGAGATACTCCCTACTGAGCCTCCCGTGCCTTCTCGAAAAGAAAGAGACAAAGGCTCAACTGTTCCTCCTGCGCCAGGACAGGATTTGATCTCCAAGTTAGTAGAATCTGGGAAGACTGCCGAAGAAAAGACATTGAGGATGGCTGCCTGTAAGTTTCTTATGAGTTCAAACAATGAGATATTTGAATTGTTGGCAAACTATGTATTTAATCATGAAGGATCAGGGCCTCCTCCCTATCCTTAATATTTATGTAATTCCATGAATAAAAATAAACTTTTATTTACATCATGTTTTTGAAATAAAGTACATTTTGTCTTTATATATAATATTTCTTAAGAAACTTGCCATTGATAGGCATCATAGCAACTCTGCCATCCATATCTGTTAAGTGATAGGCTCCATTGGAGAAGACTTTATTTACAACATACGACCCTTCCCACTTTGTCTCGAACTTGCCTTTGCTCATATGTGTCATAGTCATTGGACGTCAGACTGTGAGAACCAACTCGCCTTCTTGAAATGTCCACACTCTGACTTTGCGATTGAAAGCTTTTGAGATCTGGGCTTGATAAAGTTCAATATGTTGTTGAGCTAGTAACCTTTTCTCATCGAGCGCCTCTAACTCTTGAAGCCGAAGACGATCATTGTTTTATGTAGTAAGTTCGTTAGCAATAGCGATCTTCAATGATAGAATTTGAATTTCCAAAGATAGAACAGCTTCACACCCATACACTAGAGAAAAAGGTGTACAACCTGTAGGATTACGGACAAGAAGTGCGATATGCCCATAGACATTCTCCAAGTTTATCACTCCAATTACGTTTTTTAATAGAGACAAACTTTTTGAGGAGTTTGATAATGGTCTTGTTGAATGCTTCAGCCAACCCGTTAGCCGCAGGATTATAGGCCGTCGAGGCAACATTATTGATTCTGTTGTCATCACAGAACCTATTAAACTTTTGGCTGATGAATTGCGGTCCATTATCATGGATGATTCGACGAGGGACACCAAACATGTATATCACATGATGTTTGATGAAGTTGATGATACTACTCATTTTAACTTCAGCCAATGGTATAGCTTCTGCCCACTTGAAGAAATAATTAGTTATAACTAAGATGAACCGATGCCCTTTAGATGAAAGAGGATTGATAGGGCCAATTATATCCATGCCCCAAGCTTCAAATGGCCATGAGGCAGCAGTCGGATGAAGAAATTCTGATGGTTGGTGAATAAAATCAGCATGAATCTGACATGCACGACATTTTCTTGCATAGTCAATAGCATCTGATACCATAGAGGGCCAGTAGTAGCCCATACGTCGAATACGATCTTATAGTTTAGGACCAGGCTGATGTGCTCCACAAACACCATCATGATCTTCACGTAATATCTGCTTTGCTTTATCACCAGCGAGACACATCAAGAGTAATCCATCAAAAGTTCTTCGATAGAGTGTTTTAGTAGTATGGTTATAATAGAATCGAAGCGATCGACGACGGATAATTGTATCTTTTTTTGGATCTTCTGCCAAGATGTCGTGTACTGTAAAATCAATGAAAGGTGCTTTCCAGTCCTCACAAGTGACGTTGACTTCAGTTAGGTTGCTGAATTCAATGTTGTGATTGTTTTCAACACAGAATAGTTTTCTATTAGAGATAACAACCATCTGTTATCTTTTGACTAGAACTGCCAATACCGCAGCTAGGTTAGCTAAGGCATCGGCTTCTGTATTGCATGTACGACGTACATGATCGATGAAGAGCCCTTTGAATGAAGAGGCTATCTTGGTTGCTGCTTCATGGTATGGTATTAGATTTTGATGTCGGACTTCATATATGCCTCTAACCTGATTAAAAATTAGCTTAGAGTCTCCATATACTTCGAGATATTCAATATCCAGTTGTTTGGCTAATTGGAGTCCAATGAGCAAGGCATTGTATTCTGCCACATTGTTAGAGTTTAGATATCTCAGGGACAGGATAAGCTGCAAAGAAGTCAGCAAGTACTTGACCTTTTACAGACTTTTGAGGAACATAAACCATATCATATTGTGCAGGTAATATGGCCCATGTGGCAAGCCTAAAATTGAGTGTACTTGGCTTCTTCATTAAGACTCGAAGAGGATTGACTCGAGATATGACATGAATAGTTTGGCCTATAATGTAATATCTTGTCTTCTGAACAACAAACATTAAGGCTAAACATTCCTTCTCTACCGGGCTATAACGTTGTTCAGCTCCAATCATCGTTCGGCTAAGATAGTAGATGGTTTGTTCATGACCTTCCTTATTCTTTTGAGCCAGCACAGCTCCCAATAAATGATCCATTGCCCGAACATACATTAAGAAGGGTATTCCTGAGATTGGTGGTACAAGAACCGGTGGACTCATTAAATACCGATTTATGTCGTCAAATGCTTGTTGATATTCTTTCGTCCAAACGAAAGATACACCTTTCTTTATTAATTAAGTAAATGGTCTGTAACATCCAGATAAATTTGAAATGAACCGCCTGATGTACGCAAGTCGACCTTGGAATCCTCGTAGCTCTTTTAGGTTGCGTGGAGGACGCATCTCTTAAATGGCTTTGATTTTCTCGGGATCAACGTGTATATCCTTAGAGGTAATGATGAAGCCGAAAAACTTACCACTATAGACACCCATGAAAGACTTGGTGGGGTTTATTTTGAGTTGATGCTGGTGCATTAGATTGAAGATAGTTCTTAAATCTTGAATATGATCTTCGTTGAGACGACTTTTGACAGCAATATCGTCAACATAGCATTCGACAGTCTTTCACGGATGATCATAAAAAATAGTACTCATAGCCCGTTGGTAAGTTGCACCTACGATCTTAAGACCAAACGGCATGAACGTATAACAGTACACACCCCGAAGAGTACGAAATGAAGTATGTTTCTCATCTTCAGGATTCATCCGGATTTGATTATATTCAGAAAACCCATCCATAAAAGAAATTCGTTCGAATCTATATGTATTGTCGATCATGACATCAATAATTGGAAAAGGGAACTCGTCTTTAGGACAAGCATCATTGAGATCCCTAAAGTCTATACAAATTCGAACCTTTTCGGTCTTCTTCAGGACTGCTACAACGTTGGCTACCCAGTCAGGACGCTATTATTCTCTGATAAAACTGCAAGCTATAAGCTTTTTGACTTCATCATCAATTGCATCCCTCATTTCAGGCTTGAATCACCGTTGTTGTTGTTTGACCGGCTTGGCATTCGGCATAATGTTAAGTCTGTGAGTTACAATTTGAGGATCTAATTCTGGCATATCTTCATAACCCCAGGCGAAGACATCAATATATTCACGAATAAGATGAATTAACTCTTGTTTATCATCCTCAGAAAGATTTTTGCTAACGAAGATTGGTCGGGATACACCCTCCTCTCTAATATTGATTTGGACAAGTTGATCTTCAGTAGGCGGCTCTCGTTGTTTGAAACGAAGTTTCCACTGATTGTCCATCTTTTGTGCCAAAGGGTCCACTTCAGAAGCTTCTTCAATGTCATCTTTATCTTCTTTTGAGAATTCGGCGGACAACATGTTAGAAGATACCATCACTCTATGAACATGACCAATGTTGGTGTCAGAATCCCATAAAATAGAATCAGAAGAGTTAGATCGTTCTTCTTCATCAGATTTAGAAGGTTCAGGAGTTGGGAGAGGTGAAGCATAGCCTAAGCTCCGCTTCGATTTATTGTGGTGTTGTTGTGATTTTCCTTTTGGAATAGCAATACGAAGGGGAATCCGTCTTCCTTTACCATTGTTGAGGCCTGTTCTGAAATTATAGCCCATTTTAAGGATTGTGGACTATAACGACATAATTGTAGCCTTCCTGTATCATCTCTATTATCATTATAGAGCATAATTTTTGGTTCCTTTCTTTTGTCGAAGAATATAGGCTTTTTATCTTTCTTTCGAGACGGTACTAAGAAGTACGACTCTTGTATTGAATCCAATGATACCACATTTCGCAGAGATGATACGACTTCTATTGTAAGTGGTCTAAAGTTATCTAGCATATCCAAATAACACTGAGTATAGTAAAAGACATCAGTATAGTACAAAAGAGATGATTTATTGATTTTTACACCATCATTTACAACAGGAACTTTAGCCTTAGCAGGCTTAGTCAGATTGATGACAAGAGGTAGAGAAGAAGAACGAGAAGGAGAAGGGAGCTTCTTGCGACGAAGGTCGATTACAAGCGGCTCAGAAGAGGTGAGCTCTCTTTGTTCTTGACTATCACCCTTAGGCTGCTTCTCATGGGAAGAAAGATAGATAGTGGTTTAGAAAACTGAGGACATAAGGTGCATCCTTTGACGGGAATCACCAGAGTATCATTTGGCACACTCTTCTGTTCTTTATCCGTGTCTATTGCTAGTACTACCTTCATGAATTCTTCCTTGTACAAGCGAGATTGGTTGCAGTATGCTTCAACCCCTTTGAAAGGATTCAGATCTGCAACCTCTTTTTGGACTTCTCCATTACCATCCACATATTTGAAACATTGGTGGAGCGTAGAGGGTACAATATTGTGTTCATGGAGGAATAGTCTTCCCAACAAAGCGTTGTATGAGCCATGATTGTCAATAACATAGAAAGTTACCTTTGTACTAAGATTGCCAATTTAAAATTTTAGGCTTATCTTCCCTAAATGTTCACTTCTTCGTTGATACCCTAGGATGGTAGTGATAGTTGTGGAAAGGTTATGCACTGGGATCTTCAAAGCATCCAGCAAAGACTTCGGCATGACGCTAAGTGCAGACCTTGAGTCAATCAGAATACGATCAACTTTCATGGTATCTACATACCCTGTGAAATAGAGAGGACGATCATGACGATTGTCTTCTAATAACATGTAATCTTATATAAAAGTGATATTGGGCATTAATTCAAATACACTATGACAATGTGCACAGCTCACTGGCTCCTTTTTAATCTTTTTAAGAAAAGTAAGACAAGCGTCAGCCTACATCAAGGCTTCACTTAACGTCTCTCGAGTCTCTTTTGAGAGACGTAAGAGTTCAAAGATTAGAAATCTTGCTAGAGTATTGGCTAATTGAGCCAATATATCAAAATTATATGACTTCTCAAGTCCGAGAGATGAGGACTTCTTCAATGCTTTATCAAAGCGGACAGGTTGTTTTCCCTTGTTGGCTATTGTTGGTTTAGGAGGAGTTGGTTCGACCACCGACAAGGATGTGGATGGTATATTCTTGCCAGGAGAAGATGATGAAGGAGGAACATCAGAAGATGGAACAGGGTTCTCTTGATTTTCAAAATACTCCCGAAGATAGGGTTTTCCTGATCTAGTGCCCATTAGAATTTCTTCTTCTATTACTGTTTCAAAGGATACCATGTTACAGTTCTTGGATTTAGATATGGAATGCTTTTTTTTCTTAGAAGAGGAAGACGTTTCAAATTCTGCTACCAGATCTGGATAAATCTATATAATCTCTCCTCTGTCAGTTGACAGCAGAACAAGACCTTCATTTTGAGGAGGTGGGAGATTCACGATCTCAAGAGTAGTCTTTGAAATGGGGACAACACCATCTTGCACAAGTTGTGGTAGAAAATCATCGAATTGTAGAGAAACTACATTAGTAGTTATCGTTTTCTCGTCCTGTTGCAGAGTAATTGCTCCAGGGTTGACCAACTCTTGGATTTTTCTTTGAGCACATAACATGCTCTGGTCGGATGTCCTATAAATCTGTGATAAACACAGTATTTAGGGTGATCAGTTTTACCCACTTCTTCTGGCCGTTTTGCCTCTGGAAGCTGAAGCTTATTGCTTTTGATCAAGCAATCGAAGATGCTTAAAGTATCATCTTCATCAAAAGAATACTCTTCTTTTGGATGAATTGTCTTCTGTGGTGGTGCTGATGTATCTTTACTCTTGCGATTTAAGAGTGACATTGACAGCCAAAGATTCCTTACATTTAAGATTAATGGCCAATGTATCTTTACTCTTGCGATTATTCTGATGATTACTACCCCCGGGTGTAGAATGTTCATCTTGGTTAGGATGAGTCATTTGGACTCCTAACTTCTTGAACTTTTTGGCACTGAACTCGGCTGCTTTGGCATTGACAATGAAAGAAGGCCAATCCTGGAATTATGTAGATCCTGTCCACATACTTATAATAGGTAACAAATTTGATTTACAAGTACCTATTGTTACAGCAGATAGAGTTCCTAAAGACATTTTGAGTGCCCCTTGATAGAATCTTTCAATAAAACTCTCTGTGGATTCATTATGCCTCTGTTTAATCTTAATAAGGGCGACATCGTCATGTCGTTGACTCCTTCGTAGAATCGTTCCAAGAATATTTGCTTAAAACCAGCAAAAAAAGTGATGCAGCCATCAGGCAGGCTACGATACCAGTCGTATGCTACGCCAGCTAAACAACCGACGAACACTCTGGTAAGGAGAGCATCATTTGGCTATAATTGATCAGTTATCACTTCAAAATGATTGATGTACTGATTTGGAGAAGTGCTGCCATCAAACAGCATGATGGTTGGGAGCTTATATTTAGGAGAAAATGGAACCTCCTTCCACGCTGTAGGATATAGTTGTATTATACCCAGTCTTTGTAGGCCATCCTTCTGCTTAAAGGCCTCAAACTGAGTACGTAAGAGTTTTACAGTCTCATTAGCATCCCCTGATGTTTGTAAATTGGTAGGCTGGTTAGAAGTGTTAAGAGGAGGAATAGCGTGGTAATTACCACCTCCAGCACCAGACTGACTGGGATCAGCTTGAATTGGCACGAAAGGGACCTGAGGAGTTGGTACTTCCAGATTAGCAGGTACGGAAGATGCTATAAGCTCTAGATTTGTAGCTGGATTTACAATCGATGGAACTGTATGTTGAGCCACGATTATAGAATGCATGCTTACGACCATCTCTGCCATGGTCTTCAATTTGCCCTCCAATGCAATAATCCGTTACTCTTGACTAGTTGAAGTAGAGGCATCTTGATCTTCCGTAACGGTATATGTCGTTACTTCTCTTGCTGCTATTGATGAGATAGTCTGTTCAGAACTTTCACTATTTGCATCAAACTCTGAGAAAGAGTCTTCTCCTACATAAGCGATGGGGAGATCTTCTTGATTAAAGACACCTTGGTTCAAATGTCGATTCCTTGATCTAGTGTATTGAAAGACACCTTCATTTGATGCATAGATCCGATCTAAGTATTGCTGACTAGGATTACGGGATGCATTATATCTTGGACGTTTTCTACCCCTAGTGCCTTGAGAAGCCATGTTGACAGAAGCATATAATAGCTCATCTTTATCTTCTATTATATGTTCAGGAGTTGAAGCATAGTTCAGACGATCGAAGACAGATCGTCAAGCCGATTGGCAACAACAGTTGATGACGACTTCATGAAGACAGTGGCGATTTGAAGCGTAATTTGGCGGTGAGGGGGTCATTCCCGTAATTTCCTTTCTTTGTGTGAGGCGTTGCCGCAAATCAATTACAACTACTTAACGAGAAAAAGTCGAAGGAACATATTCCTTAATGATGTTAGGAACATTGTTTGCCATTGATTGTAAAAGTACAGAACAGTTTTATGGGAGGACTGAACTTAGACTCACAATACAAATTTGCTTGTACAAAGAAAGCCTAGGGAAGAAAACCTAGGTACAACAATCTAAGCACAATTGTTTATTTTAGATTCTAGGGGGAGATGATAGAGGCTCGGGAAGGCGACGGCAGCCTTGCCTTACTCCTTGGACGATCGGTATGCAGCCTTGACTCCTGTGACGAGATGGTTGGCGTTGACGAAGAAATGCTCTTCCTGCTCTCCTCGTATTGCTCTTCTGGCTTCTCCCTCTCTGGATTGATCTCTGGTTATTGGAGGAGTCTCTCTGTGACAGTATATCTCTCTAACCGTCTCTCTACAAGGGAATGGCACCTTGCTATTTATAATAGTGGGATGTGATCATTAGGATTGCCAATGATTATCTTTTGGAGATGACGGCGGCCTGTGGATTGGTCAATCTAGGTCGTTCGTTCTTAATTGTGACGAATCCGAGCCATTGAGTGTAGATTACACCAAATCCCATTAGCAATTAATGCTGATTGGAATAAATCTTCCTCATAATGATCTTCTGATATCTGCGAATAAATTAGATTTATTCTCCTGCCACGTGTCCCAGATTATTGTGATTTGACCCAATCTTTGATTGCAATAAATCTGAGGAATTAATCGGCTTAGGATACGTGTCTTAGGAGCCATTGGGAGGATCTGAACCGTAGGACGAGTGAGCCGCATACGATTTTGGGCCGCATATGGTTAGAACCACGTGTCAGGGCTGTCTGGGTAGTGGCCCTCTCATGGAGGTGATCATTGCGAGCTGCATAAGGATACATCCGCCTGAGCCGTATGGAAGTGGTCCACATGAGAAGTCTTTGCTCGAGCCGCATGAGGTTGTCTCGGCCTGAGCCGCATAGGACGGCTTTATTCTGAACCGCATGAGAAGTCTTTGCTCGAGCCGCATGAGGTTGTCTCGGCCTGAGCCGCATAGGACGACTTCATTCTGAACCGCATGAGAAGTCTTTGCTCGAGCCGCATACGAACGCCCACATGGCAAGGCCATGTGGCATTTTTATGGCTCTCGGGGGATTTGTGTCAGAGATCTCTTTTCCCTTCCCTAGAAGCTGTCATTATGACAGATTCATAATTACTTCTTTTGTGTCAGGGCTGTCACTTTTTTAGAATTGTCAACCGTCAAACAATTAATACGAGAGAACAGAGAAGGGGACTGTCCCGCCACGTGTCTTCGGAGCCGCATGGGATGTCTTGAGCCGCATAGATTCTTATGCCGTATGATTCTCTGAGCCGCATGGACTTTCTGAGCCGTATGGGGGTCTTTGGCTGCATGGGTCATTTTCTTTAATATTTTCCATGCTTCTACAAGACCCCCTTCAAAGTTTTCAATTTGCAAAATTGAAATACTTTGAATGAGAAGCATGGCTGTGTTCTTCTAGCCGCATATGAAACCCTGACCGCATAGAGATCTTGGCCGCATAGATTGTTCAGCCGCATAGGTGGTTCATCCGCAGGGGACTGTTCAGTCGCATGGCTCTTTGCTACGTCATTATTGCCACGTATGGCAATCTTTTCCATTTAAATGTTGTTGATTTGCTGTCACCTTTAAAGGCCACTTTTTGGTGCGGGATCCGAGGGGCGTGGCCTCCATTTTCGTCGGCTCATTTTGATAACCAAAGAGTCGTTCTGCGTGTACGTACGGGGATCGAAATGCTTCACTCTAGTTTATAAATATGGATGACTTTGGCCGGAGGGACTTCTTTACCTTCTCCTTCGTTCACTCTTTTTTACTGTCTCCTCTTTCTGATCTTCTTTGTCCGTCCGTCGAAGCAAATGGCTCCTAAGTCTTCCAAAGTCGTCTCCGCCGCCGCGAAGGGCAAGAGAGTGACATCTTCGTCGGCCGTCGAGGCCGAAGCACCCGAAGTGCCTTCTGATGTTTGTCCTGATTTCAATGGTAAGGGTTGTATTTGAATCTTGAGAACCCATGGCTCTGTTGCATATTTATGCACAAGCCTCCACCCAAGTTGATGGTAGAGCCGTATATGCTGTATGGGCCGCATGACCTTCTCATACCCGAGCCGCATAGAAAATATCCCATGTTTAAACCTCATAAGAAGGATTTAAGTCTCTAGATAAAAACCGCGTAAAGTCTCCTCTGAACGGAGCCGCATATGTTTCTAGCAGGCTGAACCGTATGGCATTTTGTGCCGCATGAGCTCTTCTATTAGAACCGTGTATATTCATCTGATCCGCATGAGCTATCGAGCTAGTGTCATATGGAACTCCTATCTGATTGGGGCCGCATGAGACTGTGTTGACTCGAACCGCATAGGATTCCTCGAAATCGCATCTCCTGAGACCCAATTAGAATGGAGCCGCATAAGGCTTTGTCGACCCGAATCCGCATAGGCTCGTGGGAGCTTCTTTATTCAGTGATTTTTTTACCTTAACCATCTTTTAATCCTATTTCTCTTTGTCCTTTTCTTTTTCAGTGAACCTTCCAACCAACCCAGCAGGAGAGCTTCTTGTGGGTTCAGCTCAGTTCGTCGTGGGCGTGCGGCTTGATGACTTAATCCGTCGTATAGTGGATCAGCTTTCCACTAATGAACCTAGGAAGAGGGTGGCTGCCATTAATAACCAACCTTTCCACTTTCTTTGTTCGATGATAAATTCGGAGAAGCTGGATGGAGAATATTTGAAACCGGCCTTTCTCTTTGGGGACGCCTTTTCCATAAAGAACTCCCGATTGCTGGATGTTTCAGAGCACTGGGATTTTTTCTGTAGACAGAGTAGAGATTCACATCCCCGAGATGGAGCGGCATTATCCTCTCTCATGGTTTAACATGGTACCGTTGGGCAGGACCATGGTGGGCTTCCTGACTCCTATCCAACAGAAAATGTTTGTGAGCAACATCCACTACAATAGGCGCACGGGTTTAGTATGTGTGGGCAAGGAATCAGTGAGTCGGACTGTGATGGGGCTGCTTCCTGGTACTTTTGTAAACACGACTGGCCCTAATTTTACCTTTACTCTGGCTGATACTTTTCTGAATCAGCTCGCTCGCAAGGGGTCTTATCCCGTAGGCAGGTTGTTGCTGCTGAACTGGATCAACCCCATTCCCACATGGACTAATCTTATCTCATGGATCTTGAGAAAATATGGGGAATACCTTTGGGAAATTGACCTCTACTACGCCGTCAGGGGCACCTGCTATGGGTTGCCTATTAACAAGCCTTTGTTTATAGCTCTTTTGGAGTTGTATAATCGACGTACAGGGACTTTCTTTGCCCCCGGAGGAGAGCTGGGGCTTGCTCTCCATGAGATACACACTGTTTCTAGATTACCGTGGGGAGGTAAAGCTTTTGAAGCATATACACCGACGAACGAAGAATTCGAAGACCTAGATCGACGATTTCCTGGTTTTGTCGCCGTGTACCAAGAACTGTTGTGCCATCATAGCGCCTGCCACCAGATGGCTATCAAGAAAGAAAATAGCTCAGAAGGGAGCGCCCCTCACACCACGGCCTGGGTTTTGTATCTTTTCAAGTTGCGTCCCTCCGGCCAAGTTTCGTCTCGAACTCCCCGAACCCCGGAGGAGGTGAAGGATATGATGTTGAAGGTCAAGAGGTCGAGGTCTACCCGTGACCGGTTTGGGAGTCACACTGACTCCCTCAGTTACTTCCACTATGGTACCCGGGAGATGTCTGATAAAGCGATCTTAGCTGGGTTCTTGATAGTGTGGCTACGCAACTGTGTAGTCTCGGGCGGCGCGGGTTCTATGGAAAGGATCAGCCGCCATTTCATTCTTCCTGCTGTGAAATTGGTCTTCAAGGTAAGACTGGCGCTCCTCCCGGCCATGGTGTATAGCATACACCACGACCTTTGCGCCTTTTCATCCAAAGTCATTGCTCGTGATGTGTCGATGGACTTTGAACGGATAGAACTACCATACCACTACCTCATGGGGTGGTTATTGATGCACTATCAGTCATTGATGAGGCCGGGACCTGATGAAAATGTCACCGCTGATGACGCCTTCCTTTTCCGGTATCGTTATCAGCCTTGGGAGCATGATACCATGTCGGCCTGCCGGAGGGCGTTGGCAAGAGTTGATGGGCCCGAATTCTTCGTATCTCTTCCTGAATTCATCCCTGGAGAAGTGAGGAGGGTACACGTTGACGGCGTTGATCCTCCCCAACTTTTATCTGAGAAGTTGCTTCTTTGCTTACGCAACATCCGTCCCGCGCACCTGGTGTATTGTTACCGGAATAGAGTATACCTGGAGCCTTATCTGCCCAGTAGATTTTCCCGTCAATTCGGGTATAGTCAATTGTTCCTGGATCGCCCTAGCGCTTGCTTGAGCTTTGAGGGCAGTGTACTCGATGGCGTCCGGGCTTGGCATTATTATAATGCGGCCCATACCCGGGCCAGCTTCTCAATCCCTGATGCCAAGGTGGCAGGGGATATCTTGTATATAGCGGCCCTTTATCATGTTGCAGCGAGCAAGCCTCCTGTCGGGTTTGATATGAATACTAGCTTCATCGCTGGCACCGGTTTGGCCGAGAAGCCAGAAGGGTCCAAGAAGAGGAAGAGGGGGGCGAACAGGGTTCCTGTGCCGGACTCAGAGTCCACTAGGGCGGATGAGGAAGATGACGAACAAGATGCTGATGACTCATCTCATTCTTCGGACGAGGAAGTTGGGAATCAACCCCCTATCGTGCCGGCTGAAAGGGCCGTGGGTCAATCGTCTACTTTGTCTGACGAGGTGGTGGAGGATCAACCATCTGCGGTACCTGGCCCTTCGCATAAACAAAGCAGGCGCATGACTACCGCTGATGACCGAACCTATTCTATGAAGCACGCTGCGGTAAGACGTCGCAGGCTGTTTATTGATGATGTGGACGTTGTCCCTGAGGTGATTTGGGCTTCAGCTGTTTCCTTTCTTCTTCTTCTTCTATGTTATGGCCTAATCATTTGTTTCTTTTGCTCTTTATATGCGTCGGATGAACTTGCTCCTCAGGACCCGATTACCGAGGTTGATCCGGTCCTGTCTCATTTAGTCAGTGATGTGTGCACCGCTATTATTGCTGCTGGGGTGCTTCCGGTTGCGGCCGAGGATTCCCACCTTGCTGGGACCTCAACCCAAGGGGATGGGGGCTTTACTGCGCCCGTCCCTGAGACATCCGAACCCCAACATGATGACTTTATGGGTGTGGAAACTACGCCGGTTGTGAACGAGCCATCGTCCCTACGCTCTTCCCCAGGTAATACAAATCAAACCATAGCTCGTGAATAAGCCTATGTGTTCTTGTCATCTTTTCTTTCAGATTATGTCGACTAATGGTTGCTTTGGATGTTCAGATCCCAACCCTTCATTGCCAGTGATTGATATTGCTGGATCGCACCCTACTGGAGAGGGCCTGACGGGACCTCTCTGTATCGAGGGACCTTCGTCTGGGTCGAGCTCGGGGTCCCAGGTAGCAGTGCAGCTGGGACAAGGGACGATGCCCCCTGTGTCCTCCTCTGCGAATGTAGTTTCGGGGGTCAACCTTTCCTCCCTGCCGAGCATCCAGGCACTTCGGGCGGCGGAAGAGGAGTTAGCCGCCATTCAAGCATCTTTCCGTACGAAATTTGCTTCCTTGGCGGCAGGTACAGTAACTTCTGAAGCTGCTCCTCCGGTACCGTCTGCCACTCTTCCTCTGACGCCGTCCTCTACAGAGGTCTTGGATGACGCGTTACAGGACGTGGTTGCCAGTTTCCATCGCCACCTAAAGAGAGGGATCGAGGCAGCAATGGAAAGGGGGACTCCCTTTACTCTGGCCCGTCGATGTGCCGGTGGCCAGATTAATATCCTTAAGACACTCCCTGGAGGAGGGGAACTGGCTGCGCTTTTGGAGCCTAAGCTATTAGAAGCTGATTGTCTCGTAGCCCAGTTTCGCTTGTTGCAACAGACTGATTTACCCGCGGTCATAAATCAAGAGCGCAACTTCCTCATTATCGCGGTGGAGAAGGTGATGGTTGCCCGGGAATCGCTCAAGCCGGCTATATTGAAGGACCGCCAGGATCTGACTCGGTTGTACGACCAATGGAGTCGTCGAACTGAAGATTGCACAACTCGGGAAGCGGATGCTTCCCGTGGGGTAACTGATGCCCGGGAACAGATCCTCGAGCTCCAGAGAAAACTGGCCTTCCTGGAGTCAGAGCTTGAGGCTGCTCGTATTGAGAAAGGGATTGCTATTCAGGAGACTGACAAGTACAGTAGGGCTTCTGCTTATCTAGAGCTTGCCCTAAAGAAGATGGAGAACAACTGGCAGACGTATATGCATTTGAATGATGCAGAGCAGTTATCCCAAGAGGCCGAGCGTCGAACTAAGCAGAGGCTTGATCGGGGGACTGCCTTGGTGAAAAATCGTCTCTTGGAGTTGTGCAATGCCGAACTATAGTCGGCCTTTTCTTCTTGTTTTGTCCCTGTTTTCTTTCTTTCTGAAGGGGACATGATCCCGAAATATGTAATACTTTTTTCTTCCTTCAAATAAAGAGTACTTTCAATTCTACCCTTTATTTGTATTGCCTGCTGCGCCTGTGATATTGTGGTGATGTTCTCTCCCGTATAGGGGATATATTTGTGGACCAGTTACCCATGGCGTACCTTGGTTTTAGGTAGAGATAACAAGTTTTGGTCAGGATACCTGAAGCAGCCATGGCAAAGTGGTCATGGGTGCTCTTGGTATTGGGAAAAGAAATGCCGTAGAGTAGCTGGGCTCCTGGGGCATGATGAGATGATGGATTTATGCTAAGAAGCTTAGCAAGGGATATTTGTGGACCTATTATCCTTGGCGTATCCTGGTTTAGGATACGGATAATAGGATGAAGGGAAACCGACATACTTGCTCAGAGGTAACGAGGACATGGCAAGTAGGAAAGTTTTTTAAACGTAGAGTCTTCCTACTCAGAGATAATGAGTACATGGCAGGAGTGAACTCGACGGAGGGTATTGGTGGTCAACAGAGGATATTTGTGGTCAACAGAGGACATTTATGGTCAACAGAGGACATTTGTGGTCAACATAGGACATTTGTGGTCAACAGGGGACATTTGTGGTCAACAGAGGACATTTGTGGGCCTATTACCCTTGGCGTACTCCGGTTATGGGTACAGATAATAGGTCGAAAGGGGATTATCATACTTACTCAGAGGTAATGAGGACATGGCAAGTATGAAGGTTTCTTCGACGGAGCCTTCCCATTCAGAGGTAATAAGGACATGACAGGAGTGGGCTCAATGAAGGAGGGCACATAGAACGACTCAGAGGTAATGAGGACATGGAAGTTCTATGTAAGGGGTGATTTGTTTTTGGCAGAAGTGGAACGACTCAGAGGTAATGAGGACATGGCCATTTTGGAAATTTATGGATCGATTACCCTTTTTTGTGCACTGAAAGTGCAGGTATTGGATCATGGAGGGGGATCTCCTCCCAGGAAGAAAGTTCAGAGGTATGATCATACATGACTTACTATCTGAAAGAGTGACCGGGATGTGAGTTCAGAGGCACCAGCGGGTACATGACTCGATATTTGTGAAAGTGTGAGTTCAGTGGCACCAGCGGGCACATGACTCGATAATCTGGGATATTGTGGATGTGAGTTCAGCGGCACGAGAGGGTACATGACTCAGGAATCTAGAGAATGGTGAGTGTGAGTTCAGCGGTACCGATGGGCACGTGACTCAATGATCTGGGAAAATTGTATGGGTGAGTTCAGTGGTACCAACGGGCACATGACTCAAAAATTTAGAGAATGGTGAGTGTGAGTTCAGCGGTACCGACGGGTACGTGACTCAATGATCTGGGAAAATTGTATGGGTGAGTTCAGCGGTACCAACGGGCACATGACTCAAAAATTTAGAGAATAGTGAGTGTGAGTTCAGCGGTACCGACGGGTACGTGACTCAATGATCTAGAGAATGTCGTTTAGACATAATATTTCTTCAGGAACTTGCCATTGACGGGCAACATGAGCAAGTCTCTGTTTTATTTTGCGAGGCGGTAAGCACCGTTGGAGAATACTGTCTCAATGATAAATGGGCCTTCCCACTTTGGCTGGAATTTGTCGGCGGTCTTGTGAGTCATGACCATCGGCCTCCGGACTGCCAGGACGAGATCGCCCACCTAGAATGTTCTAATTTTGACCTTCTTGTTGAAGGCTCCAGAGATGCGTGCTTGGTATAGCTCAATTCGTTGCTGAGCCAAGAGGTGCTTTTCATCTAGTGCCTCCAATTCCTGTAGCCGGCGATGGTGGTTTTCGTCTGTCGTCAATTGATGTGTGAGGGCGACACGTAGTGAGGGGATCTGAGTCTCCAATGGGAGGACTGCCTCACTCCCATATACCAGGGAGAATGGTGTATTCTCGGTGGCTGTTCGAACTGTGGTGCGATAAGCCCATAAGCATTCTCCGAGCTTCTCGTTCCAGTCGCGTTTATTGGAGGAGACAAACTTCTTGAGGAGTTTGATGATTGTTTTGTTGAATGCCTCTGCCAACCCGTTCACTGCCGGGTTGTACGGTGTCGAAGCAATATTCTGAATACGGTGCTTATCGCAAAAGCGATAGAAAGCGTGGCTTACAAACTGTGGACCATTATCATGGATGATCCTTCGGGGCAGTCTAAAGCGGTAGATGACGTGATGCTTAAGGAATCTGATCACGTTTGAAGTCTTGACTTCTGCGAGTGGGATAGCCTCCGCCCATTTGGAGAAGTAATCAGTGATCGCGAGTATAAAGCGATGTCCTCGGGAGGAAGGTGGGGTGATTGGACTAATAATATCCATTCTCCATGCTTCGAATGGCAAGGACACCACTGTCGGATGTAGAAATTCAGATGGTTGGTGAATAAAGTCCGTGTGGACTTGGCAGGCTTTGCATTTTCTAGCATAATCTATCGCATCTGCCACTATTGTGGGCCAGTAGTAGCCCATTTGGCAGAGTCGGTCTTGCAGTTTTGGGCCGGGCTGGTGGGCCCCGCAGACACCGTCATGAGCTTCTCGTACGGCTTCTTTGGCTTCTGCGTTTGACAAGCACCGAAGCAGTAATCCGTCGTAGGAGCGGCGATACAGCATTTTCGTCTCTGTATCGTAGAAGAATCTGAGAGAACGCCGTCTGATGGAAGTAGCTTCCTTTGGGTTCTCGTGTAGGATGTCGTTGACGGCGAAGTCGATGAATGGTTGTCTCCAATCTGGGGCATCATCGATCGTCTGTGCGGAATAACTCGCCATGAATTGCACATTGTTCTTGGGACAGACCAGTTCGTGGCCTATCACATCCACTGATTGGCGATCATAGTTCGGAACTGTCACGCCCCGATTCGGGAATCGTTCGCCTCCGCTTAGATTCATGCCGAATCGTTCGTCCTCGCTAAGGCGTGATGCCATACAAGTCTGGAATTACACTTGTACAAGGCGTGCTCGTGTTCCTTTTATAAAAGAGACATTTTTGAATAGAGATTCGCAGTGGATGATAAAGAAGTTTTGGCAACACAGATATGATCTGAAATAAGTTCTTTATTGATATCTTTGAAATTACATTGCATAAACATAAGGCTCTCAAACAGCCAAGATGAAAGGCCAAATTTGGCTACAACTAGCAGAAATATTGAAATGAGATACAACTTGTTCCATACATCATATCCCTTTATTAATAATGCGGCAATAACCACCTTCAGCAAAATGCCTTCTTCTTCAAGTGGAAACTTCAAGATGTACAAAGCTTCTAAAGAGTCGGACAGCAAGCCTTCAGCGTCTATGATTATCCACTAGGTTCCCGGCACCTGTGGAGACGAGGGTCAGTACATTGCCACATATGTACTGGTGAGCGGCCGTAACCAATCTCACCATAAATCGACAGTAGTAAAATTACATGAATGTTCACTATTGATTTGTATTCTTTCTATCTTGCCTTAGGGTCCATTAACAATTCATATATTTGATGAGAAATATAAGGAGCATACAGTGATGTTAGAAACATAAGCAATTCATGTTGATCTAACATAAGCAGTTCATATTGATCACCAATTAGGTGAATCTTACCCACGGTCGATAGCCATCCCTGTACATATTTATGAATACCACTTACTCTGCCTGCATAAGACAATGTTAGCTATGCTACCTGTCTATATGAAGGTCAATGACTACACGCCATCTGGGACATCTTGGTCGGACGGCTCCCCTTCAGCAGTGGGTAGCTAGCACATCCAGAAGGTTCTCGAAAGACCGTGCTACTACTTCAGCACTGTGCTACTACTTCAGCACGACGTTCCTCCTAGGCCGAATCGGTTCCGTGGCCTCGGAGTACCGTTCGAGGAACTACCTTGTATACAAGTTGTCCATGACCATGCATGCAATGCAACTTAACTAATAAGGGACATGACATGCATGATAATAGCATCTTCCACACATAGTCGTAGTTCTCATTTTATCTTGCCATTTTCCTATCTTTCCAACTTGCCATCTTACCATCTTCCTTTGAGCCATAGGCTCGCATATTCGTTCATCCAACCAAGGGACTATTCATGTTTAACTCATTCTTTCGAACTGAAGTCCGATATACTTACCGTCCAATACTTGGGTCTTTGCATCACCTGTTAAACAATTCATATAGCATACGAGCATCATTCGATTTACAACATAAGCCTAGCCATGTGATAATTTATCTTTCATTATCTTTTCTATATTATTACTAGGCATCTTTTATTAAGCACCAAACGCAATAACAAGTCTACCATTGTTATGCACGAAGATTAAGGATCGTCGAAGGATCAAAGCCACTCACTTGTTGGTGAATTGCCGAAAGAAAGAGGTCTTCCACGCAACGTCACCCTAGGTTCACCGCATTAGCACCTGCATTGGCACCAACGTCAGGTCAGCATACTTCTTCTCTTTCTCTCAGTTATTCGATATGAAATGCGTAGACGGTGAAAGTAAATCCATGAAAACATTCATCGAAAACAATCACAAAAATGTACACAAAAGCCAACAGCAAAAGCGACATCGAAAACCAGCAGGGCAACGGTTTCGGGGCAAGCGACTCTTATATAGAACTCTTCCTCCAAGACGCGCGCCACTGCATCTTGGGCATCATTTCAAAAGAGTCCAATCCATAATGAGGAAAGGATCTCAATTTATTATCCCGCGATCCTGGTAAAGTTTCCCCAATTCTCATCCGACTCGGCCATTCGGCCGCTAGCCCACACCGTGCTCCGCAACAGATTCAGGGCATTACAGGAACTGCTAGGGAAGCGGCAAGACCGCCTAAGGCATCAGCTTCGATATTTCGGAGTCTGGGGACATGTTCGATGAAGAACCCCTCGAACGACGAAATGATGTCAATCGCTATTTGGTGATAAGGGATCATGTCTTCGTGGCGGACCTCATATGAGTCCCGTATCTGATTGACGATTAGTTGGGAATCGCCGTATGCTTCAAGGTATTCTACCCCCAGCTCTCTTACGAGTTGGAGGCCAATGACCAGAGCGTTGTACTCGGCTACATTGTTAGAGCAGGGCTCGGTGAGGGAGTAAGCGTAGTTAATCACCAATTCGGAAGGGGAGATCAGCACTACCCCAACTCCGACGACTATATTGCCTTTAGGTCCGGTCCTCGAAGCACCGTCGAAGAACATTCGCCGTATATTATCGTGAGAGGTTGCATGTGAGTCGGCGACCTCATCTGGGATCTCTTTATATATTCTGGAGGACTTCGAGCCTGGGTGCGCTGCTAAGAAGTCTGCCAGGGCTTGACCTTTGACCACCTTTTGTGGGACGAAGATCATATGATAAGGGGACAGCAATATTGCCCATTTAGCGAGGCGAGAGCTGAGTGCTCCTGGATTAGTCATGAGGACCCTGAGAGGGTTGTCTCGTGAGATCACATGTATCATTTGTCCGGTGACATAGTGTCGTATTTTCTGAATGGCAAACACCAGGGTAAGGCATTCCTTCTTCACAGCGGTGTATCGGTGTTCTGGCCCAATCATCATTCGGCTGAGGTAATATATGGCTTGTTCATAGCCTGCGTCATTGTTTTGTGCCAGCAGAGCCCCGAAGGAATGTTCTATTGCTCGTACATAGAGCAGGACTGGTTTTCCAGGAACCGGGGCCACCAAAACTGGAGGATTTGACAAATATTCTTTGATGCTGTCGAAAGCACGCTGGTATTCCTCGTCCCATACGAATGAGACTCCTTTCTTCATGAGGTGCGTGAATGGTCGGCATCGCCCGAAGAGGTTAGAAATGAACCTCCTGATGTAAGCTAGCCTCCCTTGAAGGCCTCTGAGTTCGCGGAAATTTCTCGGGGGATCCATCTCCATGATTGCTTTCGTCTTCTCAGGGTCTACATGGATACCTTGTGCCGTGATGATGAATCCCAAGAACTTACCGCTGGATATGCCGAGAAAGGACTTCGTAGGGTTCATTTTCAAATTGTGCGCTCGCATTAGGTCGAATACCGTCTTTAGATCCTGCAGATGGTCTCCCTTGCAACGACTCTTAACGGCTATATCGTCAACATAGCACTCCACTGTCTTGCGTAAGTGGTCTCTGAAGATGATGCTCATGGCTCTTTGATATGTGGCGCCCGCATTCTTTAAACCGAAAGGCATAACTGTGTAGCAGTATGTGCCAATCGGTGTTCAGAATGATGTATACTTTTCATCGTCAGGAGACATCTTAATTTGGTTGTACCCCGAGAAGCCATCCATGAATGACATACGTTCAAAACCGTAGGTATTATCAATCATGATGTCTGTAATAGGGAGGGGGAACTCATCTTTGGGGCATGCCTCATTCAGATTACGGAAGTCGATGCAGATTCGAATCTTTCCATTCTTCTTGAGGACGAGTACTATATTGGAGACCCAATCGGGATGTTGCTCCTCACGAATGAAGCCACTGGCCATCAGTTTGTTGACTTCGGCTTCGATCGCGTCCATGATGCCTGGGCGGAAGCATCGCTGATGTTGCTTGACTGGCTTCGCATCCGGCCGAATGTTGAGTTTATGAAGAGCAATGTCGGGATTTAACCCAGGCATGTCTTCATAGCTCCAGGCGAACACATCAATGTATTCTCTGACAAGTTCTAGCAGCGACTCCCGCTCTTCGTCTGTTAGGCTTTTACTGACGAAAATTGGTTTTGGAGAAGATTCGCTGCCGAGATCCACTTGTATGACCTCATCTTCAGTAGGATGTTCTCTTAGTTTGAACCATTTTTCCCATTGTGCATCCAATTGCTGGGCCCACGGCTCTAGCTCGAGGATCTCGGGGATGTCTTCGTCTTCTTCGTAAGCGTCGGCGAATGCCATGTTGACTGACATGACTTATCTGAACACATCTCCGATACTGGTATCCGAGTCAGAAGTTGGTGACCCGGTTGAATGTGACTGCCAGTCGCATTCTTCATCTGAACTCTCAGGAGTCGTAGTAGGCGTTATATACCCTAACCCGCATCGAGTTTTGCTATAGTAGTCCCGTGGTTTGCCCGCCGGGACCGGCGGCTTCAAAGGCAATCGTCGTCCAGTGCCGTAGTTCAAACCTGGCGTCGTCTCCAGATGATACCCCTGTTTCTGCATGAAATATTTGGATTGGGAGCTATAAAGATACAGAGGCAGTCTTCCAGCATCTGGCCCGAGGTCGGCTTCCTCTATGGTGAAGGAATGCGGGTTGTTCGTCCGGCCGAAGATGATCGGATGATCGTCTTCCTCGATTATTCGGTAAGCATCTTCTACTGGAGTAAGCTGGATCACGGTGTACACATTTGTCACTTGTGTGTGTAGGTGAGTGCCTATACCGTGTTCCATAGCATACATTGTACATAGCTTATTGAGCTCGATGTAGTTCAAAGATAACCCTTTATTGATGAAGTAAGGTATCTTTTCTAGGGGGATTACATCATCAGCGGAGGGAACATCAGTGTGGGCAGCCACATACTTGGCTAACTCTGGTTCCTCTTCGGCTAACCCCTGTGTGAATGAAGACTGAGAGGACGTCCTGGGAAGCTTGATTGTCAGTGGTTCAGTTGATGGAGCAGAACGTGGAGTTGTTGGAAGACTAGTGACCCCCAGCTTGGTGCTCGATGTGGAGCGAGGAGTGGCTGGTTCGCTGGAAGTGTCAGACCTTGTATCGGGGTGACGACCCTTCTTGGGAAGGCGTATCGTCAGTGGCCTATCGGAAGGATTGAGCTTCTCCGTTTTGGGTTGACTGACTCTCGGCAGTCTGATCGTCAGTGGCCCCGTTGTGGGTCTCAGCACTTGGCCGGACCTTGGCAGTCGGATTATTATCTGCTCTTTCTGCGCCGAGAGGCTGATCGCGCCCTTCCGCAGAGTGGCAGTAAGGGGTGCGGACTTGCCCGGTTTGCGAGCTTTGAGGTGAATCGTCAGAGGTCCTTCTGATTCCGTGGCCGTTTCGGTACTAGCTTGTTCATTTTTTTCATCAAGGTGCCTCTTCGACTTTTCGTATAGGCAGGAGTCCGAGTAGTAAGATTCGACCCCTTTGAAGGGATCGATGTCAGCAAATTCTGTCGTTACAAAGCCGTGTTTGTCGACATATTTGAAGCACTGGTGTAGCGTGGAAGGTACGATAATGTAATCGTATATCCATGGGTGCCCCAAGAGGATGTTGTAAGAAGTGTCTGCATCTATGACGTAGCAGGTGACTTCGGATTGGAGGTCGTCAATTTGACACTTCAGACGAATCTTCCTAATAGGGTAGCTCCTGCCCGAATTGAAACCGCTGATGGCGGTGCTTGTAGGCGTCAGGCGATGCATTGGGATGCGGAGATGACATAGCAGACCCTTCGGGATGATGCTTATGGAAGAGCCAGGATCTATGTGCATCCGATCCACTTTTACGTCGCCGATGTATCCCGTGTAGTATAGAGGACGATCGTGTAGGTTGGTTTTGATGAGCATGTCCTGCGAAGTGAAGACGATGTTGGGCATTGCTCCCGTGCAGGCACTGTCTTGGAGATCCATGGGTGAGTCCTCCCCGGTGAGGTTGGATTGAGCCAGATAGACATCGGCATTTTGGAGTGCTTTGCTCAATGCAATACGAACGTCCTTGGAGAGCCTTAGGAGTTCGTACAGTGACAACTTGGCCGGTGTGTTAGCCAGTTGCGCTAAGATGTCAAAGTTGTAGGGCCTCTCTAGCCCTTGGACTGCCTTTTTCGGAGGGATTTGTCGAAGCGAGTCTCCCTCGGCCTAGGCTTGTCGGTCGTCGAAGGCTGAGCCGGTCCCGAAGCATCAGTTGTAGCGGGTTGATAATTTTCAGCTGGATTGTCAACCACAGGTTGGGATTGTGCTCCGGACCGCGTGACGACGGCTGTAGCTTCCTCGTTGACTGCCGAGATTGTGTGGCAGGTCCTGACTTTTCTACTATTCTTTTTGTCGGTGGAAGATAGTGTGGGCCGAGTCACTTCTGACACCAAGTCTGGATGGATCCACATGACCTCCCCTCGTGATGTGGTGAGGGGTACTAGACCGGCAGCCTGATCTCGGGGAGGTGGAAGATTGGTAATCTCCATTGTCGCTAGAGGGACGGGGACCACCCCGTCTTGAGTCTCCGTCGGAGGGAAGCTACCGAATTGTACGGACACCATATTGGCCGCCACGGTTACTGTCACACCCCGGTTCCAAGATATGTGGGACCAGGAACACGTGACGTGCCAGCTGTACGATCAAGTATAGAAAAACCCCAATTTAATGGACTATACTCGATCGTAGTACGCTGAAGTAACAACTAAATAACAATACAGGCAGGTAAATACTAATCTCATCCACAGGAAAAATCACAGAATAAAGCTGGAAGGAATGAAAATAACTCTGAATCAAACTACAAGTCATGACTAGTGGAAAATAATCCACCAATAAATGTATGAATGAACTACTAAAAGAGTACAACTGAACCAGAAAAGAAATAGATAGCCACTAGCAGAAATCACCTAAGAACTCAAGAAACTCACGAGGCTCAACATTGAAGTCCTCGTCAGCAAAAGTCTCCAATCTCCGTAGTCCGTCGGTACCTGTGCTCGTCCCAATCTGGAAAAGGTGCCAGGTCCTCAGAGGGACGTAACAAGTACACAAGAAATCGACATGCATGATAGTACAGGGCAGTATATAAATAACTAGAACAAAATGTAACATAACATCTCTCCAACCAAACGAGGACAGGATATATCATGCAACATACGACAGGTAAACTAACCATCTATGTGTAAAATGCACTCGAGACATCTCTAGTGGCACATGAGAGGGGGAGAAGAAGAAGAAACGGCCACCAAGCGTTCTACGGTTTGAGAAACGAGGGGCTACGAGCATCCAGCGTCCATTGGAAACAGAAATTCTCATACACCACTAGTAGACTCTCCCCACCCAATGTATATCCGTACCGTATACGCGGTACAAATAATATGCAAGACGTCATAGTATATATAAGTAGACCTGTACCAACCACTAGACCAGACGCGAACTCACGTGCCAATGATCAGTCGACACACAAATCCATGCTCTCAACTCACTCATATAGTGATCGTGTATGATACGGTGTCCGGCTAGAAGGTACCACATACCTTCACAATACACGGGATAAGTCCACTACTACTAGACGCGTGCACACAACTGAGAAGTAACTAGGTAACATAAACTAACTGCAAAAATATACAATCAAGCAAGGTGTACTTGCCTGTGTCCAGCAACTGAGTATCTGAGTCCAAAGTAGAGTCCGAGTCCCGAGAAGCAAATAATCCTAAACAAAATTTATCTCTAATTAATTACTAATTAAACAATTTAAACAATTCATTTAATTGCTAAGTAATCTATAATTTAAATTAATCTAGTACTACTAGCTAACTAGTATCAAATTTTTATGAATAATAATTATACAATAATAAGTAGGTAACCATACTTATTATCATACCATTTATATTCTGAAATTTATTTACAACTAAATATTTAATAATTAATTAACTAATTAATGATAATCAATTAACCAACCATTTTAATACACACATGAATACACAATTCCTAATAATACTAACTTAAATAGTAAAAATCCTTAAAAATCATTTTTAGTCTATTTTAATAATAAACTAAATAATATCAGAATAATAAATATATATTATTTATATATTTTACAGAAAATGAATTATTACCATTAAACTATTTATTAAATAACTAGTTGAATAATAACAATAAGTACTTAATAATTCTAAATAAATCCAAATAAATCACCACCAACCTTAAATTTAATCATTAAAACTAAATTCACAGTAGTAACACAAAATTAATAATTATTTAAATCAATAAATAATTATTACACAATTGATTACATAAACCTAAACATGATTCTCAAAATTACTTTTAAGTCTTAAAAATTCGTAAATATATCTAAAATACATAAAATATATTCCTAAATACCATATTTACACATTTCTAATAGAATCATATCACTTCACAAAATTTACAATATTTATATAATTAATAATAATTAATTATATAATATATTCAACTTATGTAATAAATCTAGAAATTACTCAACTAAATCCAAATAATTATAAATAATAATAAATAAATATTGGAATTATTTTTCTACAGAATAAAATGCTATTACAAACATTTTCTATTCAATAAGTATTATTTAATTACTAACCAAATAAATAATATAAATTGAAAACAATATTTAATATTCAATTTGATTAATACAAAACTTCCAAGATAAATCTAAATATAATATTTTAAACACCAATCAAATTCTAGAAAAATTTCCATAACTTACTTTATAATTAAATCTATATTTTCCATATAAGTTATATTATTTAATTATTTATTAATTAAATAAAAAGCATCAAAACGGAATTAATTAAACTGTGTAAATTCGCTGTTTTTCACATAAAATAATTATAAATTAAATTATAAAAATTCTGGAAAAATTATTTTAAAATACTATGTTAATTATACAAACTTTTTCATGTACAAAGTTTTCTCTAATTCGTAATCAAAATGTTACATAAAAATTAAAACAAAAACACATTTAATTAATTACTAACATTGAAACTTCATAATTAAATATAAATAAATATCAATAATTAATATTAAATCACACGAAAATTAGGGTAGAACCCCTACATATTTACCAATGATTTTCTACATTTAGATCTAATTAATCATCAATCTATTCATCATAACAATCCTTACAATAATCTGAATATTCAGAATTTAATTATTAAAACTTGGTTTAAAGCATGCAAAGAGGATTTAATCCATGTGACAGCGCCACGGGGGGTCGGGGTTACCTTGCCACGCCGCAGGGGGGTGGCTCGCCGACGAGGGGGGGTTGCGCCGACGAGGGGGCCGCCGGATGCTACACGCGGGCGCGGGAAACGCCGTCGTCGTCGACGGCGGGGCTCCGGGTGAGGGGGGAAGGAGATAGACGAGAGAGAGAGAGAGAGAGGGATAGGGTGGCGGTGATGAAGGGGGGTTGGTGGTTTGTGTGGAGGTAAGTTTAGGGTTAGGGTTGAGAGTAGATGCATATATATATATGCATGAAGGAGATCCAAATGAATAGGACCATACTGGGTTGGGCCTAAGTTAGGGTTAAACTTAAGGAATGGATTTGGTTGCTAGGAATTTTAACACCACATCTATATAAGTATAGATATATATATAATCTAAAAATAAAACCAATTGAATAATAACACTATATATATTTAATTATTGATATAAATATAATCTAATAATAAATCTATATGAAACTTGGTTAGAGTTTATAAATTATTTAATAATTAATGTAACAGCATTTATTTAACAAATAACAATATTTAGTAATCTTGCATCTATATATATATTTACAATATAAATTAAACCCTGATTAGAAATAATTAATTAATTATTTAAATAAATAGATTAACAAGCTATTCTTCAAAAAAAAAAATTTAAAAATTCCCTGAAAATTCAGGGGGTTTACAATCTACCCAACTTATAAGAATTTCGTCCTCGAAATTTAAAATAATTCTAATACCGAAGAAATAATAAGAAAATCAATGAAAAGTAAATATGTAAATTGTAACTTACTCAACAAGACAATTTGCAACGATACTTGGGGGTTTATAGAGGGGTCAAAACTGGCATCATATCCTACAAGAATATGTTCTAGGTCCGGCATAGGTCATAGGATTTCCAAGTGATCAGGGAATAGATCGATATTGCATGGTCAAATATAATAGGATAAGGAGAGGACACAAATAGTCTATTCTAAGGGAAAGATTTGTCAAACAAGTAGAGTTATTAAAATAGAGCACATAAAGGTGTGTTTATGGGGGGCATAAATGTCATGTGTATGGTGCGGTTTGTCTAGATCATAATAGTGCAATTATTGGAAGAAAAATCCTAATATTGTGCTTCAATTACCCAAGTCATGGTAAGGGATCAAATGATATGAACCAAGGAAAGGATAACAGGAAAACTTTTATTTGCTAAATGTCCGACTAAAATCAGTCTAAGATGGCTACTAGGGTGCTAAGGGTATTACTAAAATAAGATATCATACAAGGTATACTTAACTGACTTAGTAGAAAGATGGTTCTACTATAAATCATAGCTAATAAAGGATTATAAAGAGAAATTCTATACTAAGGCGCAGAATAAAGAAGAGTTCAAGGGGGATGGGGTCGATTACAAATTTGAAGGTCCAATGCGAATAAATGTTTCAAGAAAACAAAATTTGTCAAACGGTCGCAAATGAGATCCTAGGACAAGTTTACTATATCTTCATCTGCATAAAATAATCATAGGGAAAGCGAATCAACATGCACTAGGTTGGCCAGACCATCATGCACCGATTCTGATTAGACAACATTTTAGTGGGTGCACCCAATAATATATGTGTCAAGAACAAGCTTGAGAAAAGAAGAAGCTTGTGAAAACTAGGCTATAACAGCAATATTAGTCAAGACGATAAAAATAAACGTACAGAAGAAAAGAAAGTACAAGATAGTTCAAGTCCAAAACACAAATAATGATTTGACCTTTCTAGTTGCCCTATGAATCTCTAACCTTAGTTGAGCTAGGGATAGGAACCCACAAAGTTATGTCTAGGTAATCTAAATACTTATACCAACATATAGTCAGTGTTATCCAACTATAATTTCTTAATGGTCCTGAGAAAAGTATGATGCTAGACTACAAGGTATACTACCCAACTTATAAGAATTGAACTAGTACCTCTAACTGTCTCTTTAGGGAAGCAAGTTTATCCTACCAAATTGTAGCAACAACATAGAATTTTCTAGAGAAGCAATAATAATCCTAACATGAGAAGAAAAAAAAAATCCTTTGGTCTATTCAAAAGGATAAGACGTAATGATCTGCTTTCCATTATTGGTTAAGAAAACAAATTTTGGATCGATAGTACTAGAATTATGCAGCACGATAAATAGTAAATCAGGAAAGAAAATAAACTAATTAGATAATAAAAAAAATCCTTACAGCATTTAGCTCGGCAACCGTGGCATGAGCTAAAGGTGAAGGAAAATTTTTATTACAGAAAATATCAACCAATATTGTCTACAGGTAAAGTAACAAACAACTAAATAGATATTCCTAATATTAATACTAATAATATAATACTAAAATATAGGAGAAGATATACTGGTTGACGGATTTGGGGTATGGTCAAGAAAAATTTATAGACATCTATAGCTCTAAACAATTAGGGAATCATGATACTAGTTTAGAGTCGAGAACAAGGATGATAAAATTTTAAGAAGAAGACATAGTCACATGGGTCGATGAATTAACTATAACTGCATATAATCACTATCATGGCTATGAAAAATATGGCAACTAAGGTGTGACACTTCTATCTCATTAGAGTAACATCCTCTATGTTTATTTCCTCATCAAGATAAAAAAAAAAAAATCAAATTCCTGTAAATAAAATTTCTTCATAAATTCCTTCAGTATAAAATCTTTAAATCAAAACAATCATCCACCAATTTCCTTAATCTCTTTAAGATCGTCGCATATAATCATAATTATAACTTTAAAATACCCAACCAATCCTTTTATCATCACACCAACTCCCTTTTATTTTTTTCCCTTTTTTTTCGTCAACTTTAATTCAGTTTACCTAATATAAAAGATTGTAACTCTCTTATGAAAATACTTAAATCAATCACCGAGATAAATATTATCATAATACTAAATTCTTTTTTTTTCCAAAAGAAACTTCAATAAAAATATATCAATCTAAAAAAAAAGATTTAAATCTCAAAATTTTTTTTCAATCAAAATTTGTTCCATCAAACAAAATTCAATCACAAAAAAAATACCTCAAATTTCTAAATCGATCCTCGAAATAAACTTTATTATAGTACAAACATCCTTTTCTTTTCTCCTTAAAATTTTTAGATTAAAATTACCCAACTCCAAATTTTAAATCACTTTATGAAATGTATCAAATTTCTAAATTCTTCTTAAATAAACCCTTTTTTTCATCAAGGTCAAAATATTCAATCTTTAAAGAAATATAAATCTCATAGGCAACTCTTAACTATTTCTATTTACAATCATCTATCCTCAAATTTTAAAAAAAAAATATTCTTCTATTTTGGAAACCAACATAAATCATCAACCAATTTAAATCTCATGTAGCAATGTGAATATTTAAATTTTTAATCATCAAGTTGATTTTATATCCTCTCTAACCAATCATAGAAATTTAAAAAAAAAAAAAAAAAAAACTCAAATCAAAACTTTAAATCATCCTCTCAAATCGATCATCGAGTTTATTTTATTAATCAACTTCTAACAGTCTTTCCCAAATGAGTATAAGTAATCTTTCTCACTATCATTCGAAATTGATATATCATTACTACTCAACTTTGAATTAACTAATCATTCATGCAAAATTATATCTTTCAAAAATATGGTGTTCATTAACCTGCAATATTTAGTACTTTCCCAGAATTCAATTATAGACTCAACCGCCTAATTAGCTGCCAAGGTAACCCATCTAGCCATATAGTTACTCAAGAGTGTATATAGTATAGCATCTTTCAAACCTCTATCAATCATGACAAGCAAGGGGTACGGTAGATTAGATCGAGAAGGATATAATTGCTAGGAAGTCAAAGAGTCAGAAGATATAAATCAAAGAAGAGATCAAGTATTTCGAGGAGTTTGAAATGAGTCGAAATCAAACGAGATCAAAGGATAAAAATAATCAATTGTGGATGAGACACGATAGTCCTAATCCTATACGCAGGCTTGCTTGGTACGGTAAAGTAACCAAACAATATTTTCTCGACCTGCATGGGCCACCACTAAAAATATGTCACGCCCCGGTTCCAAGATATGTGGGACCAGGAACACGTGGCATGCCAGCTGTACGATCAAGTATAGAAAAACCCCAATTTAATGGACTATACTCGATCGTAATACGCTGAAGTAACAACTATATAACAATACAGGCAGGTAAATACTAATCTCATCCACAGGAAAAATCACAGAATAAAGCTGGAAGGAATGAAAATAACTCTGAATCAAACTACAAGTCATGACTAGTAGAAAATAATCCACCAATAAATGTATAATTGAACTACTAAAAGAGTACAACTGAACCAGAAAAGAAATAGATAGCCACTAGCAGAAATCACCTAAGAACTCAAGAAACTCACGAGGCTCAACATTGAAGTCCTCGTCAGCAAAAGTCTCCAATCTCCGTAGTCCGTCGGTACCTGTGCTCGTCCCAATCTGGAAAAGGTGCCAGGTCCTCAGAGGGACGTAACAAGTACACAAGAAATCGACATGCATGATAGTACATGGCAGTATATAAATAACTAGAACAAAATGTAACATAACATCTCCCCAACAAAACAAGGACAGGATATATCATGCAACATACGACAGGTAAACTAACCATCTATGTGTAAAATGCACTCGAGACATCTCTAGTGGCACATGAGAGGGGGAGAAGAAGAAGAAACGGCCACCAAGCGTTCTACGGTTTGAGAAACGAGGGGCTACGAGCATCCAGCGTCCATTGGAAACAGAAATTCTCATACACCACTAGTAGACTCTCCCCACCCAATGTATATCCGTACCGTATACGCGGTACAAATAATATGCAAGACGTCATAGTATATATAAGTAGACCTGTACCAACCACTAGACCAGACGCGAACTCACGTGCCAATGATCAGTCGACACACAAATCCATGCTCTCAACTCACTCATATAGTGATCGTGTATGATACGGTGTCCGGCTAGAAGGTACCACATACCTTCACAATACACGGGATAAGTCCACTACTACTAGACGCGTGCACACAACTGAGAAGTAACTAGGTAACATAAACTAACTGCAAAAATATACAATCAAGCAAGGTGTACTTGCCTGTGTCCAGCAACTGAGTATCTGAGTCCAAAGTAGAGTCCGAGTCCCGAGAAGCAAATAATCCTAAACAAAATTTATCTCTAATTAATTACTAATTAAACAATTTAAACAATTCATTTAATTGCTAAGTAATCTATAATTTAAATTAATCTAGTACTACTAGCTAACTAGTATCAAATTTTTATGAATAATAATTATACAATAATAAGTAGGTAACCATACTTATTATCATACCATTTATATTCTGAAATTTATTTACAACTAAATATTTAATAATTAATTAACTAATTAATGATAATCAATTAACCAACCATTTTAATACACACATGAATACACAATTCCTAATAATACTAACTTAAATAGTAAAAATCCTTAAAAATCATTTTTAGTATATTTTAATAATAAACTAAATAATATCAGAATAATAAATATATATTATATATATTTTTTACAGAAAATGAATTATTACCATTAAACTATTTATTAAATAACTAGTTGAATAATAACAATAAGTACTTAATAATTCTAAATAAATCCAAATAAATCACCACCAACCTTAAATTTAATCATTAAAACTAAATTCACAGTAGTAACACAAAATTAATAATTATTTAAATCAATAAATAATTATTACACAATTGATTACATAAACCTAAACATGATTCTCAAAATTACTTTTAAGTCTTAAAAATTCGTAAATATATCTAAAATACATAAAATATATTCTTAAATACCATATTTACACATTTCTAACAGAATCATATCACTTCACAAAATTTACAATATTTATATAATTAATAACAATTAATTATATAATATATTCAACTTATGTAATAAATCTAGAAATTACTCAACTAAATCCAAATAATTATAAATAATAATAAATAAATATTGGAATTATTTTTCTACAGAATAACATGCTATTACAAACATTTTCTATTCAATAAGTATTATTTAATTACTAACCAAATAAATAAGATAAATTGAAAACAATATTTAATATTCAATTTGATTAATACAAAACTTCCAAGATAAATCTAAATATAATATTTTAAACACCAATCAAATTCTGGAAAAATTTCCATAACTTACTTTATAATTAAATCTATATTTTCCATATAAGTTATATTATTTAATTATTTATTAATTAAATAAAAAGCATCAAAACGGAATTAATTAAACAGTGTAAATTCGCTGTTTTTCACATAAAATAATTATAAATTAAATTATAAAAATTCTGGAAAAATTATTTTAAAATACTATATGAATTATACAAACTTTTTCATGTACAAAGTTTTCTCTAATTCGTAATCAAAATGTTACATAAAAATTAAAACAGAAAACACATTTAATTAATTACTAACATTGAAACTTCATAATTAAATATAAATAAATATCAATAATTAATATTAAATCACACAAAAATTAGGGTAGAACCCCTACATATTTACCAATGATTTCCTACATTTAGATCTAATTAATCATCAATCTATTCATCACAACAATCCTTACAATAATCTGAATATTCAGAATTTAATTAATAAAACTTGGTTTAAAGCATGCAAAGAGGATTTAATCCACGTGACAGCGCCACGGGGGGTCGGGGTTACCTTGCCACGCTGCAGGGGGGTGGCTCGCCGACGAGGGGGGGTTGCGCCGACGAGGGGGCCGCCGGATGCTACACGCGGGCGCGGGAAATGCCGTCGTCGTCGACGGCGGGGCTCCGGGTGGGGGGGAAGGAGATAGACGAGAGAGAGAGAGAGGGATAGGGTGGCGGTGATGAAGGGGGGTTGGTGGTTTGTGTGGAGGCAAGTTTAGGGTTAGGGTTGAGAGTAGATGCATATATATATATATGCATGAAGGAGATCCAAATGAATAGGACCATACTGGGTTGGGCCTAAGTTAGGGTTAAACTTAAGGAATGGATTTGGTTGCTAGGAATTTTAACACCACATCTATATAAGTATATATATATATATAATCTAAAAATAAAACCAATTGAATAATAACACTATATATATTTAATTATTGATATAAATATAATCTAATAATAAATCTATATGAAACTTGGTTAGAGTTTATAAATAATTTAATAATTAATGTAACATCATTTATTTAACAAATAACAATATTTAGTAATCTTGCATCTATATATATATTTACAATATAAATTAAACCCTGATTAGAAATAATTAATTAATTATTTAAATAAATAGATTAACAAGCTATTCTTCAAAAAAAAAATATTAATTTTAAAAATTCCCTGAAAATTCAGGAGGTTTACAGTTACCTCTTCGAAATCGATGGCCAGAGCGTTCGAATCGATGAGGTTTTGGATGTACCATTTCAGCTGGTAGCAATCGTGTGTAGCATGATGGATATAGCGATGATAATGGCAGTACTTTGTATTCTCCATCTCTGCCAGCCGCGGTTCCCGTCTTGGTGGAGGGAGCTAAATCCTGTCCCCTTGTATAAGCATATCCAAGATGGGCTTGACGTGACCATCTTCGAAGGAGTAAGTGATTTGCGGCCATTGTTTGTCTGCTGGCTTCGGCTCAGGTTTGTGTGCTGTATCGGCCACCATAGCCTGCTTTCCCTTGCTGTCCCGATTATTGGAGGGGCTACCCCCATTATCGTTGTTGGGACGCTTGCCCCTGTTTTCTTCTTCCGAGATGTGCAATCCCAGTTGGCGAGCCTTCTTCAGTCGTTCTTCGGCGCTTGTGGCGCTGATGATGAACGTTTTCCAATCTTTGAATTGACTTTCGCCCATCCAGAGACTGATCGTTGGAAGCAGTCTCTTTTGACAAATTTCAATTAAAGAGGAATCTGGATTTTCGGAGGGCAGCTTCATGGCAGTTTGGCGGAACCGCTCAATGTGGTTCCTTGTCAACTTCTTCTCCCCTTGGACGACGTCCATAAGAGTGGACATGGTGACATCTTGCCCTACTTCGTAGAATCTCTCCAAGAACAGGCGCTTGAAGCCGACGAAGGAGTGGATGCAGTTGTCCGACAGATTGCGTTACAGTCGAAAGCGACTCCTTCTAATGCCTTAATGAATAATCGCGTGAGGATAGCATCATCGTGGGGCAGATGGTCGGTGGTGACCTCGAAGTAAGTGATGTACCGACTTGCTGAGGTCTTGCCATCATACGGGTTGATATTGAACGGCTTATATTTTGGTGGGAATGGAACATCCCTCCATTCGGCAGGGTATGGTTGCCGCATTCTGAGGTCTTGAGCGTTTTCTCAGGCATAGAACTTGGCTCGGAGCTCCTGGACCTCTCTTCTTACTTCTCGGGCCTCATCTGTTGTGGTAGGGGCTGTTATTTCGGGAGGATTATTGCCCGGGTTTGGTGCCGCTGAGTTCGAGTCCGCATTGACTGCAGGACCCGTGCTTGTTTGGCCAGGCGTTCCTCCTTGCAGAGTTGGAAGAGCGGCTTTGATTTTATCTACAGACTTGACCAAGGCCTGCAGTATAGCCTCCAAGGTGTCGATGCGTTGGCGATCGCTGGAACCACCTTGATTGTTGTCCGTCATGAACACCGTCCTTACATGAGGAGTGATGGAAGAAACGATGGAGGATGTGCCCTCCGAGTCATACCCATGCACCGAGAAGTCATCGGGGTAGGTGGAAATGTTCTCTTCGGGCTTGGACTTGGAGGGAACGGTATCCCCAGCCTCGGAGCTTGATTCGTCTTGAGAGCCATGGATGTCCTCGGGGACATCAGTGCCTGTTGTACCTGATGGAAGAGTTGTTTGTCCGAGCTCGGCTTCTTGAAACATCGGATTGTTGTGGATGTTCGGAGGAGTGCTACCCCCAGTTCCCACGACCCCCAGCGATGTAGATGATGAGTTTCCCATTGCAGCAGATTTCATCTTTGAACGGGTGTGTTAGAATACTCCGGTGGAGGACAACCGTTTAGACGACAGTTTCTTAGCTGTAGTGGTTGATACCTTGGGGCTGGAGATGCTTGTCTTCTTTCCTCTCCCCCCGGCGGGGACTTTCTGAGCGGAATTGCAGGAGACAACAGGAGGTGCCTCGTCCTCTGAGCTCGGATGCTGTAGTCTTTGGAAGACTGACGGCCGATCTTTACAACAGCAATTGACGATGATTTGGGTGCAATGATGTCCAAGTGAGGACTCTTTGCACGCCGAGGCTCATTCTCTTTCCTTGCGCTTGTGGAGGATCGCCTCACGTAGGTCAGAGGAACCACTCTGTCCGTTTGCCGCCGGGGGCTGGACTCGAGTGGTTCTATACAACTTTCCATCAGAGGCTCGTATGATAGTCAACGGAACGCTCCGATAGTCAGAGGTTGGGATAGCTGACTGGGCTTGATGAGCCTGCGCTGCCCTAGACTTCCTCCTTTTAGCACTTGCGGGTGCGTAATAGGAGGAGTCCAAGTTGAATACCACAGATTCTGGCTTATCATCCAGAGAACCATCAGGGTCAGGACCGCATGAGAGACGGTCGAAGAGTGATCGAGAGAAGCGTGGGACGGATGCTATGCGGCTAGAATTGGGTACCGTACAGGCTGTCTGCACGCGGTTGTCTTCTGCCGTCTGATGAGTTATTTTTATGCGGCTAGGAGTCACGACCGTGCAGGCTGGCCGCATACGGTTGGCAATTGTGGCCGCATGGGTTTTCTGCAAGCGATTGACTTTCTTAGCCGCATGAGTTTCATCCATATAGTTGGCAGCTGTAGTCGCATAAGCTATGCGGCTGACAGATGTGGCCGCATGAGTTTTCTTTGTGCGGCTGGCGGATGTAGCCGCATGAGCTTTCTCCCTGCGGCTAATACCCTCATGCGGCTCGGATCGCATAGAGTTCCTCTTTGCCCCTGCAAGTCCAGCATTATAGTGTTTTCTTCTGCCGGACTTGGGGACAGCAGAGTCGTCTACGGTCTGAAGTGGGGCCACAGGAGAGTCTTTCTCGCCGTCTTGAGCAACAGAGGGCATCCCATCGAGGGCTTGGGGAGGGACAAATGATTTTGGCATCCACTCTTTGCGAGCCTTCGTGCCGCGGGTGCGCTTCTGGACCGAACCAGCGCTTCCTTCGGAGAGTATCTCTTCAAACGTCTGTTGGTCGAAGCGAACGACCATCTTTTGTTACGTGAAGCCAAGTTTGGCTGCATCAGATTGCATCACCAACTCCTCAGCCAAGGAGAAGTTTGTCCCCAGCAGAGTCGCCATCGTGTTTGCCATTGACTGTAAAAGTACAGAATAGTTTTATGGGAGGACTGAACTTAGACTCACAATACAAACTCGCTTGTACAAAGAAAGCCTAGGGACGAAAACCTAGGTACAGCAATCTAAGTACAATTGTTTATTTTAGATTCTGGGGATGACGATAGAGGCTCGGGAAGGCGACGGCAGCCCTGCCTTACTCCTTGGACGATCGGTATACAGCCTTGACTCCTGTGACGAGATGGTTGGCGTTGACGAAGAAATGCTCTTCCTGCTCTCCTCGTATTGCTCTTCTGGCTTCTTCCTATCTGGATTGATCTCTGGTTATTGGGAGAGTCTCTCTGTGACAGTATATCTCTCTAACCGTCTCTCTACAAGGGAATGGCACCTTGCTATTTATAATATTGGGATGTGATCATTAGGGTTGCCAATGATTGTCTCTTGGAGATGACGGCGGCCTGTGGATTGGTCAATCTAGGCCGTTCGTTCTTGATTGTGACGAATCCGAGCAATTGAGTGTAGATTACACCAAATCCCATTAGCAATTAATGCTGATTGGAATAAATCTTTCTCATAATGATCTTCTGATGTCTGCGAATAAATTAGATTTATTCTCTTGCCACGTGTCCCAGATTATTGGGATTTGACCCAATCTTTAATTGCAATAAATCTGAGGAATTGATCGGCTTAGGACACGTGTCTTAGGAGCCATTGGGGGATCTGAACCGTAGGATGAGTGAGCCGCATACGATTTTGGACCGCATATGGTTAGAACCACGTGTCAGGGCTGTCTGGGTAGTGGCCCTCTCATGGAGGTGATCATTGCGAGCCGCATGAGGATACATCTGCCTGAGCCGCATGGAAGTGGTCCGCATGAGAAGTCGTTGCTCGAGCCGCATGAGGTTGTCTCAGCCTGAGCCGCATAGGACGGTTTCATTCTGAACCGCATAAGAAGTCTTTGCTCGAGCCGCATGAGGTTGTCTCGGCCTGAGCCGCATAGGACGGCTTCATTCTGAACCGCATGAGAAGTCTTTGCTCGAGCAGCATACGAACGCCCACGTGGCAAGGCCACATGGCATTTTTATGGCTCTCGGGGGATTTGTTTCAGAGATCTCTTTTCTCCTCCCTAGAAGCTGTCATTATGACAGAATTATAATTACTTCTTTTTGTGTCGGGGCTGTCACTTTTTCAGAATTGTCAGCCGTCAAACAATTAATGCGATAGGACAGAGAAGGGGACTGTCCCGCCATGTGTCTTCGGAGCCGTATGGGATGTCTTGAGCCGCATAGATTCTTATGCCGCATGATTCTCTGAGCCGCATGGGCTTTCTGAGCCGCATGGGGCTCTTTGGCCGTATCGGTCATTTTCTTTAATATTTTCCATGCTTCTACAAACATGTCTCCTATTCTTCAAATGTTTAGTTCCTTGAGTGTACAAAGATGTACGCAACTCATTAGCATAGGAGGTTGGATCTTTCTTTTCAAACTTTGGCTTTTGGTACAGATTGGCCTTTGGCATAGGGTTCTTACGTTTCACCAAAGTTGATACTGGTTGACGCCTATTAAGATAAGCGCGTAAATCTAAAAATTCTGCTCCAGGTGTCTCTGTTTGTGATACCCTCAATTTTCCTTGCTTGGATCTTAAAACTTACAAGGTGGGAAGGTCTTGACCAAACGCCATAGGGGTAGGTAAGATGCCTCTTTGGTTAGTATTCTTTCCAATATCAGAGATCCGAAGACCTTTGTTTAAAGGAATAGAATCTGACAGATTTTCCTCTGAGTCATAGACTAGGAAAGTTTGAGAAAAGACCAAAGGGTGCTTTCCTTTATTTTGTGAAGGGCCAGCTAAGAAGCCTTTTCTTTTGTTCTGTTGTGAGACCTTTTTAGGCACATATTGCACCAATTGAGGAAGTGTCAAAGGAGTCTTCCCTTTGTTTTGTCTAGTGTTAGCACTAGAACATTGATTCTCCAAGTTAAGAACTTGAGAATTAGAAGAGGGAATAGCCAAAAGACTAGTTCCCTTGAGTTGCGCTAGAGTAGCAGATTGCGCCCGAAGTGTTGATTGCTTGGGTTGTACCATAGTCCTACGGGCTACTGATGGTGCCTTGGCAGCAACATGGATAGAATGCACCTCAATAATAGCTTGAACAGACTGTGCCTTGGCAGCAAAGAGGGTAGTAGATTGCACGTGGGCAGCAGAATGAATACGTTGTGCATGGGCAACAGAAGCAAGCTGTGCTTAAGCCGCCGAGACAGACTGTGTCTTGGCTACTGAACACTCAGGTTGTGCTTGGGCAACAGTGACCATGGAAGATTTAGGAGCCCACACAGTCCTGTTCTTGGCGATAGCTGCTGTACACTTGTTGCTCTTGGTGCTAATCATATCCTCATAGGCTATCTGGTTGACCTGAACAACCAAAGTTTTCTGCGTCTTGCCGATCGACGCAGTGTCACATTAAATTGTCACCTTCTCGTCGGAGGAGAAAGTCGTCTCCAGCAGAGTTGCCATTTTGTTTGCAAAAACAAAAAAGTTTATTCCAAACTTAAAAAAAGAATATTACAAAGTACAATGAATTTTGGGAAAGTACAGATGTAGGAATCTGATCAGAAGACGATCACATTATCCCTTGGACTATATGAACTTAAAGATTATAGCCTCTGGAGAATGCAGCAGCAAATTTGTAAGAGTTCTTAATCTCTGTCCGTATGTATCTGATGATTACACAATGATTAGAAACTCTAATTATAGAGTTCAAGAAATAACTATTTTAGCAGTTATTCTGATGTGCGCGAGGCTGGATTGTACCAAATTAGGTTGTGCCAACCTCCTGTTGTGCCAACTTTCATTCAGTTGTTAAGTCGTGAACTAACTGTATTTAGACGCGTGGCATCATGAGATTGAAATGTGCGTGGTCGTGTACAGGATAGTAGACACGTCTTGAGAGATTAGTGGCATGTATGCCACGTCATCCTGCTTTAGAATGTAAGTTGTCTCAACTTCATTAGGTTGCGCGAGCTTCGGTCAACTGTGCCTGATTGAGCTGTGCCTAGACACGTGGTAACTTTTGAGCAGAAGTCTTTCAGATTGCGCCTAGGCGTAACTAAAGATTTTGTCTGGATTGCGCCTAGGCGCAACTTATGAAGTGTACAGGACAGCTGTCTACCAACTCTCCTTGAACGGCACAATTCACGAGATTCGAAAAGATTTTTCTCGTTCACTGTGGTGTCAATTGTCAGTGCTGTCAGATAATAATAGCTATTAAGTGTCAGATTCTACGTAGATTTTGGCACAATAAGACTGGGCACAGTCTGATATTAGGCGCAATCTGATCATTGGCGCAGCTTATTCTCTGAGCTTCATATCAGTGGCGCAACCTGAACTTTGGGGCGTAACATGATCACCGATTAGTATGTTCAGGGTGTAACTTGATTTTTAGACCCTACACATAGATCTATCAATTTCTAGATCTGAAACTTACCAGAAGAATTAGCTATAGAAGGGATCGATCGAACTCCTACAAACTTGGATCGATTCTCTCCTTCTGGATTATGAACATTCGAACAAATGAGCAAGGAAATATTGGCCGATCGAATTTCTTCGAGGAAGGAAAATGAAGCTACTCACCAACGTCAACAAATGAAATTGATGATTTCAACTTATTGGAGGACTTCGATCACGATCGTCGGAGTGTCGTCTCCTTCTTGAATGGACTGCTCCTCGTCACTGCCATGGCCGACTGGCTTCTAAAATTAGCGTTGATCTTGCTCTGGAGGAAAAAGGGTTGATCTTGTTTAGGAATTTGGGAGAATGGTGAGAAGCTCCGAGAAGAGAAGGCAGATTTAAATAGGTTCGAAAGTTTTCAAACTTGCTGCTCACAAAAAGATTTGGCACCAATAGTTTGTTACTCTCTCAGTAGTGGAGAGCAACCACTAGCAGAGAATTCAAATTTTAGTTACGAGAATTGAACCCTCTCTCTGCAACTTGAGACTGAACCAAAATTAGAAGAGGGGTTAATGGGCTGGCTGAGAAGCCCAGTCCAAAACTTAAGTTATCTTTTTAAAAGAAAAAGAAAAAATGATATCATACTTAAAATGGTATAATTTTTTTTATAATGAATTATCGTAAAAATAATTTGTAAAGAAATATTTGTAAAAAAATTCAAAAATCTAGGAAGTAGGCTCACAAATATCTTACCTGACGCTAAGCCCGTTAAGCAGCAACAACGACGCTTCCGTCCCAACATTATGGACGCGATTGAAAAAGAAGTAGATAAACTCCTGGGCAGCAGGTTTATTCGTGAAAAGCAACATTCGGAGTGGGTAGCCAAGAAGAACGGAAAGATCCGAATCTGCATTGACTTCCGGGACCTCAACTCGGCTTGCCCGAAGGATGAGTTTCCACTCTCGATCACCGATGTAATGATCGACAATACATGTGGCTTCGAGCGCATGTCCTTCATGGACGGCTACTCGGGCTACAACTAAATCAAGATGTTCCCAGACGACTAAAAGCACACGTCGTTCAGGACTACGAAGGGGGTTTACTGCTATACAGTAATGCCCTTTGGCCTGAAGAATGCAGGTGCTATATACCAAAGAGCTATGAGCACCATCTTTTGCCAGCACCTCTGCAAAACAGTCGAACGCTATGCTGATGATATCGCCGTCAAGATCTGTCTTCAAGGCGATCACCTACAAGATCTGAAGACAGTCTTCGATCTCATGCGAGCACATCAGTTTAAGATGAACCCCACCAAATCCTTCCTTGAGATTTCGAGTAAAAAGTTCTTGGGCTTCATTATCACTGCAAAAGGCATCCATGTTAATCCCGAGAAGACTAAAGCCATCCTTGACATGGACCCTCCGAAGAACCTTAGAGAACTTTGATGCCTGCAGGGGCATCTCGCATACATCTAAAGGTTTGTCGCGAACCTTTCCGAAACATGCCAGCCCTTCACCAGGCTCATGAAGAAGGAAGTCTCATATGTCTGGGCAAAACAGTGTCAGAAAGCCTTTGACGACATTAAGATTATATGACGAGCCCCCAGTCTTGGTGGCACCCATCGCAGGCAAACCATTTCTACTCTATGTTCATGCAATGGACCATTCCCTTGGCACTTGTTGGCCCAGAACAATAATGCGGGCCATGAGCAAGCCATCTACTATCTCAGCAGGACAATGATCGGGACTGAACACCGGTATAACCCTGTCGAGAAGAAGTGTCTAGCTCTGGTGTTCGCCATCCAAAAGACTCTCCATTATGTCTCGGGACAGATAATTCATGTCATCTCCTGAGTCAATCCGCTTAGGTTCTCATGACAAAGTCGGGAGCACTAAACTTTCGATTGGCTACTTGGGCGATACTATTGACACCATATGACATGGTATTTATTCTGCAAAAAGCTGTCAAGGGCCAAGCACTGACCGACTTCCTAGCCGCGCATCCAATTTTGGAATCGTCTAGACTCTATGAAGACATTCCAGATGAAGTGCGAGAATCAAACATTATCAAAAAATCCTGTCTGGAGGATGTTCTTCGACGATGCTTCAAGAACAGGCCCCAAAGGCCAGATCATCGCAGGAGTAGGGGTAGTCCTGATCTCTCCTGACAAGTTCGTCATCCAGCGTGCCTATTCCCTTTCAGAGCCGTGCTCCAACAACGTTGTATAGTAGAATGCCCTCATTATAGGACTCCAGTTAGCAAAACAGCTGGGGGTAGAACTCCTTGAGTCTTACTGTGACTCAAAGCTTGTCGTCAATCAAGTTCGAGGACAATACGAGGTCCGCCATGAAGACCTGATATCTTATCACAAAGCAGCGTTGGACATTATCTCAACCTTTACAGAATTTATAGAACATGTGCCTCGGCTACAAAACTTAGAAGCTGACGCTCCGGCCAACCTCGCTGCCTCATTAGCAGCACTGGTCGGCACACAACACTTTATTGCAGTGGTAGGCCAGGATTTGGCATGCCTCCAGAAATAATCTTTGCATGCGGACAACTTATGTCATGGATATAGACACCAGCATCAATGTCAGAGATTGGAGGTTCCCATTCATCGACTTTGCCATCTACAAAATCCTTCCGGAGGACTCAAGAGAAGCAGTCTCAATCAGAAGGCGCTCACTCCGATTTTATTACGATACGACCACTAAAATGCTACACTGATGCTCCTACGACGGAATTCTCCTCCAATATCTATCAAACGAAGAAGCAGCCGAAGCTCTTCGAAAAGTTCATAACGGAACATGCGGAGCCCATCAACCAGATCCTAAGCTACATGATCGACTTCGACGTATGGGCTATTACTGGCCTACCATGATGGCCGACGCTGCCAATTATGCAAAGAAATATCGTGCTTTCCAGCTACACGCCGACTTCATCCATAAACCGTAAGAGCCTCTACATCCTACGATCGCCTCTTGGCCATTTGAAGCCTGGGACATGGACATAGTGGGACCTATCACCCCTCTCTCATCCAGGGGATACCGTTTTATCCTAGTAATTATCGACTACTTCTCTAAATGGGCAAAAACAGTACCATTAACAGAGGTAAAAAGCTAAAGGTGACCAACTTCATCAAGCATCACATCATCTATAATTTTGGGATGCCCCGAAGGATCATCCACGACAACGGTCCATAATTCATTAGCCATACATTCAGTAGATTCTGCGACAAGAATCGTATTCAGAATGTGGCATCAACCGCCTATAATCCGACAACAAAAAGATTGGCTGAAGTTTTTAATAAAACCATTGTCAAGCTACTCAAAAAGGTTGTGTCATCTAATAAGCGTGACTGGGATGAGACGCTTGGTGGATGCCTTTAGGCCTATCGCACGACGGTATGGACCCCAACGGGTAACACAGCATTCTCTTTGATATATGGAAGCGAAACAGTACTGCCTCAAGAGATCCAGATATCCTCATTCCGAGTGGCGATCATGAACCATCTAACAGAAGAGGACAATCAACGTCGCCGTCTGCAAGAGTTGGAAGCGTTGGGTAAAAAATGCCTCTTGGCTCAACAGCGCATCGAACTTTATCAAGCCCGTATTTCACAGACTTTCAACAGAAGATTGAAGCAGAGGACTTTCCAAGTAGGCGACCTGGTTCTGGCAGTCAGGAGATCGATGTTGATGACTCACAAGACATCGGGAAAGTTTGAACCTAAATGGAAGGATACTTCATCATAGAGACGATATATTCAAATGGTGCTTACCGTCTCTCTCAACCTAATGGAGACTTGTTCATGATGCCCATCAATGGCAAGTTCCTAAAGAAGTACTACTCCTGACACCCTTCAAAATGTACTTCCCTCTCTCCAGCAATGGAATTTGTGAACCTGATAACCAAGTTCACGCCACTTCTTTGACAATCATGTGCTTCTGGAACCCAGTTGTTCCGTTGCATCCCCAGTAGGAGAACAACCATGTCCATATCACCTCTAAGTTGCTTCTCTATACCCCACAAAGCAGAATTCTACACTACATAGGATCATGCTCAGTACTATGTTTACCATGTCCACATTATCTCTGAGTAAACATCACATACAACAATCTTCGCGTTGTTGTACCTCAATCATATAACATCCACGTCCACATCACCTCTGAGTTGTTCTATACATCCCTACAGAGTTCATTCATACCACGTCCATATTACCTCTGAATAGGAAAGCTCTACCATTAACCCGTATTTACCACGTCTATACTACCTCTGAGTAAATATGTTTGTTTCTCCCATTCTTAACTTATTATCTGTACCTGGAAACCAAGGTGCACAAAAGATAATAGGTCCACCCAAAAATCACAGATTCATCACAAGAATGAACAAAGCATAAGGTTCTTTATTTCTTTATTTAACCAGGAAGTAAAGAATTACACCGACATCAAAAAGAAGCAAAAATTACACCTTAGGATCCCAAAAGACAGACATAAATACTAAAACAAAATAGGGACATTGACTTTATTCATATTTCTAGAAACGACGATTGCATAGCAACCTACGAATTCTTACAGCTAGGGATCATAGTTGCGTTAAGGCATGTACTACTCCCTCAGCCACTTTACATATAAAGGCTCAATCTGGTTGACGTCTTTTATAGGGGCAGGGGGTCAGAACTCCCAGTTCTACTACCCTCTGACAGTGTCTCTCCTTAACGACAAATTCAATCTTGGAATTAAGCTCTTCCCTGATTGTCATCGGTTCTTCCTTGACCTCAACCTTTGGTAACACTCCTCCTTAACGGTCACCGGCTCTTGTTTGACGAGAGGAGGCAGTATCTCTTCCTTCAAGACAGCCTCCGCCTTTGGCATGGATACTGCAACAGAATAAAAAAAAGTTAGCAAAAGACTTAGAAGCTCAAAACAAGCATCTGAGGTGCATCAACATTCTGTCGCATCACCTGAGTCGAAACCCAGGCGCATAGATAAAATCTTACCAAAGGTACACACACAGGACCGAGGCCCAGGCGCATTTGAAGAGAAGCTTTGGCGCATCATCAGGACCTAAGTCCATGCGCGTCAGCAAAAGGAGCTTCAGCGCATCATCAGGATCTAAGTCCATGCACGTCAGCAAAAGGAGCTTTGGTGCATCATTAAGACCTAAGTCCATGACATCAGCGAACAAGCTTCGACGTATCATCAGGACCTGAGTCCATTCGCGTCAGCGGAGAAGCCTCGGCGCATCATCAGGACCTAAGTCCATGCGCATCAGCAGAAGGTGCTTTGATGCATCATCAGAACAAAGTCTATGCGTCTCATCAATGGAAAGCCCAGGCATGTCAATAGGGATGTAACTCATTTCAGTCACACCCACGTGCCCCAACAATATTGCAAAAAAGTAAAAACACTTAGGCGGAGCACCACCCACCGATCACCGCTGGCCGAACGTCGGCGTGCATCGCTACGACGATGGGGATGTCCTCCACGTCAACCTCCACGGGCTCCTTGTCCACTTCTACGGGCTCCTCGTCCACCGCAGGGAGTCTTATGAGCCATATCTCTAAAGAAGCTAGGGTTTTCGAAAGACTCTAGAGGAAGAAGGAGAAGGAGAAAAACAAAAGTAGAAGACTCTCTCCCTCACAGACGCCCATTTATAGGCATGAGCCACGTGCGTGAATCAATAAAGGCTGACGTCAGCACAACTCTTTGGGTCTTATGAAACTGGTGGCTTCATATATTCCAAAAGATTATCATTAATCTTTTAAAATTTGAGGCATTATCTTCTTGCATTAAAAATAAGAAGAGCATGCGCCCCCCACAGCAATGCATGGAGCGGTCATGTGCCCAGAAGAGCCATGTGCCTAGACGAGGACATGCGCCGAAAACAAACGACTACCTATGCTTCTTGTTCAAAGTATTCCAAAACTTGACAGAAAGTTTTGAAAACTTTGAAGGAGGGCTTGTAGAAGCATGGAATTTTAGGAGCATCTAAGGCCAGATCACCTATGCGCCCTAATTCTCATGCGCCAAAAATCAACATGTGCCAGGAAACAGAACACTTGGCACAACAAAAAATAGCAAAGAAGTAGAGACATAAAAATGTGGCTTTTATTTCATATGAAAGTCTATTACATGTCTATAACTCTTTTACAAAAAAGACTTTTTTTAGAGAAAAAAGTCCAAAATGCTACATCCAGGCGCGTCACTTATCAGGCGCATCACTCGAAGTGCTACATCCAGGCGTATAACTTTAACAGACAGCCAGGCACATCACTCAATTGCTACAGCCAGATGCATCATTCCAGTATCTTGACATAGACGTATCCCCGTGCATAGTCAGAGCGAATCACTTACTCGTCAGCATGCAGACACTCTAGCAGGAGGAGTGGCTCTTCTAGCCTAACAAAATTGGGGCACGATAGCCCCGATCTGTGGCTCTTCCAGCATAACAAAAATTAGGACACGATCGTCCCAATCTTTGGATGCAACAGGCACCTTCAGCCTAAGTCGGGACACGATGATCCCGATATTTAGATATAATATGTACTTTTACAGCCTTGTACGAAAATAGGGCTGATGGTGAATAAACCAACTAGGCACATCTTCGTCTTCGGAAGGAGTTCGTCGTCAAAGCTTCTGCGAATGAGAAGATCAACAACTCGCCGAGGTAGGGGATCGATCGAGTTTGTCTCCATGATAGAAAGCCAAATGCTTTACAAAGCTATTTATAGGCCGCGGCAACCCTCATCCATGTGCCAAGTGGCAGTCTTTTCATATTTTGTGCAATGAATTTACAGTAATGACGATGAATCTGCCTTTTCGTATTCAGCCAAGTCAAAACAGCTATTAACACCTCGAAGAACTCAACAGACGGGCCAATGAGGATGCACTATATGGCAGATGCACCGTCAGCACCATGCGCTCCGTACCGATGCACCCAATCCGATATAGACCCATGCGCCTAGTGGGGCACAAACTGATGTGCCCACTTCAACTCGTCACCCATCAAGCATTTAATGCTATTTAACAGAGTTGGCAGTACGTTCCCCGAAGACAGAATGCTGGACAGTTTTTTGCAGAAAACGAAAAGCCGCAGACGTCAGCATGCGCCTAGAAGTCTGCATGTGCCTCAAAACCTCTGCGCCCCAACTTACTCCTGATCCCAAATAACAGAAGCTATGTCTTTGTATGTGCCTCCACAGCCATGCACTCGAAGCTCTGCATGCGCCTCAGAAGCCATGCGCCCAGTCTTGTTTGTGACCTCTAAAAGTCATAGACCAAGTCGCTCCATGCGCCAGATCCTAGGCGCATCCTGACAGATCACCCTCCACCAAATTCGAGATGTTTGAGCCATGAACACGTGCCATGTGTTATTTGACTCAGTTCTGCTTACGAATGGGTGCTAACCACCCAAGATCTCAGCAACGACCGAATATTCGTAACTGCCACGTGTTTGCTCCACCGCAGCCCAACAGTACAGTTCAAAGAAGATTCAGCTTCAACTCAAGATGCATCATTCACGTGCCCCACAGCATCAGCCATGTGGTGTTCCCATGTATAAGCGTATCCTACATTTGTACGTATGAGTAGACCAGTCTACTGAATATAAATAGAAGAATTATTTCTTCATCCACACACAAACAGATCATTATATCTACATACGGAGACGAAAAGAGACACGTAACGTCTACTTCTCCTCCAAACGCTATGGCATCCAGAGCAGCCCAGACCTTCAGAGAATTCAAGATCATCAACGAAGTCAACGCATTACCATTCGCTCTACCGATACAGTTTCCATATAAAAACAAAAGTATACTCCTAGGACTATTTCTAAGTCCTACATTGTATACTGTTCTGTTTGTAATTTAATTACCAAAGTTTTATTCAAAAAACTTATCGCATTTTCGATGGCAAACAACATACCTCCAAGTTGACAAGGAACTTTTCAATATACACCACATCGCTTTCCGATTCGCTGTATCCCGCTATACTTTGATCGGGTAACAGAGTTATTGATTATCCAACATCAAACCCTCAAGTTATACGATCACGCCCTCTAAGTTTAGCGTGTTTCAGTCGTACTCAAATGAGTTTCATTGCAACGTAACCAACTATCTCTTTGGTACGATTATCTGTATCAACCAATGTTGTTTGCCATTGATTGTAAAAGTGCAGAATAATTTTATAGGAGGACTGAACTTAGACTCACAATACAAACTCACTCGCACAAAGAAAGCCTAGGAATAAAAACCTAGGTACAACAATCTAAATATGATTGTTTATTTTTGATTCTAGGAGTGACGATAGAGGTTCGGAAAAGCGACGGCAGCTCTGCCTTACTCATTGGACGATCGGACGTAGCCTTGACTCTGATGAAGCAATGCTCTCGAAATGTGTGGAAAGACTCTTCTGCGCGCGTGCCTTTGTCTTTCTGTGTGTCCAGCCGGGTGGGGAGAGTCTCTTTCTCTCTTAAATTCTTCTTCTCTTTTTCTCTCGAATTCTCCAGAATCCTCCTTCTCTCCTTTCTGCAAGGGAATGGCACCTTGCTATTTATAGACGTGGGGGTGTGATCATTAGGGTTTACAATGATTCCCCCTTGAAAAGTTGGCAGCTAATCATCTGGACTATTAATCTTGATTGCAACGAATCTGGGCAATTAATGTGGATTGCACCAAATCCTATGGGAAATTAATGTTGATTGCCATGAATTTTTATAATTTGTGATCATAGGCTTGGATCTCCTGCCACGTGTTCGATTTGTCTAATCCGATTTGATTTGGATAATTATGATGATTGTAACAAATCTGGATTTGTTATGATTTGCTAGCAGCCATAATTCTGAGGGGAATAAGAATACCACGTGTCTCAACTGTTGCAAGGGCCGCCACATATTTTATCTGGCAGAGCCGCATGAGTGCGGTCTCTAAGTGAGCCACATACGGATGGCCCCTCCACAATCCTAGCCGCATGATGGTAGCAACCGCATAAATGTGATGGCCACGTAAGGATGGGCAACCGTATGAAGATGGCAGCCGCATGAAGGAGGCGGCCGCATGAAGATGGCAGCCGCATGAAGGTGGTGGCCACATAAAGGAAGCGGCCGCATGAAAATGGTGGCCGCATGAAGGAAGCGGCCGCATGAAGATGGTGGCCGCATGAACATAGCAGTCGCATATATGTGGCAGCCACACAGGGAGCTTCGGGGTCGGTGGATTGTGCCAGCTGTAGAAAGAGATTTTTTTCGTTTCCCTAGAAACACGCCATCCTGTCAGAGTCATTATTTTGGCTTTACGTCAGTGCTGTCACTTGTCAGGGCTGTCATTGTTAGAGCTGCCGTCATGGCATTTAATGCGGCACCTACTTTATGGCCAGCTGTAGAGGAGAACCACTTAGGGCCACGTGGCTCATTTCTGAGCCTCATGGGGCTATCCGAGCCGCATGAGGCTCTAAAGGACTTTGAGCCGCATGCATTTTCTAATGGATTTCTGAGCTGCCTAAGGCTCCTTCTTTCTGAGCCGCATTAGCCTTTTTGTCATTTTCCATGCTTATACAAGACCCCCTTCAAAGTTTTCAATTTGCAAAATTGAAATACTTTGAATAAGAAGTATGGCTATGTAAACTCTTCTGGCCGCATATGATGTTCTGACCGCATGGACTTTTTAGCCGCATGGACTTCCTAGCCGCATGAACTTCCTAGCTGCATGAACTGTCTGGCTGCATAGGCTCCCTTTCAAGTCTCTCTGCCACATATGCGCTTCATTTATTGCCCTTGATTTGCTTTGATTTAAAGCCGCCTTTTGGGACAGGATCCCAAGGATCAGCTTTTAAATATTTAGATTTGACTCGATGCCCGAAGGGTCGATTCGATTCTATTCTATAGCACGCGGATCGAAGCGTCCTTCGGTTCATGAGCCCCCTCCTTCTGCCTATAAATTTGAGCATTTTTGGTCAGAGAGGCTTCTTTACTTTCTCCTATCTTTAACTCTTTTTTGCCCTAGATTGCTGCCCTCGTCTTCTTCGATCATCAATCGACAATGGCCCCCAAGTCTTCCAAAGCTGCGGCAAAGGGTAAGGGAGTGGCTTCTTCTTCAGCCACGATGCCCGAAGTCCACTCCGACGTTCACCCCATCATTACTGGTGAGGGTTTGGAATATCGTATACTTCAAAATCCTAACAAAGCTGGCTCTGTTGTATGCTTTATGCACAAGCCTTTAATGCGTCCCTCATCTTCATCGAACTGTTTAATTTGTATGGGCCGCATGTATATCCCACATCCGAGCCGCATGGAGGTATACCCCATGTCCGAGCCGCAAAGGGGTTTGTCTAGTGGTTGCACAGACAGTTCACAAACCAAACCGCATAATGACCCATCGCACAGAGCTGCATAAGTCTCTCTGAATCGAACCGCACGAAACCCTCCTTAAACAGGACCGCATAAGCTCGTCTGGATTGGGCCGCATGAGCCTCTGACCATCTTCTAACTTTATCTCTTTTTATCTTTGATTCTTGTAGCATCCCTGCCGAAGGCTGAGATCTTTGTGAAGGAAGAGCTACTACCTCCTTTCAAACAAGAGTCATTGGTCGTTAAGGAAGAGGTAATACCAAAAATGGAGGAACAGAAAGGAGGGCTGGCGCTTATTGAAGTTGTTGTAAAAGAGGAGCCCCAGTCTGACGGCGGTAGTATTGGGAGTTCTGACCCTCCTGCTCCGGACGAGGATTTCGCTCAAGTAGATCCTTCATATGAAAAATGGTTGAGGGACTGGTATATGCGCCCCCGCAACTAGGATTCGTAGGCTCTCATAAATGTCCGTCTTTTGTCTTAGTATTTCTGTCTGTCTTTAGCTGCAGTTTGTGTTTTTCTTCTTTTGGACATCAATATAATCTTCTCCCTTCTTGTCTGAATGAAATGATAGAGAACTTTTCTGGCTTGCTCATGAGATGTAGTCATGTGAATGTAACTGATTTTGAATGAACATAATACATTCGCTCTATTCTTTGCTTGTAGTTGTTGCCCCAATAGGAGACTTTTTGTGGACCTATTATCCTTAGCGTACCCTGGTTCTAGATACGGATAATAAGTTAGGAGAGAATCAACATACTTACTCAGAGGTAATGAGGACATAGTAAATATGAGGGTTTCTTCGATGGAGCCTTCCCACTCAGAGGTAATAAAGACATGGCAGGAGTGGGCTCCATTAAGGAATACATAGAACGACTCAGAGGTAATGAGGACGTGGAAGTTCTATGTGAGGGGCGGTTTGTTTTTGATGAAGGGAAAACAACTGAGAGGTAACATAGACGTGGTGGTTTCGGAGAATTTGTGGATCTGTTACCCTTTTAGGAGGAAAGTTCAGAGGTATGATCATACATGACTTACTACCTAAAAGATGCGATATAGATTTATCTGTAGTGACCAGGATATGAGTTCAGCGGTACTTGTGGGTACATAACTCAACAGTCTGGGAGATTTGGAATCGGAATGCGAGTTCAGCGATACCAAGGGGCACATAACCCATCTATCAGGGATATTTGGATTTGGAATGTGAGTTCAGCGGTATCAGGGGGTACGTAACTCAATAATTTTGGGGAATTTGTAGTCGAAATGTGAGTTCAGTGGTACCAAGGGGTACGTAACTCAGCAATCTGAAAGATTTGGAGGATGTCCTTTCAGACATAATACTTTTTCAGGAACTTATCGTTGATGGGCAACATGAGAAAGTCTCCATTTTGTTTTGTGAGGCGGTAACTCCATTAGAGAATACAGCATCGATGATGAATGGGCCTTCCCACTTTGGCTGAAACTTGCCGACAATTTTGTTAGTCATAACCATCGGCCTTCGAACTGCCAGAACGAGATCGTCCACTTGGAATGTTCTGATTTTAACCTTCTTGTTGAAGATTCCAGAGATACGGACTTGGTACAGCTCGATTCGTTGTTGAGCTAACAGGCGCTTCTCGTTTAGGGGTTCCAACTCTTGCAGTCGGTGATGGTGATTATCATCTGTCGTCAATCGGTAGGTGAGCGCGACACGGAGTGAGGTGATTTGAGTCTCCAATGGAAGAATCGCCTCACTTCCATATACTAGAGAGAATGGCGTGTTTCCGGTGGCCGTTCGTACTGTAGTACGGTACGCCCATAAGCACTCGTCGAGCTTTTTATTCCAGTCATTTTTGTTTGATGACACAAATTTCTTGAGCAGCTTGATGATTGTTTTGTTGAATGCTTCTGCCATACCATTAGCCGCCGGGTTGTATGGTGTTGAAGCAATATTCTGGATTCTGTGTTTGTCGTAAAATTGATAGAAAGTATGGCTTGCGAACTGTGGACCATTATCATGGATGATCTTTCGGGACAGTCCAAAGCGGTAAATGACGTGATGCTTTAGAAAGCTGATCACTTTTGAAGTCTTGACTTCTGCCAGCGGAATAGCCTCTGCCCATTTAGAGAAATAATCTGTGATTACGAGTATGAAGCGGTATCCTCGGGACGAAGGTAGAGTGATCGGACCAATGTTGTCCATTCCCCATGCTTCGAATGGCCAGGATGCCACTGTTGGATGTAGAAACTCGGATGGCTGGTGGATGAAATCTGCGTGGACTTGACAGGCTTTGTATTTTTGTGCATAGTCTATAGCATCTGCAATCATCGTGGGCCAGTAATAGCTTCTGTGTTTCTCAGACATCTTGAGCTTCACGTACGACTTCTTTAGCATCTGTGTTTGTCAGACATCGAAGCAGTAATCCGTTGTATGATCGCCGATATAGCATTTTCGTCTCTGTATCGTAGAAGATTCTGAGGGAACGTCTTCTGATAGAAGTGGCGTCCTTCGGATTCTCTGGCAGGATGTCGTAGACTACGAAGTCAATGAATGGTTATCTGCAGTCTGGTGCTTCATCGACTGTCAGCGCAGAGTAACTCTCAACACATTGAACATTATTCCTGGGACAGACCAAATCACGGCCTATGATGTCGACCAATTGGTGAGCATGATTTGGAACTGCTAAGGAAGCGACAAGGCCTACTAGGGCGTCAGCTTCAATGTTCTGGAGCCTGGGAACGTGTTCTATGAAGAACCCTTCCAATGACGAGATGATGTCAAGCGCTATTTGGTGATAGGGGATCATGTCTTCATGACGCACTGCGTATTAGCCCGGGATTTGATTGACGATTAATAGCGAATCGCCGTATACTTGAAGATACTCTACCCCCAGCTCCTTTGCAAGTCGAAGGCCAATGACCAGAGCGTTGTACTCGGCCACATTGTTTGAGCAGGACTCCGTGAGAGAGTAAGCCCGATTGATCACCAGCCCAGAGGGAGAAATCAGCACCACTCAGACTCCAGCGATGATGTTGCCCTTGGGCCCTGTTCTGGAAGCACCGTCGAAGAACATTCGTCATACGGCATCATGGGAGGCCACATTTGAATTAGCGACCTCATCTAGAATTTTTTCGTCTATCCTGGTTGACTTTGATCCTGGATGAGCTGCTAAAAAGTCTGCCAGAGCTTGACCTTTAACAGCCTTCTGCGGGACAAAGATCATGTGGTAGGGAGACAATAAAATTGCCCAGGTAACGAGGCGAGAGCTAAGTGCCCCCGGCTTGGTCATGAGGACCCTGAGGGGATTCACTCTTGATATGACATGGATGGTTTGTCCAGTGATGTAGTGTCGCATCTTCTGAATGGCGAACACCAGAGTAAGGCATTCCATTTCTACGGCTGTGTATCGGTGTTTCGACCCTATCATCATTCGGCTGAGGTAATATATAGCCTGCTCGTGGCCTGCATCATTGTTTTGTGCTAGTAAAGCTCCGAGAGAATGCTCTATTGCTCGCACATAGAGCAGGAATGGTTTTCCAGCAATCGGGGCTACCAGGACTAGAGGGTTCGTCAGATATTCTTTGATGCTGTCGAAGGTGCGCTGGCATTCTTCATCCCATACGAATGAAACGCCCTTCTTCGTAAGGTGAGTGAATGGTTGACATCGTTCAGAGAGGTTGGAGATAAACCTCCTGATATAGGCCAGTCTCCCTTGAAGGCCTCGGAGTTCACAAAGATTTCTTGGGGGACCCATTTCCATGATTACTTTCGTCTTCTCAGGGTCTATGTGGATACCTTGGGAAGTAATGATAAAACCCAAGAACTTCTCGCTGGATACGCCCAAGAAGGAATTCGTGGGATTCATTTTCAAATTGTGCGCTCGCATAAGGTCGAACACTGTCCTCAGATCATGCAGATAATCTTCTTTAGAGCGACTTTTGACGACGATGTCGTCGACGTAGCATTCTACTATCTTGCGTAGGTGGTCTCTAAAGATGATGCTCATAGCTCTTTGATAGGTGGCACCAGCGTTCTTTAAACCGAAAGGCATGACTGTGTAGCAGTACGTGCGAATTGGTGTTCGGAACGATGTATGCTTTTCGTTATCAGAAAACATCTTGATTTGGTTGTAACCCAAAAAACCATCCATAAATGACATACGTTCAGAACCGCAAGTGTTGTCGATCATGATGTCTGTGATAGGGAGAGGGAACTCATCCTTAGGACACGCCTCATTCAGATTGCAAAAGTCGATGCAGATTCGAATCTTGCCACTTTTTTTGAGGACTGGTACTATATTGGCGACCCAGTCTGGATGTTGTTTCTCGTGGATGAAACCACTGTCTATCAGTTTATTAACCTCAGCTTCAATGGCATTCATGACGTCGGGGCGGAATCGTCGTTGCTGTTGCTTGACCGGTTTTACGTCCAGACGAATGTTGAGCTTGTGAAGCACAACCTCAGGGTTCAGTCCTGGCATATCTTCGTAGCTCCAGGCGAACACGTCAATATATTCTCTGACGAGTTGTAGTAGTGATTTTCGCTCTTTGTCTGTCAGATTCTTGCTGACGAAGATGGGCTTTGGAGAGGACTCATCACCGAGATCGACTTGTACAACCTCATCCTCGGTGGAAGGCTCTCTTTGTTCAAACCACTTCTTCCACTGTGTATCTAGTTGTTGTTTCCACGGCTCTAACTCAAAAAGTTTAGGAATGTCTTCATCTTCTTCGTAGGCGTCGACAAATGCCATATTGACGGACCAGACTTGCCTGAGCATGTCGCCGATGCTGACATCCGAATTGGAAGTGGGTGATCCGGTTGAGTGTGAATGCCAGTCGTATTCCTCGTCTGAGCTTTCAGGAGTCATTGTCGGTGTAACATAACCTAGCCCACATCTGGTTTTGTTGTAATAATCTCATGGTTTACCGGCTGGGATCGACAGTCGTAAGGGTAGTCGCCATCCAGTACCGTAGTTTAAGCCTAGTGTAGTTTCCAGATCATACCCTTGTTTTTGCATAAGGTACTTGGATTGGGAACTATACAGATAAAGGGACAATCTTTCGATGTCGGGTTCGAGATCAACTTCTTCTACCCTGCAGGATTGTGGGTCATTCTTCCGGACGAAGATGATTGGATGATCCTCTCTCTCGATTATGTGGTAAGCGTCTTCCGCTGAAGTAAGTTGGTTTGCGGTGCAGACATTTGTTACCTGTGTGTGTAGGTGAGTGCCAATACCGTATTCCATAGCATACATTATACAGAGCTTATTAAGCTCGAGATAATTCAAAGATAACCCTTTATTGATGAAGTAAGGTATCTTTTTTAGTGGGATTATATCATCTACGGATGGAACATCAGTGTGAGCAGCCACATACTTGGCCACCTCTGGCTCTTCTTCAACCACTCCCTGTGTCAATGAGGACTGGGGGGATGCCTTGGGCAGCTTAATCATCAGGGGCTCCATGGGTAGAGCAAGACGTGGAGTCGTTGGCGTACTAGCCACCCCCAGCTTGGTGCTCAGTGCTGGGCGCGGGGTTGTTGGCTGGCTAGCTGTTCCCGGCTTAGTGGTTGGCTGCCGGTTCATTCTGGGAAGACAAATCGTCATCGGCTTGACAGAGGGATTGAGATCCCCTATTTGTTGCTGGCTAGCTTTAGGCAGCTTGATTGTTAGTGGCTCTGTCGTGGGTCTTGGCACTTAGACAGAACTTGGCAGTCAGATTATCATATGTTCTTCCTGTGCAGAGAGGCTAATTGCGTCCTTACACAGAGTGACTATAAAGGACGCAGTTATGCCAGGTTTGCAAGCTTGGAGGTGGATCGTCAGAGGTTCTTCTGATCCAGTTGTTGCCTCAGTTTGAGCTCGAGTATATCTTTCAGCGAGATACTTTTTCGACTTCTCGTACAAGCATGAATCTGAGTAGTAGGATTCGACCCCTTTGAAGGGATCGATGTCGACAAATTCGGTCCTCACGAAGCCGCGCTTTCGACGTACTTGAAGCATTGGTGCAGTATGGAGGGCACGATCATGTAATCGTGTATCCAAGGACGCCTAAGGAGAATGTTGTAGGAAGTGTCCGCATCTATGACACAGCAGGTCACTTCTGACTGAAGGTCGTCGATTTGGCACTTCAAGCGAATCTTTCCAATCGGATAACTTCTGCCTGAATTGAAACCGCTGATGGCGGTTCTTGTCGGCATCAGGCGATGCATTGGGATGCACAGGTGATGTAGTAGGCTCTACGGGATGATGTTTATGGAAGAGCCGGGGTCAATATGCATCCGATCCACCTTGACATCGCCAATGTACCCAGTATAATACGGAGGGCGATCATACAGGTTGGTCTTGATAAGCATATCCTGCAGAGTGAAGACGATATTGGGCATTGCACCTGTGCAAGCACTGTCCTAGAATTCTGCAGGCGAGCTCTTCCTAGTGAGATTGGACTGAGCCAGATATGCGTCAGCATTCTGGAGTGCCTCGCTCAGTACGATGCGAACATCTTTGGAGAGACTTAGGATCTTGTATAGCAACAATTTGGCCGGTGTGTTAGCCAATTGTGCCAAGATGTCGAAGTTTTAGGGCCTCTCCAGCCCATAAGGCGTCTCTCTTCGGAGGATTTGTCGAAGCGAGTCTCCTTCGGCCTAGGCTTGTCGATCGTCGAAGGCTGCGAAGGTCCTGGAGCATCAGCATCTGTTGGCTGATGATCTTCAACCGAGTTACCCGGTGGAGGTCGGGTTTGTGCGTCGGAGCGGGTAACAACAGCGGTAACTTCTTCGTCCTCTGCCGAGATTATGCGGCATGATTTGACTTTCTCGCTTTTCTTCTTGTCGGTGGAGGGAGGAGTGGACAGAATCACGTCAGGTACCAGATCCGGATGGACCCACATGACCTTCCCTCGTGATGTGGTGAGGGGCACTAGGCCGGCATCCTGGTTTCGGGGATGTGGAAGGTTAGCGATCTCCATCCTTGCTCTGGGGACAGGCACTACTCCATCTTGAGTCTTTGTCGGAGGAAAGTTACCGAATTATAATGACACCATGTTGGCTGCTACGGTTACCTCTTCGAAATCAATGGCCATGGCCTTAGAATCGATGAGATGCTGGATGTGTCGCTTCAGTTGGTAGCATTCATGTGTAGCATGGTGGACATAGCGATGGTAGTGGCAGTACTTGGGGTTCTCTATTTCTGCAGGTCGAGGTTCACGCCTTGGAGGAGGGAGCTGAATTCGGCCTCCCTGTATGAGCATGTCCAAGATTGGCTTGACATGGCCGTCTTCGAAGGAATAGGTCATCTGAGGCCACTGCTTCTCTACTGACTTCGGTTCAGGCTTTAGGGTTGTGTCGGCCACCATAGCCTGTTTGCCCTTATTGTCTCGATTATTAGAGGGGTTACCACCATTGTTGCTGTTGGTGTTAGGGCGCTTACCCTTTTCCTCTCCTTCCGAGACGTGTAATCCCAATTGGCAAACTTTCTTCAATTTGTCTTCTGCGCTAGTGGCACTAATGATGAACGTCTTCCAATCCTTGAACTGACTTTCGCCCATCCAGAGGCTGATCGTGGGAAGCAGCCTCTTTTGAAAAATTTTAATTAAGGAGGAATCTGGGTTATCGGAAGGCAACTTCATTGCGGTGTGGCGAAATCGCTCGATATAGTTCCTTGTCAACTCCTTTTCTCCCTGAACAACGTCCATGAGGGTAGACATTGTCACGTCTTGTCCTACCTCGTAGAACCTCTCCAGGAACATACGTATGAAGCCAGTGAAAGAATGGATGCAGTTGTCCGGCAAGTTGCAGTACCAGTCGAAGGCGACCCCCTCTAGTGCCCCGATAAACAATCGTGTAAGGATGGCATCGTCATGAGGCAGATGGTCGATTGTGACCTCGAAGTAGGTGATGTACCTGCTTGCAGATGTCTTTCCATCATCGGATTGATGTTGAACGGTTTATATCTTGGTGGGAAGGGAACATCTCTCTACGGAGAAGGATACGGTTGTCGTATCCTGAGGTCTTGGTAGTTTTTCGGGCATGGAACATGGCCCTGAGCTCCTGGACCTCTCTTCTTGCCTCCCTAGCCTCGTCTAAAGCGGTGGAGGCCAATATTTTAGGAGGATTATCACCCGATTTTGGTGCAGCTGAATTCGAATCCGCATTGACCGCGGGACCCAAGATTGTTTGGCCAGGCATTCTTCCTTGCAGAGTTGGAAGGGCCGCTTTGATCTCGTCCACAGATTTGACCAAGGCATGCAGTATGGCCTCCATAGTGTCTATGTATTAGCGATTACTGGGACCATCTTGGTTGATGTCCGTCATGAACACCGTCCTCACATGAAGAAAGATAGAAGGAACGGTAGAGGACGTGCCCTCCGAGTCATACCCTTGTAGAGAGAAGTCATCAGGGTATGTAGGTTCTCCTCTGGTTCGGACTCAGAAAGAGTGGTACCCCTAGATTCAAAGCTTGCCTTGTCTTGAGAATTGTGGACGTCCTCGGGGACGTCGGGACCTGCTGCATCTGTTAGGTGGATTGTTTCCTCTGGATCTTCTTCTTGGAACACCGAATTGTCGTGGATGTTTGGGGAAGCGCTACCCCCGGCTCCAGTGCCTTCCAGAGATGTGGACGATGAATCTCCAAGTATGGCAGATTTCATCTTTGAGCGGGTACCTTGGTAAACTCCTCCTGTAACGGTGGTAGACAACCGTTTAGAAGAGAGTTTATTGGTTACGCCGGTGGAGATTTTCGGACTGGAGACATTTGTTTTCTTCCCTCTACCGCTACCAGGAATCTTCAGAGCAGGATTGCAGTAGGCGACGAGAAGCGCTTCGTCTTCTGAGCTTGGGTGTTGCAGCCGTTGGAAGACGGACTACCGGTCTTCTTGTATTGTCTCCTTATTGCAGCAACAATTGACAATGACTTGGATGCAGTGATGTCCCCGAAAGGACTCTCTGTACACCGCATCTTTGTCTCTTTCCTTGCGTTTGTGAAGAATTACGTTGCGTAAGTCATCCGTTTTGTGGGCTCGGGAGTTCTGAGCACATGAGTGTGTTGGCACCCTGCCATCTCCCTGATGTGGGGGTAGTACGAGTACTTTCCCCTGATCATTGTTAGGAGACTCTTGATAACTATCCCGTTCGTTAGCAGTCGGGGGATGGACACGGGTAGTTTTATACAACTTTCCATCAGAGGCCCGCGTAATAGTCAGCGGGACGCCCTGATAGTCAGAAGTGGGAATAGCTGTCTGAGCTCGACGAGCCCGCGCTGCCCGAGACTTCTTTCTTCTAGCACCTGAGAGTGCATAGTAGGAAGAGTCCATAGAGATTGACAAATGAGAGCATCTGGGGTCAGGATCGCCTGAGAGGCGGTCGAAGACTGACCGTGGGCCGCATAAAATAGATAGTATGCGACTGGGATCAGTGGCCGTGCAGGCTGTCTACATGCAGCTACCCTTTGTGGCTGCATGAGCCTTCTGTATGCGGCTAGAAGCGGTGGTCACATGAACCCCAGGGATTCGGCTGGAAGTCATGGCCGTGAAGGTTGGCTGCATGCGACTGGTAGTTCTGGCCGTATGGGCTTTCTGCATGCGGCTGACTTTTGTGGCCGCATGAGTTTTCTCCATACGGTTGGCAGTTGCGGCCGCGTGAGCCTTCTTCATGCGGCTTGCGCCTTTATGCGGCTCGGTCCGTATAGAGTTTCTCTTTGCCCCTGCAACTCCAGCATCATAGTGTTTCCTTCTGCCAGACTTGGGGACAGCAGAGTGTTCTATGGTCTGAAGTAGGGTTGTCTACGAGGCTTCTACACCATCTTGAGCAACAGAGAGTCCTTCTTCGAGAGCTTGGGAAGGAGCGAATGATTTGGACCTCCACTCCCTGCGGGCCTTCTTCGTGCGGGCTCGCTGCTGGACCGGGCCAGCGCTCCCGTCGGAGAGCATTTCTTCAAACACCTGCTGGTCGAACCGGGCGACCAACATTTGTTGAGTGGAGCCAAGTTTGGCTGCGTCCGATTACGACACCAACTCCTCAGCCGTAGAGAAGTTTGTCTCCAGCAGAGTCGCCATCGTGTTTTCCATTGATTGTAAAAGTGTAGAACAATTTTATAGGAGGACTGAACTTAGACTCACAATACAAACTCGCTCACACAAAGAAAGCCTAGGAATGGAAACTTAGGTACAGCAATCTAAGTACGATTATTTATTTTTGATTTTGGGGGGGTGACGATAGAGGCTCGGGAAAGCGACGGCAGCTCTGCCTTACTCCTTGGACGATCGGAAGTAGCCTTGACTCTGATGAAGAATGCTCTCAAGATGTGTGGAAAGACTCTTCTGCGCGCGTTCCTTTGTCTCTCTGTGTGTCCAGCCGGGTAGGGAGAGTCTCTTTCTCTCTGAAGTTATCCTTCTATTTTTCTCTCAAATTCTCTAGAATCCTCCCTCTCTCCTTTCTGTAAAGGAATGGCACCTTGCTATTTATAGACATGGGGGAGTGATCATTAGGGTTTGTAATGATTCCTCCTTGAAAAGTCGGTGGCCAATCATCTGGACCATTAATCTTGATTGCAATGAATCTAGGAAATTAATATGGATTGCACCAAATCCTATTGGAAATTAATGTTAATTGCCATGAATTTTCATAATTTGTGATGATAGGCTCGGATCTCCTGCCACGAGATCGATTTGTCAGATACGATTTGATTTGGGTAGTTATGATGATTGTAACAAATCTGGGTTTGTTTTGATTTGCTAGCAGCCATAATTCTGAGGAGAATAAGAACGCCACGTGTCTCAACTGTTGCAAGGGCCGCCACGTGTTTCATCTGGCAGAGCCGCATGAGTGCGGTCTATAAGTGAGCCACATACGGATGGTCCCTCCACAATCCTAGCCGCATGATAGTAGCAACCGCATGAAGGTGATGGCCATATAAGGATGGGAAACCGTATGAAGATGGCAGCTGCATGAAGGAGGCGGCCGCATAAAGATGGCAGCCGCATGAAGGTGGTGGCCGCATGAAGGAAGCGGCCGCATAAAAATGGTGGACGCATGAAGGAAGCGGCCGTATAAGGATGGTGGCCGCATGAACATAGCAGCCACATATACGTGGTAGCCGCATAGGGCGCTTCGGGGTCGGTGGATCGTGCTAGCTGTAGAAAGAGATTTTCTTCGTTTCTCTAGGAACACGCCATCCTGTCAGAGTCATTATTTCGTCTTTACGTTAGAGATGTCACTTGTCAGGGCTGTCATTGTCAGAGCTGCCATCAGAGCATTTAATGCGGCACTTGCTTTATGGCCAGCAGTAGAGAAGAATCACTTAGGGCCACGTGGCTCATTTCTGAGCCGCATGGGGATATCCGAGCCGTATGAGGCTCTAAAGGACTTTGAGCCGCATGCGTTTTCTAATGGATTTCTGAGCCACCTATGGCTCCTTCTGTCGGAGCCGTATGAGCCTTTCTTGTCATTTTTCATGCTTCTACAAACGTTTTCATCGAAGTCGTAAGTCATGCAATCCAATTACAATTTTGCATCGCCCAACATTTCTATCGAGATCGCAAGTCGTGCGATCCGATTATAATTCGTATCGACTAACATTTTTATCGAGCTCGTAAGTAGTACGACTCGTTTATAACTTCAAGTTTCCTATACCGTCGATCCGATTATTGCTTCAAGACATAATCGTTTCGTTAGTCTTGGTCATTCAATCGACTTATTAATTTCCGTCCGACATATCATTCATTAATACGAATCCCCGACCTATTGTTCTAAACAATTGTCGAAGAACACTTGCATCAACATACCATCATACAAATTTCCCTTTAAGTCTCAGTACTATTTGTCCGTTGCGAACAAACCTTCAGTAATTCACACAACGTGTCGATGAAATCCATCGCATAAGTGGTATAGCATATACCAATCAGAAATCAAGTCATTTATCGCATACGTGGTATGACATATACCACTCAAAAATCAAGTCATTTTCTTTGTACCATACTCGGTATGAACCAACAATTTATTTTGAAACACGGTTTTCACAATGATCATGCCGATCACAACCGTAACTTTTGATTACTCAAAATCTGACACAACTCAGCCAATGTATTCATCTGACAACACCAGCTCGATACGCAACCAAACGATTTGTTCTCATCGACTTACGATTCAGTTTCGTCCGTTGCACCTTGTATAACGATTCATTTTCGACATTCGTAGCATTTCGTGCAACGATTTATTCCCAACATTTGTTGCACCTCGTGCAACAATTTGTTTATGACATCCAAAGCCAATGTTCGAATTCGTTCAACGCATTCGATATTAATTTTTACGTTTACTGCAACACATCATTCATAACTCGTTGTACTTTATGCAACATCTTCCAATTTTCATTATCTCGATGCAACCAACATTACAATTCACATCTCGTGACTTGTTGTAATTGCAGCAATAAATATTTTACGGCTCATTGCACTCAATGCAATAAATATTTCATGACTTTCTCAGCAAATATAATATAATTTCTAAAACACACGCGACAAAATTATACGATTTGTATTAAACTTATTATATGGAACATCCAGTGCGACATCGAGTAGAGTCAAGAGTAATTTGATTGTTGTAGGAGACTTTTAGAATTGAAACGAAGCAAGCGTCCTCAGAAAATTGAACATAAAGCTTGATACAAATTTGTCACACCCGATCCGAAAAATCGCTCGTTCTTATATCGATTTATCCGACTCGTTCGTCCTCGCTGGGGTGTGATGACGTACGAGTCTGGAGTTGCACACCTACAAGGCAAGATGACAAGTTCTCAAATGGTTATATTTGATTTGATAATAGCAGTAGAAGAAACAGAGTATACGAAATAATTCTCTTTATTGATAATTGAAATGTGGTTACAAAGACTTTCAATAGTCCAACTGAATTTGTCGAATTTGCTTACAATATTCAGGTTCTCTCTTGTCCACAAAGGATTTCATTGTTCCATATATTATGTCTTCTATATCTCGATCATATCATCCAGTTACAAGTTCGAACGTCTTTACGGTCGTATGCCTCAAAACGCTTTGGCATTCCATGTCTCAGCGTGTCGAAGCGAAGCTCCGCCGCGAGCAAACCATTACCTACAACCTACAAGCAATCTGGTGGAGGATCAGTACGAATCCTTTCGTGCACTGATAGTGACCCACTTTACTAAACTGACATTAAGTAGATATATATTGAGTCATGCAACATAAAATTTAGTATTCTTTCTCTCTTTTTCTTAGGATCAGTTTCATGGCATATTAGAAAACAATAAGTCATGTTATCATGGCAAACATATTATTTTGATTCACACAAGTAAGCAAGCAACATTTCAGCAATCATGTATTATTTGGTGACTTTTTATGAACATCGATGCACTCACCCTTGTCCTACACAAGGTGAATACGCCTACCATCTTTTCCTGTCATGTTATAAGTGATCTTTGTGCAGGATATTTGTATGGCTACACTTTCAACCTATCATTCTTTAAATATATGAAGGTCACTGGCTTTGTTGCCATAATAGGCATATTAATGGTACGTCGGTGACTACTTCAGCCTGGGTTGCTACTTCCACTTTCTGAAGTACTCCCAATCAATACCAGTATTTGTGGTACTCCATTTCAATGGTAGGTCGCAAGCCTAACAGATTGAAATGCTCCACATAATATCCATCTCAAATTTCCTTTCTAGATCGAACGGTCCCGGTCCGCCCAGCGTAGATCGTTCTAGGGATAAACACCTTGTGCACACGTTGTCCATGACCAAGCAACGCGTATCACTATCATACAACCAAACAATTCGCCTATCTCTATTTCTATTGGCACAATACCCTAACTCAATATTCAGCAAACGAACGGTCCGAAGGCCCCGAACGTTTCGAGGCACCATGCCACATTTGATAGTTTTTCCACATTCACTCCACAACAGTTCTCTTCGCAACGAAGCCATCTTTTATGATTCTCGTGCATGTACGTATGCTTTGACACAATTGTACTATATTCTTTGAGTCGTGCATGCGATGCACACCACGATACCGTAAGTCTATGTTCTTATGCCTTAATGTTCAATGTTCATGGCTCGTGTACTAGGGCACTCGTCTTGATAGTCTTTCAATATGCTAGCCATCTAACTCATGCGTGGGGGCATGAAATGACATATGCACTAAGGCACTTGCCGATACAGTTACCCCATGTTCTTATGGCTTGCGCATCGAGGCGCTCGCCGTTGCGGTGTTTCGACGTTCAATAGCGACTCGTGTATTTGATGCACATTTCATTTTAATTGTTCTATCTAGTGTTCGACATGCACTATGTCCATCTCTCGATCGAGCCACACTCCTGGTCTCGATAGTCTAACTTAGCATACAACGGTACATTTTACTTAGGCATAAAGGAGTAGGAAAGAATGGTCAAAGTCCTTCCACCTTAAAACGATACGCCTTGTCGTTTTGCCGAGCTGATGTGGCTCAATTTCATAATTTTGTTGCACGGCCAATTCTTTTGACTTAGCCATTCGATCGTGCTTTGTTGAATTATCCAACCAATTTGGCTTACCGTGCTTATGCCTCAGTCCATCGTGAGGCGATGCTTTGGTTTTGCAAATACCATTACAAATAAGGCAAAATGTAGGCCTCTTATATTTCAGCGAGAAAGCATAGCCTGCACACGAAACCAACTAAAGAAGTAGTTAAAAGACACCTCAACCGTATGCTTGTAGAAGCGTAAATACATTTTGTAGACCAAGTCAAAGAAGTTGAAATCATTACGCAAAGACAGTTGCAGACCCTACACGAAGTCCATTACAGACTTTACGCAAAGGTCAAACTGAGTCAAACTCAAGCTCTACGCAAGGGTTAAATTCAGACTTTATGCGAAGATATTTTCACTCTCTACAGGAAGAATGAGCTGTCCATGCTACATTAAATACGCAAAGATACTGTTCTGACAAATTGATTCTCTGACAAATAGTTGCACAGAAGCCAAGAAAAATTTTCACACCAACCCAAGATTGTTGTTTAGTATGCCAACGAGCCGCTTTACGCTCGAGAAACAACTTCCTCTTTACGCATAAGAGTTATTTGAGCTTTTACGCTCAAGGCTATCTCAGCCACTCTTTTTTGCGCATAGAGTTTATTTGAGCCTTTACGCTCAAGGCTATTTTTAGCCGCTTTACGTAGGAAGCTTACTTTGAGCTATTTTACGCTAAGACATGCCTAAACAACATCCCTTACGTACCGTCTGTCCTGATTGTGTGGGAACATGGTTTTCTGACGTGGCCTTCATGTCACACTTTTCGAAGAACGTGTGTAAGTTTTTTCTTTATTTTATTGGATTATGGTACACGTGTCAACATGCATAGAGGCCAATTTCTGTACGTGGGTGACAATTATTCTACCAGCCTGCATAGAGACCCAATGTTGGTGCTTTTTACGCACAAAGGGACAAGCCTATATAAAGACTTCTTTTTTAAAGAAGGGGGACTGGGTTTTTCAGGCCAGATATCTTGAGAGAATTTATACTTTCACAGCAAAGTGATTTTCCAGAGCATTTCTCTTTAACTTTTCCTCAAGAACAGAGTAAAGCAAAGCAGGAAAGCATTCGACCGTGCCATCAGTGCCAATTGTGTCGATACATTTCTGATCACTTAGTTCTTCCAGTTGTTCATCTCCAAGTACTTTTCTTCATCATCATCGTATGGTCCAAGGAACAAAGTGGTCGCTCTCAGATCAGACTTCCATAGCAATACTCTCCAGAATTTACTTGTACTTTCGTACATTTTCTCTCATTTTTTTAAAACACCTTTAGGACATTTTGTTAAGTGAAACAAAATGGCGACTCTACTGGGGACGACTTTCTCCTCTGACGAGAAAGCAATTGCTCAATACGATGATGTGTCGATTAGATCGACGAAGAAGATTTTGGTCGTTCAGTTCGACCAGACTGCTTACGAAGAAATGCTCCGTACTGGGGGTAGTGCTCGCAGCTTCAATGTGCAAAAATTACGAAAGGTGCACAAAGTTTGGATTCCTAAGTCCAATGTACCCTCTGATCTCTCTATTGTCTCTGAATGTAAGGGAATTCTTCCCACTCCTGTCGTTGGGACTCCCGTCTATGATGAGGTAGTTCCTACTTCAACGTTGTGCTCTGTGCGTAAAGTTCAGTCTTCCGTCTATGACGTGGTAGATACTCATGTCTTGTGCTCTATGCATAAGGGCAAATCTCCCGTCTGTGACGTGGCAGATGTTCCTGCTTTGAGTTCTACGCATAAAGGCAAATCTTCTGTCGGTGAGATGGTAGATAAAATTCACAATGATGCTTTTGCATCTAAATTGAACTTGCCTACACGCGTACAACGTAAAAACAAGTCTCCTGTTGCTACTATGGCAGACACTTTCTTTGGTTTATCCAAGGAGACAAAAATTTTTGGCAAAACTTCTGTTTTATGCCAACAGTCCTCTAATGCTGCTTTACGTAAAGTGTCAAATCTTAGGATTATGCGCATGGCTGATGGTGTTCTCTGTGCACAAAAATCAACTCAGGATTTATGCACACAACTCCAGACGCGTAAAAATGTACAATTTTGTTCTGCCAATGAAGCTAGTAACCTTCTTTTTATGCAAGGGACTAAATATTTCTCTGTCCCAAATGCAAGAAAGAAAATTTTACCTTCCAATTCTTCTGATTTACGCGAGTTACTTGTACAAAAGCGTGAAAACAGAAAATCTCCTGTGACACTCCCTCAAGAAAATCATCATTGTGAATGTCACCAAATTATGATTAAATATTGCTATTCTGCTACTAAACGTTCAGTTTTCGACCGATTAAGTAATAACGTGCCTCAGCAACAAATTGATGATCAGGAATATGAGTTATCCTATGCATCGGTCAATATGGCATCTCATATCAATAGAGGACGACATCCAAGACGCAGTTCGTCCCGGACTCCAAGTCAAAAATGGTTCAATCGAATCCTTGACACTTTTGAAGGAGTATATCAATATACTGGGTCAAGAAGTCAAAGATCTTTAAGTATGCATTCTTCAGATTCAGATGATGGGGGTACCCAGTATTTGGAGTTAGAAACTGATAGCATTGATTCTTATCTCTACACCAATCCCTCTATATGTTCAAGAGAAGTCAAATCCTATCTTATCAGAGAAGAGCAGGAGACATCTACTTCTCATACGGAACAACGTCTTTCTACGGTGGAACAATCACTAAAGGATATGTTTGCCATGCTACAAAATATGTATCAGATGATAACGACTCAGCAAACAGTCCAACCGGCAGTGATAACACCGGTGCAGGTAGCTGTGCCAACTCAAGATAGTCAAGGGGTTGACATACCTTTGAATAATCTGAGTCAAGAGCTTGTTATCAATCAAAACTCTGTATCTCCTAACTCTCTCATTCCAGAGGTTGTATCACCCCAGTGGGGATGTGGTGCATCCAACTACTATTCAGTCAAATATACTTCCTTAAACTAGTGAAGATATTCAAGAAGTTCGGGAGTTAAAAGCGCAATTTGAAGTTTTTAAGCACAAAGATCAGCTCCAGAAGTTGGGGATTAAGCAACCTTATCCTTCCTACTGGAATGATGTACCCTTTCCTCCCAAATTCAAGCCACAATCTATGGTATTATTTGATGGAAAGACTTCTCCAAGTCAATATATCAATTATTTTGATATTATGACTGTTCATCTGCAGAAGAATGATGCTCTTCTTACCCGGTTTTCATTAGGTATTTGACGGGTACAGCATATGACTGGTATCGCAGCCTACCCGATAATTGCATATCATTCTTTGACGAGTTCAAAGCGATGTTTCTCTCCCGTTTCTACGAAGGAGGGATGGATATGAATATGTCCTCCTTGATAGAGATTAAACAAAAAAGAGAAAGAGGATACTCGAAAATTTATTGAACGTTTTCGACAAGCTGCTGTGAAAATGCCTTCTGGTATGCCAGATTCAGCATTAATTGATACATGCAAAATGAATCTACGACCAACCATCGTTGTTTTTACGAGCTCTTAATTTACAGATTGGGCCTCATTTATTATAGCGGCTGTTTCAGCTGAGACCAATGGTAAATTGGCTCGTGAGCATGGGATTGCTCATGATGTCGATCAATGGTAAATTCTTGAAGAAATATTACGTTTGAATTTCTTCTTCATTCCCCAGCTGCCAAGGTTTGGTTAAGCTGATTATTTATTCCGCCAAAAGAGAATTTTGATTTTCTTTCTTCATAGCTGATTTCAATTAGAAAAGATTTATTATCTATCATGTCCATATTACCTCTGAATAGATATTAATCTACTTCTTTGAGTCATTGCAATCTATTATGTTCATATTACCTCTGATAGTATTGTACACTCCAAAAAGAAAAAGATTTATTATCTATCATGTCCATATTACCTCTGAATAGATATTAATCTACTTCTTTGAGTCATTGCAATCTATCATGTTCATATTACCTCTGATAGTATTGTACACTCTAAAAAAAAGAATTATTATCTATCATGTCCACATTACCTCTGGATAGATATAATCTACTTTGTTGAGTTTTGAAGACTTATCATATCCATATTACCTCTAATAATTGTTTTCTATCTCGTACCTATTTTATAAACATTTCAATCATTTCATGATTTGAAATGTTGTATTAGCAAAAGAAAAAAAATGATAGAAGACAAATTCTTTGTTGGGTATCCCTAATTTTACGCTGGTGACTGTTGGATATCCCAAACTTTACGTCCTGTTCAAAGTATTCCAAATATCGGAAAATTTGAAAACTTTGAAGGAAATCTTGTAGAAGCGTAAATAAATTTCGTAGACCAAGTCAAAGAAGTTGAAATCTTTACGCAAAGAAAGTTCCAGACCCTACACGAAGCCCATTGCAGACTTTACGCAAAGTTTAAACTGAGTCAAACTCAAGCTCTACGCATGGGTTAAATTTAGACTTTACGCGAAGACAGTTTCACTCTCTACGCGAAGAATGAGTTGTCCATGCCGCATTAAATACACAAAGATACTGTTCTGACAGATTGATTCTCTGACAAACAGTTACACAGAAGTCAAGAAGATTTTTCACACCAACCCAGGATTGTTGTTTAGTATGCCAACGAGCTGCTTTACGCTCGAAGAACAGCCTCCTCTTTACGCATAAGAGTTATTTGAGCTTCTACGCTCAAGGCTATCTCAACCACTCTTTTTTGTGCGTAGAGTTTATTTGAGCCTTTACGCTCAAGGCTATTTTTAGCCGCTTTACGCAGGAAGCTTACTTTGAGCTATTTTACGCTCAGACATGCCTAAACAGTATCCCTTACGCACCATCTGTCCTGATTGTGTGGGAACGTGGTTTTCTGACGTGGCCTTCATGCCACACTTCTCGAAGAATGTATGTACGTGTTCTCTTTATTTTATTAGATTATGGGACACGTGTCAACATGCGTAGAGGCCAATTTCTGTACGTGGATGACAGTTATTCTACCAGCCTGCATAGAGACCCAATGTTGGTGCTTTTTATGCACAAAAGGACAAGCCTATATAAAGACTTTTTTTTTAAAGAAGGGGGACTAGGTTTTTCAGGCTAGATATCTTGAGAGAATTCATACTTTCACAGCAAAGTAATTTTCCAGAGCATTTCTCTTCAACTTTTCCTCAAGAACAGAGTGAAACAAAGCAGGAAAGCATTCGACCATGCCATCAGTGCCAATTGTGTCAACACCTTTCTGGTGACTTAGTTCTTCCAGTTGTTCATCTCCAAGCAGTGTCTTCATCATCATCGTATAGTCCAAGGAACAAAGTGGTCGCTCTCATATCAGACTTCCATAGCAATACTCCCCAGAATTTACTTGTACTTTTGTACATTTTCTCTCGTTTTCTTTCAAAAGCCTTAGGGCATTTTGTTAAGTGAAACAATGCTGATAACATCAGCAAATACGTTCAGCTAAACCAGGAAAAATATAAGTTGCACATCTTGGCTGCAAAAAAAGGTTGTTAACAAGGCCATCATATATCATTACTTGATAATGACAGTGTTTAACAAGGTCATGCATGATGCGGTAACTAATTTTGCATAATGATGACATACAAAGTTATTCGGTCATGCTAGGTGCACGTAAGAAGAAAATAAAAAAAAATCATTAAAGGAGAGAAATTAGGAGTATTTGTAGCAAAGAAGAAAATTTTGAAAAAAAAAATTACAACGAGAGGGCTGAAAAGTCACTCTTAATGCCGTCCCATAGGAAAAAGGAGTGGGGCTCCATTAGAGTTGGTATCCCAAGTTAGAAATTGAATGGGACGCTATTAGAGTTGACGCTCCATGTAGAAAATTGAGTGGCGCACATTTAGAGTTGGCGCCCAAGAGGATAATTGAGTGGGGATGCCAACTCTACTAATGTCACGCCCCGATTCGGGGAATCGCTCGCTTTGCTTCGATTCACGCCGAATCGATCGTCCTCGCTAAGGCGTGATGCCGTACAAGTCTGGAGTTGCACTTGTACAAGGCTAGAACATGCACATTCATATCATTTGAAACATTTGAAATTAAGCCACAGTTGCGAAAACATTGGAAACACAATATAGGAAGAAGAAATACTCATTTTATTCATAATTGTAGTCAGAATACAACTTTTCTCGATAATATTTGAAATGCCATTTTGGCTACATTGAATCATGAAAAGAAGTACAACTGAAAGGCTGCCATGAAATAACTTCTCGTTCCATACATCATGCCCCCTTAGTACTTTGAAATATAAGCAGCTATCTTTTGAAAACTCCGCAATACTTTGTGCGTCTTTAGGGAAAACAACTTGAAAGAAAATAGCAGTTCAGAAAGCTTTAATTCGGACGTGCGCCTGAGCCTTCTCCAGTACCTGTGGAGGAGGGGTCAGCACATTATAACAATGCGCTGGTGAGCCCCGTTGGCCCACTCAGCTAAACCAACATTTTATTAATGACAAGCATTTTAAAGATATGAACTTATTAGGGACAGGCAACACTCAGAGTAAATCACAATAATGTACATGGAATAAACCATGTTTACTTTACCATTGGCCGAATCCAGCTTTCCTGCACAAGATACAGGATAATAATAATAATATACTTACCGCCCCTGCATAAGACAATCGTTAGCATGCATTCGGACTGGGTCGTTGGTGAGACTGCACCATAAAGGACTTTCCAACGGGTATTACGACGTACCATTCCAGAGTAGGTTGCAAGCCTAGTCGAATGTCCCGCAATACCTCGTGCCACCATAGCACGACCAACTGTTTCCCCCTAGGTCGAGCCGGTCCCCGGTGCCCCAAGTACCGTCCCGAGGAAACTACTCAAACCTTGTGCACAAAGACGTCCATGACCACGCGAATACATAACCGACTCAACAGTACACAATTGCATGGTATTAATAAGCCAACATTAGATACGCAGCATTCTCATATTCAATATCTCAGGCATCAATTCATTTCCCACATTTTAATGTTCAAGGGACAAGCATAATTCTCAATGTTGTTAACAGTGTAATTAATTCTTTCAATGTTCTATGGACTAGCATTTATTTCAATGTTCAATGTTCAATCTCTAGCTTCTTAGTGGCATTGACTTGTGGCATAAGCAACTGATATCGATCAACGGATGTTGCAAGACAATTATTTAGTTGGTATGAAGGAATAGCGAGAGGGACAATACCACCACAGAGATCCACACTCACCAATTTAGAGAATCGCCGAGAGAAAGAGGAACACTTGCACGCTTAGCCTTCCGTCACGCGTCAGTCTGCATTGGCACCAAAAGTTTGGTTAATAATCCGTCCCGTTGTGTTCTCTTCTCTCAGAATTCTCAAGAATGAATGCTATACAAATCGATGAAAACGGGCAAGAATCAAATCATCGAAAACCATTCAGAAAAGCATCCATCAAAATCAAGCAGCAAAACCAGCAGCAAAACATCCAGAGAAAACTCTTGGACGCATTTCAAGAGAAACCAATCCATTAGTTGGAAAGGTTCTTATGCACTTGTCCGTGATCGATTCGGTGCCGACAGTAAGTTTCCCTAATACTCGGTTCCGACCGAGTTAGCCAAGCCACAAGCCTTATATAGTGAACCGCTAGGAGCGGGACACTACATAATATACCACTAAGAAAAAGTTTCGTCCTCGAAACTTAAAGCAAAAGTCCTACCTCAAAATTGTCAAACAGCGAAGGGTATTTCACCCGCATCTCTTCCTCTAATTCCCATGTCGACTCCTCTACAGCATGGTTCCGCCACAGCACGTTGACCAGGGATACTGTCCGATTCCGTAAAACTTTCTCTTTTCGGTCCAAAATTTGGATAGGCTCTTCAGTGTAAGATAGGTCAGCGCTCAGCTGCAGCTGATCGAAATTCACTACATGGCTTGGATCATGCACGTACTTCCGCAGTTGAGATACATGGAAGACATCGTGCACATCAGCCAGAGCCGGAGGTAGTGCAAGTCGATAAGCCACTGAGGCTACCTTCTCCAAAATCTCGAATGGTCCGACGAATCTTGGGCTTAGCTTTCCTTTCATCCCAAATCGCATCACACCTCGCATGGGTGTGACCTTCAAGAAGACATGATCGCCTGCTGTGAATTCCAAAGGTCGTCGATGAACATCCGCATAACTCTTTTGTCGACTTTGAGCAACTCTAAGTCTTTCTCGAATTAAGCGAACCCTCTCGACGGCTTGTTCTACAAGTTCTGGTCCGAGCACTTGCCGTTCACCGACTTCATCCCAGCATATCGGTGATCGACATTTCTGTCCATATAAGGCTTCGTACGGGGCCATTTGGATACTTGCCTGATAACTGTTGTTATAGGCAAATTCTGCTAATGCGAGATGTGTGTCCCAATTTGTCTTCGAATCGAGCACGCACAATCTCAACATATCTTCAAGAATTTGGTTTACTCTCTCTGTCTGACCATCAGTCTGCGGATGGTAAGCTGTACCGAAGTTCAACTTTGTGCCCATAGCCGAGTGCAGACTTATCCAAAATCGCGACAAGAATCTTCCGTCTCTATCCGATACTATAGAAGCTGGCACCCCATGCAATCGAACAATTTCGTTTATATAAATCTGAGCCAACCGTTCTACTCCCCATGTAACTTTTATTGGAATGAAATGTGCTGACTTGGTTAATCTATCCACGATAATCCAAATCGCATCATTTCCCTTCTGAGTTCTTGGCAAGCCGACGATAAAATCCATACAGATATTATCCCACTTCCACAGTGGAATAGCCAAATTTTGTAGTTCTCCGCCTGGCCGTTGATGCTCGGCCTTCACACGCTGACAATCCATGCATTGTGACACAAAAAGAGCCACATCCTTCTTCATGCCATGCCACCAAAATATGGTGCGCAAATCTTTATACATTTTCGTACTTCCCGGATGCAAGGAGTACTTCGCAAAATGAGCCTCGGTCAGTATTTCCTACCTGATATCCTCATCCTTAGGGACGCACAATCTCCCCTTGACACGAATAATGTCATCTTCAATGGTAAAGTCTGACGCCTTTCCTGCTAGAATCAACTCGCGTATCTTCTGCAGGAACGGGTCATCCTTCTGAGCATTCTTAATCCTTCCCTGGAGACTCGGCTCAAGTTGTAACTGAGCTAACTGCACATTCTGCGGACGAATCCTGAACTCGATGCCCATCTCTTCAAGATCTCGTAGCACCTCCTTTGCTATTGTTAGGGACCCAACAAATTTCCGACTCAGAGCATCAGCTACCACATTTCCCTTACCCGACGTGTAGGAGATTATCAAGTCATAGTCCTTGATCAATTCTAACCAACGCCGCTGCCTTAAATTCAATTCCTTTTGTGTGAATATATACTTCAGGCTCTTATGATCCGTGAAGATCTCGCAGGACACACCATAGAGAGAGTGTCGCCACAATTTCAACGCGAACACAATCGTCGCCAGTTCCAGATCATGTGTTGGATAATTCTTCTCATGCTGTTTGAGTTGTCTCGAAGCATAAGATATTGTCTTCCCACGTTGCATGAGAACATATCCCAAACCAAGTCCCGACGCGTCACTGTAGATCTGAAATCCCTCAGAGCCTTCCGGAAGTGCTAAAATTGGAGCCGTGACGAGCCGCTGCTTGAGTTCTTGGAAGCTACTCTCACAGTCGTCTGTCCACTTAAATACGACTCCCTTCTGAGTCAGGCAAGTCAAAGGTGAGGCGATTCTCGAGAAGTCTTTCACAAATCTACGGTAGTACCCGGCTAAACCAAGGAAACTCCGTATTTCACTAGCTGATGCAGGCTGCTTCCAGTCCACAACTGCCTCAATCTTCTTTGGGTCAACGGCAACACCTTCTGCCGAGACAACATGTCCTAGGAACGACACGTTGTTCATCCAAAACTCGCACTTACTCAGCTTTGCATAGAGCTGGTTATCCCGCAGCGTCTGAAGTACTTCCCTCAAGTGTTCGACATGAGTCTCCCTGTCTTTTGAGTAGATCAAGATGTCATCGATGAATACGACAACGAACTTGTCTAAGAACGGTCGAAACACTCTATTTATTAAATCCATAAAGGCTGCTGGAGCATTAGTCAAGCCGAATGGCATGACCAAAAACTCATAGTGTCCGTATCTCGTACGAAATGCTGACTTAGGAACATCTTTGGGTCTGATGTTCAACTGATGGTATCCTGAACGAAGATCGATTTTTGAAAACATGGTCGCCCCTTGTAGCTGATCGAACAGATCATCTATTCTTGGCAAAGGATACTTGTTACGGATGGTCGCTTTATTCAATTCTCTATAATCGATGCACAGCCGCATCGTCCCATCTTTCTTCTTCACAAATAGCACTGGAGCTCCCCATGGAGATACACTTGGGCGAATGTATCCCCGGTCTAGTAATTCTTGTAGCTGCACCTTTAGTTCCTTTAATTCTGCCGGTGCCATCCTGTACGGCGCCTTCGATATCGGACGAGTATCCGAAAATGTATCAATTGTGAATTCAATTTCTCTATCCGGCGGCATCCCAGGTATCTCGTCCGAAAACACATCGGGGAACTCTGCCACAATCTCGGTCTGATTCGAGCCTACACTCTTCATTCGAGTGTCTTGGACAGAAGCGAGAAAGCCTTCACACCCCGAGTACAGCATGTGCCTTGCTGTAACTGCCGATATTACCATAGGTCCTTGGAACGCCGAGCCGCACGAGTAAGAAAACTCTGTTTCTCCAGGTAGACGAAACACAACTCTCTTATCCGTACAGTCGATCGTTGCATGACAGGCGCTGAGCCAGTCCATTCCCAATATGATATCATACTCTTTGATGTCGAGTACAATTACGTCCAAAGATAAAGTTTTGCCTCCAATCTTGATGTAGCCGTCCCTGCAAATCAAAGTTGCAGGCATATCTACTCCCGAAGGAGTACTAACACACAAAGCTGTCTTTAATTAAGTCATACAAATTTTATTTTCCGTTGCAAAATCAGAAGAGATAAAGCAATGAGTAGCACCAGAATCAAAAAGTACTCTTACAGGTATGCTTTTGTACAGCAACATACCTGTAATAACATTCTCTGCGGTCTGGGCCTCTGCCTGAGTCAAGGCATAAACCCTTGCTTGGCCACCTTGTTGATTCGGTGCATTTCCAGTTGGAGCTGGCAAGGCTGGTGGCGCTTGGCCACGATTTTGATTGTTGTTTCCCCGATACTGATTGTTGTTCGGTCCACGATGATTATAGTGCTGATCCCGTAGGGGATTCTGATTCCTTCCCTTTCTGCATTCAGATGCCCTGTGGCCCATGCCGCCACAATTGAAGCATCCGGCTCGACATTCTGCTTGCCGATGCCCATACCGGTTGCACTTGAAGCAACGTGGTCCTTGATAGTCACCCCTATTCTTGCCAGCGTTATGACGCTTAGGAACGTCATTCCTCTCTGCAGCCAAGGGTCGTTTATGGTTGCTCCCCTGGTTGTTCTGTGTTGTTTTGCGACTAGCGGACATGTGAAATCGCTCCATCTCGAGCGCAGTTTCATACGCCTCTCTGTAAGACGTACATTTTCGACTCAGAACATCCCGCTCCAGGCCCTCATTCAGGCCTTATACAAATCTTTTTTGCTTGGCATCGTCATTCGGTACCATGTACCCAGCGAATGCGACTCTCTTCAAAAATTCTGTCTCGTAGTCATGCACTGACATACTGCCTTGTCGAAGTGCAATGAACTCATTCTCTTTTTGTTGACGGACAGCAGGTGGAATAAATTGGACAATGAAAGCCTCCTTGAAGGTCTCCCAAGACATCTTCATATCCTGATTATTTCTGCAAAGTGCCTGTCTCTGCAAAATCCCCCATTCCTGGGCCTTAAGACGAAGTTGTACAGCGGCACACTCCACTCTCTTACTGCCCTGAATCTCCAACATTCGAAAATAGCCCTCTAGTGTGTTCAAGAAGCCCATCACCTCATCTGGCTCCTCTTTTCCATCAAATTCAGGCGGGTCGTAGCTCTTAAATTCAGAGAACTTGAAGCTCGGTCTTTTCCGTGTCGGCGTCTCAGATTTCTCTGCCGGCACTTCCACGGTCTCGGTTACTGCGGCCTTTGCAGAAATATTAGAATCGGCCGTCAGCTTGGTGACAATCTGAGTCAGACTATCCACTTGTTTTTGCTGAGCATCCAGCTGCTCCTGAAACTGATACTGAAGCTGCTCTTGAAGCGCGCGATGTTGAGCTTCGCTCTGCTTCCTTTGAGCCTCCATTTGCTTAATCAGTTTCTCGATCGGGGCCGACGATGAAGTCGTCTTTGAGCTATCACCCTTAGTCATTCTACAATAAAAAAATAATTCTATTAGCACTCATAAAATATTTATGGGCTTATTGTATGGAACATTATTTCATGCCAGCGCTATCGACACCATCAATCGAGAAAATTTGCATCAAGACTTCCTTTTTTGAAAATATATTTGAAATCCGAGGATTCTAAACCTGGCTCTGATACCAACTTGTCACGCCCCGATTCGGGGAATCGCTCGCTTTGCGTCGATTCACGCCGAATCGATCTCCTCGCTAAGGCGTGATGCCGTACAAGTCTGGAGTTGCACTTGTACAAGGCTAGAACATGCACATTCATATCATTTGAAACATTTGAAATTAAGCCACTGTTGCGGAAACATTAGAAACACAATATAGGAAGAAGAAATACTCATTTTATTCATAATTGTAGTCAGAATACAACTTTTCTCGATAATATTTGAAATGCCATTTTGGCTACATTGAATCATGAAAAGAAGTACAACTGATAGGCTGCCATGAAATAACTTCTTGTTCCATACATCATGCCCCCTTAGTACTTTGAAATATAAGCAGCTATCTTTTGAAAACTCCGCAATACTTTGTGCGTCTTTAGGGAAAACAACTTGAAAGGAAACAGCAGTTCAGAAAGCTTTAATTCGGACGTGCGCCTGAGCCTTCTCCAGTACCTGTGGAGGAGGGGTCAGCTCATTATAACAATGCGCTGGTGAGCCCCGTTGGCCCACTCAGCTAAACCAATATTTTATTAATGACAAGTATTTTAAAGATATGAATTTATTAGGGACAGGCAACACTCAGAGTAAATCACAATAATGTATATGGAATAAACCATGTTTACTTTACCATTGGCCGAATCCAGCTTTCCTGCACAAGATACAGGATAATAATAATAATATACTTACCGCCCCTGCATAAGAGAATCGTTAGCATGCATTCGGACTGGGTCGTTGGTGAGACTGCACTATAAAGGACTTTCCAACGGGTATTACGGCGTACCATTCCAGAGTAGGTTGCAAGCCTAGTCGAATGTCCCGCAATACCTCGTGCCACCATAGCACGACCAACTGTTTCCCCCTAGGTCGAGCCGGTCCCCGGTGCCCTAAGTACCGTCCCGAGAAAACTACTCAAACCTTGTGCACAAAGACGTCCATGACCACGCGAATGCATAACCGACTCAACAGTACACAATTGCATGGTATTAATAAGCCAACATTAGATACGCAGCATTCTCATATTCAACATCTCAGGCATCAATTCATTTCCCACATTTCAATGTTCAAGGGACAAGCATAATTCTCAATGTTGTTAACAGTGTAATCAATTCTTTCAATGTTCTATGGACTAGCATTCATTTCAATGTTCAATGTTCAATCTCTAGCTTCTTAGTGGCATTGACTTGTGGCATAAGCAACTGATATCGATCAACGGATGTTGCAAGACAATTATTTAGTTGGCATGAAGGAATAGCGAGAGGGACAATACCACTACAGAGATCCACACTCACCAATTTAGAGAATCGCCGAGAGAAAGAGGAACACTTGCACGCTTAGCCTTCCGTCACACGTCAGTCTGCATTGGCACCAAAAGTTTGGTTAATAATCTGTCCCGTTGTGTTCTCTTCTCTCAGAATTCTCAAGAATGAATGCTATGCAAATCGATGAAAACGGGCAAGAATCAAATCATCGAAAACCATTCAGAAAAGCATCCATCAAAATCAAGCAGCAAAACCAGCAGCAAAACATCCAGAGAAAACTCTTAGACGCATTTCAAGAGAAACCAATCCATTAGTTGGAAAGGTTCTTATGCACTTGTCCGTGATCGATTCGGTGCCGACAGTAAGTTTCCCCAATACTCGGTTCCGACCGAGTTAGCCAAGCCACAAGCCTTATATAGTGAACCGCTAGGAGCGGGACACTACAACTAACGCCCTATTTATATATGTTATTTTTTTATCAACGATCATTTTTGACTGTTGAACTCTAACGTTCGAATTTTTGAAAATTGCAAATTTAGGCTATATAAAGGATATGGGAGAGCTATTTCATCAACACAACAAACTCAATACCCTCTCCCTCAACAAGTTCCTAAACTCACAACTTCTCCATTTAGAAGCTTAGCAATATGTAATATCCATATATCAAAGTCTAACAATATTGTGCTCGCATGGAGGTACAGTAAATGGGCTATTCTGCGAAGGAGGTTTCTCACAAATTCTTATAATTGATTGCAATATTATATTGAAAAGTTTACACAATTTGATTATTGAAAGTTTTTTTATCCGATATGAATTTATATTAAGACACATTTTTGTTTACATAATTTATTATTAGATTGTGAATAAGCATAGAATTTTGTTCTTGAAATTAATTTATAATCATCTTCTATAAGTATTTATGTTACTCAACTACCACCAAGACTTGATAATATAAGTACTCAACGTGCTTCTAATTACCAAAGAGTTAACGTGGGTCCTACTTCTTCTCGACAACTTCTTCTACTAATAAAGAAGTGTTGGATTGTATCTTGTTTTCGGTTGAGTCTGCAAAAGAGGGGTTGTTGACCCAAACCATATCACAGTCAACCTGATTTTGATAATTAACAAACAGATATATGATATGATCTAATACGACACATCAAGCTCAAGACAGAACATCCTCTGATCGAGATAAGACGTCGTCTACAAAGCTGTGACTTTGCTAATATACTTGGTCTCGAGTCTGTAACCTTCAATTTATTAAGCCGAGGAGAATGTGCATGTTTAGGTGCACTGTGTTATCTCAACACCTAGGCATATCTCTCCAAGCTCTACTATACAAACAGACCAATTCTTGAACCAAACCAAACCACCATAGCCTATTGAGAACTTCTGTCCCAAGGGAGACAGAGTTCGGTATGAACTCTGCCTAAGGCAGAACTAGGGCCGAACTCTGCCCCTAAATTTCAGTACCCTAATTTTTAGGGCCTGCTTGATACTAGCTGTCCAACGTTCAAAATTTTGAATTCTTGGGACAAAATTTTGGCCGAACTCTGCCTCCCTAGAGTATTATAAATAGAGCGTGAATTCTCTCATTTCAAATCATCTCTTACCTTCAAATATTCAAGCCTTCTAAGCTCTACTACTCCAAGCCTTACTCTTCCAATCTACTAGCCATAAAACTTCCTAAGCTCCAAGGTGCTCAGTGTAATTCAGCTAGAAGTTCTGTACAAGAGTTAAAAAGAAAGTCACTTCAAAAATTGCAAGTTTTGCGAAGTCATAGTAGCGAGCGCTTCCAAAGCGCGTGTCTGTGAGACGTTGGCATGCTCTTCTGAGTAAAGGCCCGTGTGTACCATATTTCACAAATAGTGGATTTCAATCCTGAGTGAGAGTTCTCAGGCCTGGACTAGTCCTCCACGAGGGAAACAAGGTTAAAATTACTGTATTTGAGTTTGTTTCTCTGAACTCTTTTATTTCTGTATTATTTATTTCTGATCATATATATTATCTTAGTAGTTGTTTTTAGACTTAGCACAGAGTTATTTTTATTGGTCATTATTAACACAGACTCTATTCACGCCCATCTAGAGTTGCCTTCACGTACTTTAATTGGTATCAGAGCAATGACTCTATTGTTTGGCTTAACATCCTTAGAGTAGATCCTTGTTTATTTTTGTATGGCATCGTATTCCTTCTTCTCAGATAAAGAGAGTTTTACTTCTAGTAGCATGGACAATCATGTTTCTTCTAAATACAAGAAATGCTCTAAGTGAAAAGCTATGGCTAAACAATCCTTAGAGATTCTTGAGGACTTTCATTCTACAAATGAAGACCTTTCAGAAAAGGTCATTCGTTTAGAAGAATCTAATGAGTTTTTGAGAAATCAAAACAATGATTTATTATCTTGACTTGACTCTCAAAACTCATCTTGTGTTTCTTTAAAGAGTTTGAATGATTCTTTAATTTTAAAAATCAAATATCTTTCCTCATCATTGGAAGATCTTAAGAAGCAAACACATGAGCTAAATTTTTTGCATGATACTTCTATTGAGTCTTTAAAGAAACAAAATGATGATTTTATTTCTAAGATTGCTATATTTGAAAAAGAGAATTATACATTAAAAACTAATTTTGATTCTCTTACTTGTATTTATGATAATTTGCTATTAGAACATGATATTCTTAAGACCAAATTCATGTATGCTCACTCTAGAGATATTGATCATTCTAGCATGTCACATGTTCACAATAATGCTCATTCTAATACATGTGCACACACTAGTATCAGGTGCTTCTATTGCTCTCACATTAGACACATGTGTTTAACTTGTCCTATTCGTAGGAGCTTTTCTACCAATGCTAGATTAAATAGTATAAGAGTCCCTAAAGCTAACAAATATGGATCCAAGATTATTTGGATACCAAAGTCTTCGTCTAATATTGTAGGTGGAGCTTCTTGTATCGGAATAAAGTACCGAGAAGCGTGTTGGTGATTGCAAAGCTCAAAGGACATCTTCCAAGCAATTGTACCAACATAAGTGTGGCGACTAGAGCCACTTTGTTTACATGCTAAATGATTCTCTTTAAAATATTTATATTTTTAGAAGCTAGCATGTTTCTCTGAATGTCTTGCTACTAGCTCACATTTATATTCTTCAGTTGCTTTTTATATAAATCAATGTGAGATATAATACTAGCATGCTTAGTTATTTTTTCTTATTTCTTTTATCTAGCATGACTAGTTACTTAGCTTAAATAATTTATCACTCATTTTTTATTATTGTGACACATTTACATATGCATGCCCGCTATTCCTTGTCTTTGTTTATAAAGCATGCATATCACTCTAGTACATAGGAGCTTGATTCTTAAATTTTGATTTAAAGCTTGACTCTCTATCTTTAAAGTTTCTAAGATAGTTACTTCTTACCGGTTTCTCTTTAAAATGTCCTATTTTACTTTAAATCCGTTTTTGTGAATATATGCACAAGCTTCTTATCTCTTGATAAGTATATACTTATACTTTTTCTTAATCTTTTGCTTGCATAATATATTCATTATCGATTCTCATATTTTATTTTAACTATCCTCTTGAGAATCAATTATGTCTTTGCCTAATAAATTTTATTTATACATGACTATATTTATTAAATTTCTATGTAGTTTATGTATTTCTTATATTGATTTCTATTTTTGTATAAATATCTTTATGTGAGCATTTGAGTTAAGCTCAAGTTTCATTTTATTTTGAAGAGTATCTATTCATACTTGCGCTTACTTCATACTTTAGCTATTGTTTCTTTTGATCAAATTTGTGTTATCTTTTCTTGAATCAATTAGCTTCATCCTTAAAGCTTTCTTTTGATAATATCTTCTTACCTCTTGGGTGACTTTATGGACGCATGTCTTTTACTTGATTTTTGAATATTTTCATGTACGCCTATTTGATATATATATATATATATGTATATATATAATATATATTATATATATATATATATATATATATATATATATATATATATATATATATATATATATATATATATATATATATATATATATATATATTTATATATATATATATATATATATATATATAATATATATATATATATATATATATATATATATATATATATATATATATATATATATATATATATATATATATATATCCAGCTGTTGATATTTTTTTATTCAATACCTTTAAGTTGGAATGTTGAGAGAAAATGTTTATTATTGTCTTGATCATAACTTTTATGAAAATTCTTTTAAGGATTGCATGGTTTTGTGCTTTACCTTAATTATTAAAATCATCGTACTTATTAGTACACATTTTGAGTATGTATCTTCTATATATTTATCTCCATAAGAGCATTATGAAAATGTTTGTTTTCAAAATATTCTTAGCAAATTTTGATGATCATTATTTGATTATTGTTTGGGTATTTACCTTTCTTATACTTATAATTTTTGGATTTTGATGTTATTTGATGATACTGCATATATTCTTTTAAATCTAAGTTCTTAAAAGTAAAGAACATTTTGGGAACAAGTCGAAAGGGTCATTCTGTCATATAGGTGTAAATAGCCTGAAGCGACACGGTATACTAGTCATCGGACTACCGCTAGCTGGAAACCGGTCCCTACAGCTAACCCAAAGTGATCAATACTTTATAGACTTAAGATTTATTAAGGTCTACTTGCAACCATTATCTAGTTCTGGATCCAATATACTGTACCCGATCTTCTAAGTTCCAGAATACATCATCATATCCAGCCATATATTTTGAGGTATAAATATTTTATTATTATTGTCCAATGATATTTTTGTAGAACATGAGAATACATGTAATTGATGTATCATACTTCTCATGTCCTTAGCTACTAAGGTTTAGGCTTATGTGTTGAGATTTTTTATTTCTAGAGAATACACTTATTTCATAAAGGCTATAATATTTTGCATTCTTTAGATCGATCTATTATTTTATTATCTTCGGTTAACCTCAATACTTGGCAAAAAGATTTGTTTCATTATATTTTCATGAATATCTTTTTAGCCTTATTTTGAGAAGAGCATAACTCTTTTATTTAAGTTATCATTTTGCTCTTATTCTTGCTTAATAAATAGTATATAAATCATTTTGATCATTCAAAATATATTATCCTTATTGTGAACTCTATGCTTAAGCATGTATCTTTAGTATTAGTGACTTAAGATTTGATGAGCATATTTATCCTGTTAATGGCCTACCTCATTAATCTTAATTAGTTATGTAGCTTGCTTATTTGCGATATATTGTTAAGCTACATAATTTTTGTTCACTTTCACCCATCTAGCTATCTTCTTGAATTTTAATCTATATGTGATATGCTGGTTTACAAAAACAAGATCTATGAATTTTCTTGATGAGATTTGTTTCTATTTTAGATACATATGTTTGGTCTCTAAAATTAGTTTGACAATTTTTTTATTTTAATCTTGTTTCCATTGAGATTTGTGATTCATCACTTTAACTTTCTTCCATACTAGTCATTGGTAAGCATCTCCTAAATTTCTCTCATCTTTGAGTCATAATTTTATCGTATTATCATATTACATCTCTTTAGATTAAATCTATAATAATTTAAATAATATTGATTCTTTTCCCATATTTTTCATCAATTTGTAAGATTTTATTATAAATATGGATTTAGGATTTTCTCTTGATGAGACTCGTTGGATCATGTTTACTTTTATTGATATATTATCCTAATGGTTGAGCAGTCCTACATTATCTAATTATGTGGTTATCAAGTTAATTTATTACTCTACTTTGACTACTCATGGATTATCACATATGCTCTTTGCTATTTGAACTTCATTGGTTTCCCATTTAGTATTAACAAGGTTGGATTATTAGCTGTTGATGGGTACATATGTGGTAAAACATACATAGTCCATATAAAGCAATAAATTGGTTGATCATTTCTTAATTAGATAATCATGGACATGATATTTGAGTTTTATTTTTTATTTTTGAGCTACATTTTGACTTTTATCATGATTGATTTAATTGACTTTCTTCCTTTTCATGATGACATTTTTCTCAAAAGGTAACATACATTGATCTATCATTTAAATATGAGATTCTTCTATATAGGTTAGTGTATGTCATCCTTTTATTATGTGTGCTAAAATAGAATATTCTTTTGATTTATCATCTTTAGTAGCTATTAAGTGGATGTCTCTTCTTGACTAAAGATGACATTATTCATTTTATGACGATTTTATAGCCTTATATGTATTGAGCTAGTGGGAGAAAACCATAGTTGATTTACCCCTTGATCTTGAAGTTATCATTTTTTATGCTATAAGTGCTTTGGAACTAGATACGTATATTTTGAGGGGGAGCTCATTAATTTGTCCAATTCATTTATACCCTTTAATATGTCGTATACCTATTTCATCTGAGACCCATATTTTTATCATTATTCATATCTTAGTGATTAAGGTCATGATATTATTATTTCAGGAAAGGTTTATGAGAGTATATGTAATTATTTTCATCATATTATCTCTCTCTTTTATATGAGTTAAATAAGTCATCTCGTTAATATTAACTTTTGTATCTTATCTTGATGACTATTGTGCTTTCATTGATTTGGCTTTCCTTGTATGCTTAATTGATTTGGCTTTCCTTGTTGAGGACTTACCCAAAATTTATAATTTTATCTATATTGGTAATAGTTTGAGGGGGAGCATTCAAGTCGACTGAATTTTTCTTTCTCAAGCATTTTTCTCCTTTGCCTTCATATTTATCTAAAGGGTATTCATATAGCATGATGAGGTAATTGAGTTCAAATGTATGAATTTGGATAAGAAAATAGAATTGCAAATAATGAGTTTATTTTATATCAATTGCTCTATTTTAAATTGATCATTCCTTTACTTATCTGTGGACAATTATGACTATCATGGTTTCATTGATCAATTTTTCAAGTTTATGTAATTTAATATCTCAATTGGTATCTTTCTTCTTTGATATCTATTATTTACTCCCATTGTTCTTTATTTAGTATACATTGATCATGACTGTCCGTCTTTCTCATGCTCTAATTTATTTACTTAAGATTGATTTCATTTTATATCCTTTTACGGGGAGCTTTACTTTGTGTCTATTTTGCTAAGTGACAAAAGGGGAAGAAACATGTAATGTGACATTTTATGTGATTGTATATGCATATCTGTCATAATCTTATGTACAAGAACATGAATATTACATTGCAGGAGAGCCATGTCATATCTGCAAATTTTCTCTCTCCTTCATAATCTTATGCATATCTGTCTTATGTACAAGAACGGGAATATTATATTGCGGGGAGCCATGACATATCTGCAAGTTTTTTCTCTCATTCAATTTGTGTCCAGGTATGAATAATGAGACATACAAATATCTTTTTGTCAATTATCAAAATGGGAGAGATTGTTGATCCAAACCGGATCACAGTCAACCTGATTTTGATTATTAACAAACATATTTATGATATGATCTAATACGACACATCGAGCTCAAGACAGAACGTTCTCTGATCGAGATAAGATGTCGTCTACAAAGCTGTGACTTTGCTAATATACTTGGTCTCGAGTCTGTAATCTTCAATTTATTGAGTCTATGAGAATGTGCACGTTGACTCGCACTATGTCATCTCAACCCCTAGACATATCTATCCAAGCTCTACCATATAAATAAACAAATTCCTGAACCAAACCAAACCACCATAGCTTATTGAGAACTTCTGTCCACAAGGAGACAGAGTTCGGGCCGAACTCTGTCCCCTAAATTTTAGCACCCTAATTGTTAGGGCCTGCCTGATACTAGCTGTCCAAAGTTCAAAATTTTGAATTCTTGGGAAAGAATTCTGGTCGAACTATGCCTCCCCAGAGTAGTACAAATAGAGCTTGAATTCTCTCATTTTAAATCATCTCTTACCTTCAAATATTCAAGCCTTCTAAGCTCTACTACTCCAAGCCTTACTCTTCCAATCTACTAGCCACTACTTAAGCCCCAAGGTGCTCAGTGCAATTCAGCTAAAAGTTATGTGCAAGAGTTGAAAAGAAAGTCACTTCAAAAATTCCAAGTTTCGCATTTGCGAAGTCAAAGTAGCGAGCACTTCCAAAGCTCGTGTTTGTAAGAAGTTAGCGTGCTCTTATGAGTAAAGGCACATGTGTACCATATTTCACAAATAGTAAATTTCAATCCTGAGCAAGAATTCTCAGGCCTGGACTAGTCCTCCACATAGGAAACTAGATTAAAATTGTTGTATTTGAGATTGCTTCTCTGAACTCTTTTATTTCTGCATTATTTATATCTGATCATATATATTATCTTAGTAGTTGTTTCTAGACTTAGCACAGAGTTATTTTTATTGGTCATTATTAACACAAACTCTATTCACCCCCTCTCTAGTGTTGCCTTTACGTACTTCAAATGTTATCAGAGCAAGGACTCTATTGTTAGGCTTAACATCCTTAGAGTAGATCCTTATTTTTTGTGTATGTTATTGTATTCCTCCTCCTCAGATAAATAGGATTTTACTTCTAGTAGCATGCACAATCATGTTTCTTCTAAATATAAGAAATGCTCTAAGTGAAAAGCTATGGCTAAACAATCCTTAGAGATTCTTGAGGACTTTCATTCTATAAATGAAGAACTTTCAGAAAAGGTCATTCATTTAGAAGAATCTAGTGAGTTTTTGAGAAATAAAAATAATGATTTATTATCTAGACTTGACTCTCAAAACTCATCTTGTGTTTCCTTAAAGAGTTTGAATGATTCTTTAATTTTAAAAATCAAATCTCTTTCCTCATCATTAGAAGATCTTAAGAAGCAAACACATGAGCAACATCATTTGCATGATACTTCTATTGAGTCTTTAAAGAAACAATGTCACGACCCGCACCCTAGAGTAAGGGCACGAGACGTGGGTACGTCCAGCCTACGCCGCAGTGTCGGCGGTAGAACATTGTCCTAGGTCACAATATCTAACAAATGAAGGTAATAACAGTTATATTCCCTGAATGGGGGTGACATAACAGAAATATAACTCAACCACAGCTAAGGTAGAACAGGTAAGATAGATAGATAATGAAAGATAACAATATCCAGAACAGAGAAACACAGAGATACAATCCAGAGTTCTAAGTGTCTAAAATAAATACATCTCAGAATATCTCAAAGTCTAGTACAATAATCCCAAAAAGTAAGACAATCCTAAACTAATGGAGTGTCGTCTACAGCTAATGGATCCTGCTGCTGGTCCAAATCTGGGCACTCATCTAGTGTGGCACCGTAGTAAGTAGGGCAGAACCCCTCAGCCTCGTCCTCTGTAATATTTCAACAGGTCCAGTCAGGACAGGAATGAGCACATATCTCTCAACAGTTCATATCAGGTTAGGAGTATAAATCATTACAATAGAGTAAAATACAGGAAGTGCTGAATGGAAGTACAAGTAAAACAGGAGATATTTGTAACTGGAAATAGATACATGATAGTAAAGACTGTAAGTGACTACGTGATTTAGAGTACAATATGGTTATGTAAACGGCTTAGGCGCACATGAATACAAATAAGGAGCACATGAATACCTACTGGGGATTGTGTCCACATAACCAATTCTACTCACCCCGCCCCAATCAATACACAAGGATCCGTTCAAGTTATGTCATAAGCACATGAATACAGCTAAGATACGTGAACTCATGAAATGAGTAGTACATGAGCAAATGATTGTTTGCCATTGATTGTAAAAGTACAGAACAATTATCGGAGGACTGAACTTAGACTCACAATACAAACTCGCTCGTACAAAGAAAGCCTAGGGACAAAAACCTAGGTACAGCAGTCTAAGTACGATTGTTTATTTTAGATTCGGGGGGGTGACGATAGAGGCTCGGGAAAGCGACGGCCGCTCTGCCTTGCTCCTTGGACGATCGGTACGCAGCCTTGACTCGGGGAAGATCTGCTTGGTCGTTGACGAAGAAATGCCTTCTTGCTCTCTCTCTGATTGCTCTCCTGGCTTCTCTCTCTCTGTGTATATTCTCTCTCTGACTATGGGGGGGAAGTCTCTCTGTGTATACGTATTCTTCTCTTGTTTTTTTTGTATATCTCCCTATATATTACAAGGGAATGGCACCTTGCTATTTATAATAGTGGGATGTGATCACTAGGGTTGCCAATGATTAGCTCTTGGAGATGGCGGCGGCCTGGGGATTGATCAATCCAGGCCGTTCGTTTCTGATTGTGACGAATCAGAACCATTAAGGGTAGATTACACCAAATCCCCATTAGCAATTAATACTGATTGGCATAAATCTTCCTTATAATGATTCTCTAATATCTGCGAATAAATCAAATTTATTCTCCTGCCACGTGCCCCAGATCATTGGGATTCGACCCGATCTTGGATTGCCATAAATCTGGAAGATTGATCGGCTGAGGACACGTGTCCTGAGAGCCAATGGTGAGACTGGAACCGTATGCAGATTGGGCCGCATGAGATTTGGGCCGTATGAATTTTGGGCTGCATAAGACTTGGGACACGTGTCAGGGCTGTTTGGGCAGTGGCCCCCTCCTTCAGACTTCTGAACCATATGATGAGCCGTATGAACCGCATAATGGTGTGTCTGCTTGAGCCGCATAGGGATGATTCCACTCGAGCCGTATGGGACAGCTTCACTCTGAACCGCATGGGAAGTCTTCACTTCGAGCCGCATAAGCACACCCACGTGGCAGGGCCACGTGGCATTTTGTTGCTCTCGGAGGATCGTGTCAGATATTTCTTTCTCTTCTCTAGAGATTCATCATCATGACAGAGTCATAATTACCTACTTTGGTGTCAGGTCTGTCAACTTTTCAGAGGGGTCAGCCGTCAAAGCAATTAATGCAGCATGGATCGGGGGGGAGCACTGTCACGCCACATATCTTCTGAACCGCATGGAATGCCTCCGGCCGCATAGCTCCTTATGCCGCATGACCCCCTGAGCCGCATGCGTTTTCTGAGCCGCATGGGTCTTTCTTGGCCGCATGAGTCAATTTCTTTAGTATTTTCCATGCTTCTACAGGACCCCCTTCAAAGTTTTTAATTTGTAAAATTGAAATACTTTGAACAAGAAGCATGGCTGTATTGGCCGCATATGCAATCCTGACCGCATAAGAGTTCTAGCCGCATGAATTATTCAGTCACATAGGTGATTCAGCCACAGGAGACTTTCAACCGCATGGCCTCTAGCCACGTCATCATTTGCCACGTATGGCAATCTTTAGCACTTAACTGTTGTCGATCTTTAAAGGGCGCTTTTTGGTGCGGGATCCAAGGAGCTTAGCCTTCATTTTCGGCGGCTTATTTTGATAACCGAAGGGTCGGTTTATGTGTATGCACGGGAATCGAAATGCTCCATCTCTGTTTATAAATACGGGTAACTTTAGTCGGAGGGACTTCTTTACCCTCTCTTTCGTTCACTCTTTTTCCTGTCTTCTCCTTCCGATCTTCATTGTCGAAGCAATGGCTCCTAAGTCTTCTAAAGCCATTTCCACCACCGCGAAGGGTAAGAGGGTGACGTCCTCGTCAGCCGTCGAACCTGACGCACCCGAAGTGCCCTCTGACGTTCGTTCTGCTTTTGAGGGTAAGGGTCGTTTTTAGATCTTTAGTACTCATGGCTCTGTTGCATATTTATGCACAAGCCCCTTCTCCAATCTTGATGGCAGAGCTAAATATGCTGTGTGAGCCGCATATGCTGTGTGAGCCGCATATGCTGTGTGAGCCGCATGACTGTTTCATGCCCGAGCCGTATAGATAAAGCCCCATGTTTGAATCGCAGAAGACGGATCTAAACTACATACAATCTCCTCTGAACGGAGCCGCCTATGTATTTTAACAGGCTGAACCGTATAGCGCTTTGTGCCGCATAAATTCTTCTGTTTAAAAATGTGTTCAGTCGTCCAACCCGCATAAGCTATCGAGCTAGAGTCATATGGAATTCCCATCTGAGTTAGGCCGCATGTGACTGTATTGACTCGAACCTCATATGCTTCCCCAAAACTACATTTCTTGGGACCCAACTGGATTGGAGCCGCATAAGACCTTATTGACCTGAACCGCATAGGCTCCTGAGAGCTTCTTTATCCAGTAATTTTTTATTTTAGCCTTCTTTTAATCCTGTTTTTTCTTTTGTCCTTTCTTTAGTGAATCTTCCAACCAACCCAGCAGGAGAGCTCCTTGTGGGTCCAGCTCGGTGCGCCGCGGGCGTGCAACTTGATGACTTAATCCGTCGTATAGTGGATCAGCTTCCCACTAATGAGCCTAGGGATAGGGTGGCTGCTATCAACAAACAACCTTTCAGCTTTTTTTGTTCCATGATGAATTCGGGGCAGTTGGATGGGGAATATCTGAAACTGGCCTTTCTCTTCGGGGATGCTTTTTCCATAAAGAACTCCCGATTGTTGGATGTCTCAGAGCACTGGGATTTTTCTGTAGACGGGGTAGAGATTCATATTCCCGAGATGGAGCGACATTATCCTCTCTCGTGGTTTAACATGGTGCCGCTGAACAGGACGATGGTGAGCTCTTTGACTCCTACCCAACAGGGAATGTTTGTGGGCAAAATTCACCACAACGGACGCACGGGTTTAATATATGCGGACAAGGACTCCGTGAGTCGGACTGTGATAGGGCTGCTCCCGGGTACTTTTGTGAACACAACCGGCCCTAATTTTTCCTTCACCCTAGCTGATACTTTTCTGAATCAGCTTGCTCGCAAGGGGTCTTATCCCATAGGCAGGTTGTCACTGCTGAATTGGATTAACCCTATTCCCACATGGACTAATCTTACCTCCTGGATTCTGAGGACGTACGGGGACTTCCTCCAGGAAATTGATCTTTACTACGCCGTCAGGGGTACCTGCTACGGATTGCCCATTAACAAGCCCTTGTTTATGGCTCTATTGGAGTTGTATAACCGGCGTACTGGGACTTTCTTTACCCCCGGAGGAGAACTGGGGCTTGCTCTTCACGAAATGAATACTGTATCCAGATTGCCGTGGGGAGGCGAAGCTTTTAAAGTATACACGCCGACAAACGAAGAGCTCGGGGATTTGGATCAGCGATTTCCTGGCTTCATCGCCGTGTACCAAGAACTGTTGTGTCATCATAGCGCCTGCCATCAGATGGCTATTAAGAAGATAAATAGTTCAGAAGGGAACGCCCCTCATACCAGGGATTGGATTTTGTATCTTTTTAAGTTGCGTCCTTCTGGTCACGTTTCGTCTCGAGCTCCCCAAACCTCAGAGGAGGTTAAGGATATGATGTCGAAGGTTAAGAAGTCGAAGTCTACTCGTGACCGGTTTGGGAGTAGTACTGACTCCCTCAGTTATTTCCATTATGGTACCCGGGAGATGTCTAATAAAGCGATCTTGGCTGGGTTTTTGATGGTGTGGCTACGCAACTGTGTAGTCTCTGGCGGCGCGGGTTTTATAGAAAGGATCAACCGCCATTTCATTCTTCCTGCTGTAAAATTGGTCTTCAAAGTGAGGCTGGCGCTTCTTTCGGCCATGGTGTGTAGCATACACCACGGCCTTCGTGCCTTTACATCCAAAGTTATTGCTCGTGATGTGTCGGCGGACTTTAACCGGATAGAACTACCATACCACTACCTCATGGGGTGGTTATTGATGCACTATCGGTCATTGATGAGGCCGGGACCCGATGAAAATGTCTCTGTTGATGACGCCTTCATTTTTCGATATCGTCATCAGCCTTGGGAACATGATACCATGCAGGCCTGCCGGAGGACATTGGCGAGAATTGACGAGCTCGAATTCTTCGTATCTCTCCCTGAGTTCACCCCTGGAGAAGTGAGGAGGGTACACGTTGACGGCGTTGATCCTCTCCAACTTTTAACTGAGAAGATGCTTCTTTGGTTACGCAACATCTGTCCCGCGCACCTGGTGTATCGTTACCGGAACAGGGTATACTTGGAGCCTTATCTGCCCAGTAGATTTTCCCGTCAATTTGGGTATAGTCAATTGTTCCTGGATTGCCCTAGCGCTTGCTTGAGCTTCGAGGGCAGTGTACTTGATGGCATTCGGGCTTGGCATTATTATAATGCGACCCATACCCGAGCCAGCTTCTCACTCCCTGACGCCAAGGTGGAGGGTGATATTTTGCATATAGCGGCTCTTTATCATGTTGCAGCGAGCAAACCTCCTGTTGGTTTTGGTACGGATACTAGCTTCATTGTTGGCACCAATTTGGCCGAGAAGCCAGAAGGGTCCAAGAAGAGGAAAAAAAAGGACGAATAGAGTTCCTGTGTCGGACTCAGTGTCCAATAGGGCGGATGAGGGAGACGACGAACAGGACACTGATGACTTGTCCCATTCTTCGGGTGAGGAGGTTGGGACTCAACCTCCAGTCGTGCAGGCTGAAAGGGCCGTGGGTCAATCTTCTAGTCTGTCTGACGAGGTGGTGAAGGATCAACCATCTGCGATACCCGGCCCCTCGCGTAAATGGAGCAGGCGCATGACTACCACTGACGACCGAACTTATTCTACGAAGCACGCTGCGGTAAGACGTCGCAGGCTGCTTATTGATGATGTGGAGGATGTTCCTGAGGTGACTTGGGCTTCAGCTGTTTCCTTTCTTCTTCTTTTATGTTGTGACCTAATTATTTGTTTCTTCTGCTCTTTATAGGCGTCGGACGAGCTCGCCCCTCAGGACCCGATTACGGAGGCTAATCCAGTCCTGTCTCATTTAGTCAGTGGGGTGTGCACCGCTATCATTGCTGCTGGGGTGCTTCCGGTTGCGACCGAGGATTCTTGCCCTGCTAGAACCTCAACCCAGGGGGATGAGAGCTTTACTGCGCCCGTTCCTGAAACATCTGAGCCCCCTCATGATGGCTTTGTGGGTGGGGAAACTATGCCGGTGGTGAACGAGCCGTCGTCCCCACGCTCTTCCCCTGGTAATGCAAATTGAACTATAATTCGTGAATCAGCATACGTGTTCCTGTCATTCTTCAAATTCTTCGTCTAACGGTTGTTTTGGATGTTCAGATCCCAACCCGTCATTGCCAGTGACTGATATTGCTGGATCACACCCTACCGGAGAGGGCCTGACGGAATCTCCGTATGTCGAGGGTCCTTCGTCTGGGTCGAGCTTGGGGCCTCAGGCAGCGGTACTGCCGGGACATGGGACGATACCCCCTGTGTCCTCCCTTGCGAATGTGATTTCGGGGGTCAACCTTTCCTCCCTGCCGAGCATCCACGCTATTCGGGCGGCGGAAGAGGAGTTAGCCGCCATTCAAGCCTCTTTTCGTAAGGAATTTACTTCTTTGGTGGCGGGTGCGGTAACTTCTAAAACTGCCCCTCTGGTACCGTCTGCCACTCTCCCTCTGACGCCGTCATCTATAGAAGTCTTGGATGATGCGTTACAGGACGTAGTTGCTAGTTTCCATCATCATCTGAAGAGGGGGATCAAAGCAGCGGTGGAAAGGGGGACTCCCTTCACTCTGGCCCATCGATGTGCTGGCGGCCAGATTAATACCCTTAAAACACTCCATGGGGGAGAGGAACTGGCTGCGCTCTTGGAGCCTAAGCTATTAGAGGCTGACCGTCTCGTTGCCCAGTTTCGCTCGTTACAACAGACTGATTTACCTGCGGCCATAAATCGAGAATGCAACTTCCTCACTACCGTGGTGGAGAAGGTGATGGCTGCCCGAGAATCACTCAAACCGGCTATATTACAGGACCGTCGGAATCTGACTCAGTTGCACGACCAGTGGAGCCGTCGGACTGAAAATTACACGACTCGGGAAGCGGATGCTTCTCGTGGGGTGGTCGATGTTCGGGAATAGATCCTCGAGCTCCAGAGAAAACTGGCTTTCCTGGAGTCAGAGCTTGAGGCCGCTCGTGTTGAGAAAGAGATTGCTATTCAGGAGGCTGGCAAGTATAGTAGGGCTTCTGCTAATCTAGAGCTTGCCCTAAAGAAGGTGGAGGACAACTGGCAGGCTTATACACATTTGAATGACGCAGAGCAGCTATCCCAAGAGGCCGAGCGTCGAGCTAAGCAAAGGCTTGATCGGGGGACTGCTTTGGTAAAGGACCGTCTTTTGGAGTTGTGCAATGCCGAGCTATAATCGGCCTCTTGTTTTGTCCCCGTTTTCCCCTTCTTCTTCCTTTTTTTTTGAAAGGGACGTGGTCCCAAAATATGTAGTACTTCTTTTCTTCCTTCAAATAAAGAGTATTTTCCATTCTACCCTTCATTTGTATTGCCTGTTGTGCCTGTGATATTGTGGTGATGTTCTCCCCCGCATAGGGGATATATTTGTGGACCTGTTACCCATGGCGTACCTTGGTTTTAGGTAGAGATAACAAGTTTCGGTCAGGATGCCTGAAGCAGCCATAGCAAAGTGGTCATGGGTGCTCTTGGTATTGAGAAAAGAATTGCCGTAGAGCAGCTGGGCTCCTGGGGCATGATGGGGTGATAGGTTTGTGTTAAGAAATTTAGCTGAGGATATTTGTGGGCCTATTACCCTTGGCATACCCTGGTTTAGGATACGGGTAATAGGATGAAAGAGAACTGACATACTTGCTCAGAGGTAACGAGGACATGGTAAGTGGGAAAGTTTTTTGAACGTAGAGTCTTCCTACTCAGAGGTAATGAGTACATGGCAGGAGCGAACTCGACGGAGGGTATTGGTGGTCAACAGATGACATTTGTGGTCAACAGAGGACATTTGTGGTCAACAGAGGACATTTGTGGACCCATTACCCTTGGCGTACTCCGGTTGTGGGTACAGGTAATAGGTCGAAAGGGGATCGTCATACTTACTCAGAGGTAATGAGGACATGGCAAGTATGAAGGTTTCTTCGACGGAGCTTTCCCATTCAGAGGTAATAAGGACATGACAGGAGTGGGCTCAATGAAGGGGGGTACGTAGAATAACTCAGAGGTAATGAGGACATGGAAATTTTATGTAGGGATGATTTGTTTTTGGCGGAAATGGGACAACTCAGAGGTGATGAGGACATGGTCGTCTTAGAAATTTGTGGATCTGTTACCTTTGTTGTGCACTGGGAGTACAGGTATTAGATCATAAAGGAGGATCTCTTGTAGGAAGAAAGTTCAGCGGTATGATTATACATGACTTTCTTTCAAAAGAGTGACCGGGATGTAAGTTCAGGGGTACCAGCAGGTACGTGACTTGGAAATTTGGGATATCTTTATGGAAGAAGGGCATGAGTTCAGCGGTACACGCGGGTACATGACTCGAAAATCTGTGAATATTGGAAAAAGTGTAAGTTCAGAGGTACCAGCAGGTACATGACTTGGGAATTTGGGATATGAGTTCAGCGGTACAAGAGGGTACGTGACTCGATATGTTGGAAAATTAGGGGATTGAGTTCAGTGGTACCAGCGGGCACATAACTCGAAACTCTGGAAAATGTTGTTTAAACATAGTATTTCTTCAGGAACTTGCCGTTAACGGGCAACATGAGCAAGTCTCCGTTCTGCTTGGCGAGGCGGTAAGCACCATTGGAGAACACGACCTCGATGATAAATAGGCCTTCCCATTTTGGCTGGAACTTGCCGATGGTCTTGTGAGTCATGACCATTGGCCTCCTGACTGCCAAAACAAGATCGCCCACTTGGAATGTTCTGACTTTGACCTTTTTGTTGAAGGCTTCTGAGATGCGTGCTTGGTATAATTCGATCCTTTGCTGAGCTAGGAGGCGCTTTTCGTCTAAGGCCTCCAACTCTTGTAATCGGCGTCGATAGTTATCATCCGTTGTCAATTGATAAGTGAGGGCGACGCGGAGTGAGGGAATCTGAGTTTCCAGTGGGAGGACTGCCTCACTCCCGTATACTAAAGAGAATGGTGTATTCCCAGTAGCTGTTCGAACCGTGGTGCGATAAGCCCATAAGCATTCGCCGAGCTTCTCGTTCCAGTCGCATTTGTTGGAGGAGACAAACTTCTTGAGGAGTTTGATGATTGTTTTATTGAATGCCTCTGCCAACCCGTTTGCTGTCGGGTTATATGGTGTCGAAGCGACATTCTGAATGCGGTGTTTGTCGCAGAATCGATAGAATGCATGGCTTGCAAACTGCGGACCATTATCATGGATGATCCTCCGCGGCAGTCCGAAGCGGTAGATGACGTGATGCTTAAGGAAGCTGATCACGTTTGAAGTCTTAACTTCTGCGAGTGGGACGGCTTCCGCCCATTTGGAGAAGTAATCAGTGATCGCAAGTATGAAGCGATGTCCTCGGGAGGAAGGTGGGGTGATTGGACCAATGATATCCATTCCCCATGCTTCGAATGGCCAGGACGCCACTGTCGGATGTAGAAATTCGGATGGTTGGTGAATGAAGTCTGCGTGGACTTGGCAGGCCTTGCATTTTTGGGCGTAATCTATTGCATCAGCCACCATCGTAGGCCAGTAGTAGCCCATCCGGCGAAGGCGGTCTTGTAGCTTAGGGCCAGGCTGATGGGCCCCGCAGACACCGTCATGAGCCACTCGTACGGCTTCTTTAGCTTCTGCGTTCGACAAGCACCGAAGTAGTAATCCGTCGTAGGAGTGGCGATACAGCATTTTCGTCTCTGTATCGTAGAAGAATCTGAGAGAACGCCGTCTGATAGAAGTAGCCTCCTTCGGGTTCTCGGGCAGGATGTCGTAGACCACGAAGTCTATGAATGGTTGTCTCTAGTCTGGCGCTTCGTCGATCATCTGAGCAGAATAACTCGCCATGGCTTGAACGTTGTTCTTGGGGCAGACCAGCTCATGGCCGATTACATCGACCGAATGATGAGAGTGGTTTGGCACTGCTAGGGAAGCAGCCAGGCCTGCTAGGGCATCAGCTTCGATATTTTGGAGTCTGGGGACGTGCTCGATGAAGAATCCCTCGAATGATGAGATAATGTTGATCGCTATTTGGTGGTAGGGGATCATGTCTTCATGGAGGACTTCGTACGTCCTCCGAATTTGGTTGACGATTAATTGCGAATCGTCGTATGCTTCAAGGTATTCTACCCCCAGTTCTCTTGCGAGTTGGAGGCCAATGACCAAAGCGTTGTACTCGGCCACATTGTTAGAGCAGGGTTCTGTGAGAGAGTAGGCACGATTGATCACTAGCCCGGTAGGAGAGACCAATACTACTCCGACTCCGACGACGATGTTTCCCTTGGGTCCGGTTCTTGAAGCGCCATCGAAGAACATCCGCCATATATTATTGTGGGTGGTTGTATTAGAATCGACGACCTCATCTGGGATTTCTCGTATATTCTGGATGACCCCGATCCTGGATGGGCTGCCAAAAAGTCTGCCAGGGCTTGGCCTTTGACAGCCTTCTGTGGGACGAAGATCATATGATATGGGGATAGCAGTATTGCCCATGTAGCGAGGCGAGAGCTGAGCGCCCCTGGTTTAGTCATGAGGACCCTGAGGGGATTTACCCGTGAGATCACATGTATGGTTTGTCCTGTAACATAATGCCGCGTCTTTTGAATGGCGAATACCAAGGCGAGGCATTCTTTCTCCACGGCAGTGTATCGGTGTTCGGGCCTGACCATCATTCGGCTGAGGTAGTATATAGCTTGTTCGTGTCCTGCGTCGTTATTTTGTGCCAGCAGGGCACCGAGGGAGTGTTCCATTGCTCGTACATAGAGCAAGAATGGTTTTCCAGGGACCGGGGCCACCAGGACTGGAGGATTTGACAAATATTCTTTGATGTCGTCGAAAGCGCGTTGGCATTCTTCGTCCCATACGAATGAGACTCCCTTCTTCATGAGGTGGGTGAATGGTCGGCATCGCCCGGAGAGGTTGGAAATGAACCTCCTGATATAAGCTAGCCTCCCTTGGAGGCCTCTAAGTTCACGGAGATTTCTTGGGGGACCCATCTCCATGATTGCCCTCGTTTTCTCGGGGTCTACATGGATATCCCGTGCAGTGATGATGAAGCCCAAGAACTTCCCGCTGGATACGCCCAAGAACGATTTTGTAGGGTTCATCTTCAGATTGTGGGCTCGCATTAAGTTGAACACCGTTCTCAGGTCTTGCAGATGATCTTCCTTACGGCGACTCTTGACGACGATGTCGTCGACATAGCATTCCACTGTCTTGCGCAAATGTTCTCTGAAAATGATACTCATGGCTCGCTGATATGTAGCGCCAGCATTCTTTAGACCGAATGGCATGACTGTGTAGCAGTATGTGCCAATCGGGGTTCGAAATGAGGTGTGCTTTTCGTCGTCGGGAGACATCTTGATTTGATTGTACCCCGAGAATCCATCCATGAATAACATACGCTCAAAGCCGCATGTATTGTCGATCATGATGTCTGTGATAGGGAGGGGAAATTCATCTTTGGGGCATCCCTCGTTCAGGTTGCAGAAGTTGATGCAGATTCGAATCTTCCCATTCTTCTTGAGGACGGGCACTATGTTGGCGACCCAGTCTGGATGTTGCTCTTCACAATTGAAGCCGCTGGCTATCAGTTTGTTGACCTCGACTTCGATCGCGTCCATGATGCCCGGGCGGAAGCATCGTTGTTGCTGCTTGACTGGCTTTGCATCCGGCCGTATATTGAGTTGGTGGAGTGCGATGTCAGGATTTAACCCCGGCATGTCTTCATAGCTCCAGGCGAACACATCAATGTATTCTCTGACAAGTTCTAACAGCGATTCTCGTTCTTCGTCAGTTAGGTTTTTACTGATAAAGATCAATTTTGGAGCAGATTCGCTGCCGAGATCCACTTGCATAACTTCATCCTCTGTAGGAGGTTCTCTTAGCTCGAACCGCTTTTCCCATTGTGCGTCTAACTGTTGGGCCCACGGCTCAAGCTCGAGGATTTCAAGAATGTCCTCGTCTTCTTCGTAAGCGTCGGCAAATGCCATGTTGACTGATAGGACTTATCTGAATATGTCCCCAATGCTTGTTCTGAGTCGGAAGTTGGTGACTCGTTGAGTGTAACTGCCAATCACATTCTTCATCTGAACTCTCTGGAGTCGTTGTGGGAGTTACATACCCTAGTCCACATCGAGTTTTGCTATAGTAGTCCCGTGGTTTACCAGACGGTACTGGGGCTTCAAAGGTAGTCGCCGTCCGGTACCGAAATTCAAACCTGGTGTAGTTTCTAGATCATATCCTTGTTTCTGCATGAGGTATTTGGACTGGGGACTATAAAGGTATAGAGGCAATCTTCCGGCATCTGACCCAGATCGACTTCTTTTATGGTGAAGGGGTACGGGTCGTCCGTCCGGCCGAAGATAATTGGGTGGTCCCCTCTCTCGATTATTCGGTAAGCGTCTTCTACTGGAGTAAATTGGATATCGATGTACACATTTGTCACCTGTGTATGTAGGTGAGTGCCTATACCGTGTTCCATAGCATACATTGTACATAGCTTATTGAGCTCGGTGTAGTTCAAAGATAACCCTTTATTGATGAAGTAAGGTATCTTTTCTAGAAGGATTACATCATCTGCGGAGGGAGCGTCAGTGTGGGCAGCCACATACTTGGCTAGCTCTGGTTCCTCTTCGGCTACCCCCTGTGTGAATGAAGATTGAGAGGGCGTCCTAGTCAGCTTGATCTTCAGAGGTTCAACTGACGGAGCGGAGCGTGGGGTTGTCGGTAGACTAGCCACCCCCAGTCTGGCACTTGATGTGGAGCGAGGGGTGGGTGGTTCGCTTGAAGTGTCAGACCTCGCATCGAGGTGACGACCTTTCTTAGGCAGGCGTATCGTCAGAGGTCTATCGGAGGGATTGAGCTTCTCTGTTTGGGATTGACCGACTCTCGGCAATCTGATGGTAAGTGGCCCTATCGTGGGTCTCGGTACCTGGCCGGACCTTGGCAACCGGATTCTCAACTGCTCTTCCTGTGCCGAGAGGCTGATCGCATCCTTACGCAGCGTGGCTGTAAGGGGTGCAGAATTGCCTGGTTTGCGAGCCTGGAGGTGGATTGTCAGAGGTTCTTCTGATCCCGTGGTTGCTTCAACATCAGTTTGTTTATTTCCTCCTTCAAGGTGCCTCTTCGACTTTTCGTATAGGCAGGAGTCCGAGTAATAAGATTCGACCCCTTTGAAGGGATCGATGTCATCAAATTCTGTCCTCACGAAGCCGTGCTTGTCGACATATTTGAAGCATTGGTGTAGCGTGGAAGGCACGATCATGTAATCATGTATCCAAGGGCGCCCCAAAAGGATGTTGTATGAAGTGTCGGCATCTATGACGTAGCAAGTGACTTCTGATTGGAGATCGCCAATCTGACATTTCAGACGGATCTTCCCGATTGGGTAGCTCCTGCCCGAATTGAATCCGCTGATGGCGGTGTTTGTAGGGGTCAGGCGATGCATCGGGATGCGAAGATGATGCAGTAGTCCTTTTGGAATGATGCTTATGGAAGACCCAGGGTCAATGTGCATCCGGTCCACCTTTATGTCGCCGATGTAGCCTATGTAGTATAATGGGCGATCGTGTAGATTAGTCTTGATGAGCATGTCTTGTGGAGTGAAGACGATGTTGGGCATTGCTTCCGTACAGGCACTGTCTTGGAGGTCTGCGGGCTAATTTTCTCCCGTGAGGTTGACCTGAGACAGGTACGCGTCGGCATTTTGAAGTGCATCGCTCAAAGCTGTGCGGACATCCTTCGAGAGCCTCAGGAGTTCATATAAGGATAATTTGGCCGGTGTATTGGCCAATTGCGCCAAGATGTCGAAGTTGTAGGGCCTCTCCAGTCCCTGAGATGTTTTCTTTCGGAGGAATTTGTCGAAACGGGTCTCTTTCGGCCTGGGTTTGTCGGTCGTCGAAGGCTGAGCCGGTCCCGGAGTATCAGCGTTTGTGGGCTGCTGATCATTAGTCGGATCCTCGGCCACTGGTTGGGCTTGTGCTCCAGATCGAGTAGTGACAGCTGAGACTTCCTCCTCCTCTGCCGAGGCGGTGTGGCATGATCTGACCTTTCCACTTTTCTTTTTAGAAGGTAAAGTGGGCTGAGTCACCTCGTGGACTAGGTCCGGATGGACCCACATGATTTCCCCTCATGATGTGGTGAGGGGTACTAGGCCGGGAGTTTGATCACGGGCAGGCGGAAGATTAGTGATTTCCATCGTTGCCAGAGGGATGGGTATGACACCGTCTTGAGTCTCTGTTGGAGGGAAATTGCCGAATTGTACGGACACCATGTTGGCTGCTACGGTTACCTCCTCGAAGTCGATAGCCAGAGCGTTCGAATCGATAAGGTTCTGGATATACCGTTTCAGTTGGTAGCAGTCGTGCGTAGCATGGTGGACGTAGCGGTGGTAATGGCAGAACTTTGGGTTCTCCAGTTCAGCCGGCCGAGGCTCCCGTCTTGGTGGAGGAAGCTGAATCCTATCTCCTTGTATGAGCATGTCCAAGATAGGCTTGACGTGACCGTCTTCAAAAGAGTAAGTGATTTGAGGCCATTGTTTGTTCGCAGGTTGCGACTCAGGCTTCTGGGCTGTATCGGCCACCATAGCCTGCTTGCCTCTGTTGTCCCGGTTGTTGGAGGGGCTACCCCCATTGTCGTTGGTGGTGCTGGGACGCTTGCCCTTGTTCTCTCCCTCTGAGATATGTAATCCCTGTTGGCGAGCCTTCTTTAATCGTTCTTCGGCACTTGTAGCACTAATGATAAAAGCCTTCCAGTCCTTGAATTGACTCTCGCCCATCCAGAGACTGATTGTTAGGAGTAGTCTCTTTTGGCAAATTTTGATCAAGGAAGAGTCCGGGTTGCCAGATGGTAACTTCATTGCGGTTTGACAAAACCGCTCAATGTAATTCCTTGTCAGCTCTTTCTCTCCTTGAATGACGTCCATGAGGGTAGACATCGTGACGTCCTGTCCTACCTCATAGAACCTCTCCAAAAACAGGCGTTTGAAGCCAGCGAAGGAATGGATGCAATTATCCGGCAGGTTGCGGTACCAATTGATGGTGACTCCTTCCAATGCTCCAATGAATAACCGCGTGAAGATAGCGTCATCATGGGGCAGATGGTCGGTAGTGACCTCAAAGTAAGTGATGTACCGACTTGCTGAAGTCTTGCCATCATATGGGTTGATATTGAACGGCTTATATCTTGGTGGAAAGGGAACATCCCTCCATTCAGCAGGATATGGTTGCCGTATCCTGAGGTCTTGAGAGTTTTCTCGGGCATGGAACATTGCTCGGAGCTTCTGAACCTCTCTTCTTACTTCTCGGGCCTCGTCTGTCGCGGTAGGGGCCGTTATCTCGGGAGGATTGTTGCCCGGGTTCGGTGCCGCTGAATTTGAATCTACGTTGATTGCGGGACCCGTGCTTGTCTGGCCAGGTGTCACCCCTGCAGATTAGGAAGCGCCACTTTGATCTCGTCTACAGACTTGACCAAGGCGTGCAATATGGCCTCCAAAGTGTCGATGCGCTGGCGATCACCGGAACCGCCTTGATTGCTGTCTGTCATGAACACCGTCTTCACATGAGGAGTGACAGAAGGAGTGGTGGAGGATGTACCCTCCGAGTCGTACCCGTGGATCGAGAAATCATCAGGATATGTGGGGATGTTCTCTTCAGGTTCGGACTCGGAAGGAACACTACCCCCAGCTTCGGAGCTTGCTTCGTCTAGGATGTCCTTAGGGACGTCGGTATCTGTTGAATCCGTCGGAGGATTTGCTTCCTCCAGTCCGTATTCCTGGAATGTCGAATTGTCGTGGATGTTTGGAGGAGTGCTACCCCCAGTTCCGACGACCCCCAATGTTGCAGACGACGAACTTCCTACTGCAGCAATTTTCGTCTTCGAACGGGTGTGTTGAAATACTCCAGTGGAGGATAACCCTTTAGATGACGGTTTCTTAGCTACAGTAGTTGACACCTTTGGGCTAGAGATGCTCGTTTTCTTCCCTCTTCCCTTGGCGAGAACTTTCTGCGCGGACTTGCAGGAGACAACAGGAGGTGCCTCGTCTTCTGAGCTCGGGTGATGTAGTCTTTGGAAGACGGATGGCCGGTCTTCCGTCACCGCTGCGTTGCTGCAACAGCAGTTGACGATGATCTGGGTGCATTGATGTCCGTGTGAGGGCTCTTTATACCCCGAAGCTCCTTCTCTTTTCTTGCGTTTGTGGAGGATAACCTCACGCAGGTCAGAGGAACCACTTTGTCTGTTTGCCGCCGGGGGCTGGACTTGAGTGGTTTTATACAACTTTCCATCAGAGGCCCGCGTGATAATCAGCGGGACGCCCCGATAGTCAGAGGTTGGGGCAGTCGTCTGGACTTGATGAGCCCGCGCTGCCCTAGACTTCCTCCTTTTAGCACTTGTGGGTGCGTAATAGGAGGAGTCTAAGTCGAATACCACAGAGTCTGGATTATCATCCAGAGAATGATCAGAGTCAGGACTGCATGAAAGCCGGTCGAAGACTGATCGACAGAAGCGTGGGACGGATGCTATGCGGCTGTCTGCATGCGGTTGTCTTTTGTTGTAGGATGAGTCTTTATGCGGTTAGGAGCCACGACCGTGCAGGCTGACCGCATGCGGTTGGCATCTGTGGCCGCATGGGTTTTCTGCAAGCGATTGACTTTAATAGCCGCATGAGTCTCATCCGTGTGGTTGGCAACTGTAGCCGCATAAGTTATGCGGCTGACAGATGTGGCCGCATGAGTTTTCTTTATGCGGTCGGCGATTGTAGCCGTATGGGCTTTCTTCCTGCGACTAATACTCTTCTGCGGCTCGGATCGCGTAGAGTTCCTCTTTGCCCCTGCAAGTCCAGCATCATAGTATTTTCTTCTGCCAGACTTGGGGACAGCAGAGTTGTCTACGGTCTGAAGTGGGGCCGCAGGGGAGTCTTTCTCGCCCTCTTGAGCAATAGAGAGCACCCCATCAAGGGCTTGCGGAGGAGCAAATGATTTTGGCCTCCACTCTTTGCGAGCCTTTATGGTGCGGGTGCGCTTCTGGACCGGGCCAGTGCTACCTTCAGAGAGCATCTCTTCGAACGGTTGTTGGTCGAAGCGTACGACCATCTTCTGTTGTGTAGAGCCAAGTTTGGCTGCGTCCGATTGCGTCACCAACTCCTCAGCCATGGAGAAGTTAGTCCCCAGCAGAGTCGCCATCGTGTTTGCTATTGATTGTAAAAGTACAGAACAATTATCGGAGGACTGAACTTAGACTCACAATACAAACTCGCTCGTACAAAGAAAGCCTAGGGACGAAAACCTAGGTACAGCAGTCTAAGTACGATTGTTTATTTTAGATTCTGGGGGGTGACGATAGAGGCTCGGGAAAGCGACGGCCGCTCTGCCTTACTCCTTGGACGATCGGTACGCAGCCTTGACTCGGGGAAGATCTGCTTGGTCGTTGACGAAGAAATGCCTTCTTGCTCTCTCTTTGATTGCTCTCCTGGCTTCTCTCTCTCTGTGTATATTCTCTCTCTGACTATGAGGGGAAGTCTCTCTGTGTATACGTATTCTTCTCTTGTTTTTTTTTTGTATATCTCCCTATATATTACAAGGGAATGACACCTTGCTATTTATAATAGTGGGATGTGATCACTAGGGTTGTCAATGATAGCTCTTGGAGATGGCGGCGGCCTGGGGATTGATCAATCCAGGCCGTTCGTTTCTGATTGTGACGAATCAGAACCATTAAGGGTAGATTACACCAAATCCCCATTAGCAATTAATGCTGATTGGCATAAATCTTTCTTATAATGATTCTCTAATATCTGCGAATAAATCAAATTTATTCTCCTGCCACGTGCCCCAGATCATTGGAATTCGACCCGATCTTGGATTGCCATAAATCTGGAAGATTGATCGGCTGAGGATACGTGTCCTGAGAGCCAATGGTGAGACTGGAACCGCATGCAGATTGGGCCGCATGAGATTTGGGCCGTATGAATTTTAGGCCGCATAAGACTTGGGACACGTGTCAGGGCTGTCTGGGCAGTGGCCCCCTCCTTCAGACTTCTGAACCATATGATGAGCCGCATGAACCGCTTAATGGTGTGTCTGCTTGAGCCGCATGGGCATGATCTTCTTGAGCCGCATAGGGATGATTCCACTCGAGCCGCATGGGACAGCTTCACTCTGAACCGCATAGGAAGTCTTCACTTCGAGCCGTATAAGCACACCCACGTGGCAGGGCCACGTGGCATTTTGTTGCTCTCGGGGGATCGTGTCAGAGATTTCTTTCTCTTCCCTAGAGATTCATCATCATGACAGAGTCATAATTACCTGCTTTGGTGTCAGGTCTGTCAACTTTTCAGAGGGGTCAGCCGTCAAATCAATTAATGCAGCATGGATCGGGGGGGAGCACTGTCACGCCACATGTCTTCTGAACCGCATGGAATGCCTCCGGCCGCATAGCTCCTTATGCCGCATGACCCCTGAGCCGCATGCGTTTTCTGAGCCGCATGGGTCTTTCTTGGCCGCATGAGTCAATTTCTTTAGTATTTTTCATGCTTCTACAATGATAAGCACATGAAGCACATGAGAACATGTAAAAACATAAACTAGTACGAGTACAAGGAGTACGTGATGCACATGATAAAGTACATGATCATGTAATACCCGATGCACCCGTAAAGGGATAACATCTCAGGAAGGAATCCATATAGTACTAATCCGTGAAGATACGTGTCAGCATCATGTAGAGTAATCTAGAGCATGAATATATCCAGACAGGTATGAAAAGATCAGAGAATGTACTCGCCTGCTATCTGAAAGTCCGAGATGAAAGTACTGTCCGAGGAGTGGTGTCTGGCTCCTATTTAGAACAGTACGAGTCACAACAAGTCCAGAATGATAATATAATGCAAATAAATGCATTCTACATAAAACTAGGTCAATCTAGACCAAAGTCAACTCTAGGTCAACTCTGGTCAACCCTAGAGTCAAACTAGGTCAACCAAGTCTAATCTAGGTCAAACTAGTCTAATATAGGTCTAGTAAGTTATTCTAAGTTATAACAAGTCAACTCTAGGTTTCCCCTAAGCATACCATGCCTAAACATGCTTATAACACAACCACAAGACTATGTCTAATAGTCTACTAAGAAAACACCCATCCTATAGTCACTGTACCAATACACCCATGCCCTATGTTATAATCTATAATACATTAACCCATATATCAAGACATGACAACCCATATGTCATAAACTATCACTAATACCCTACATATCCTGACACATCCTACTACACAATATATATATATATACACACACATCATATATATAATTGATATATATGTATAGGAACTAATACATCACAAGGCATATTATCTACACACAAGGAGTGAAGGGGATACATGGTGTACTAATGTATATGTGTATGAAAGGGGAGTGATGGTGTTCAGAGATTAGAAACAGTGAAGAACATGTGGGGGTGCATGTGTTCAGGCATGGAAGAAACAGTGTATACATATGCACAGGAGATCCTGGAAAAACTCAGTTGAAGGGTACACATTCTCAGGTGTAGAAGAATTCGAACCCAGGAATGCATTGATTACCAGGTTATACTAACCCCAAACAATACACAATACATACCAGGTTTCACCTGAACCAATTCAGCTATTAAGGAAGGCAACATGATATCAATATAAGGAAAATCAAGGAACAGAATTTATTTCAGATATACATTGAACTAACAGTTCAAACACTCATGAATATACAGTTTAATACTCAAATCATATCCAGATTTCAGATTAGGAATTAACATTAGTTAACCTATTAAATTCAAACCACAACAAGGGTTCAACAGTCCTCTATAACTAATAAATCTCAAATTACCAAAAGCCATTCTCAAGTTCACATAAAAAAAACTGGGAACTAAGTCCCATCTCAGGTTTTGAATACTTCAAACTCAGAATCAAGGACAAAGGGAAAAAAAATCAGTTTACAACCAAGCCATATAGTTAAACTATTCTCAAGTTTACATTCCATGTCAATTTCTCAAAAGATCAATCCTAGCATTATATTCTCAGGTTTGAAATGGAACTGGAAAACAGGTTTCTAACAAAGGATCTCAGATATGAATCACAGTGTTCAAATAAAAGTTGAAGAACTGGGAAAACAAGCTCAGTTCATATAAACAGAAACCTTAGTTCACAACAGTTGAACCAACTCAATTTGAATGCCAAAATCCAAAATACACCATACCAATCCCAAATTTGAATAAAACACTTAGCTAACATAATATGTAACCTGTAGGAGTCCAAAAATCAATTGAACATAACACATACAGGGAATTAAATGGTTTGAAAAACTGGAATCGAGAGAGTATCAGCACAGTATCAGAAATTTCACTGTTCCACAATAATTCGAGCCAAAACACCACTCAAAACCCAAACAATTATGTAACATAGTATAACAGGATTTAAGCATCACATTTAGGATCCATACATACATTAAAACCTAATTTAAAATCATTTAAAACGATTAAATAACAGAATGCATACACACAGCCCACGTACGCACCAGTGGCTGCCCCGTGCACACTGAATAACGTGTCCGACACGACACGAGAGGGGCTGAAACTCGACATACATGATGAAAGATGTTGCCCCTCACTGTGTGTCGAATCCCACGCGTCGACGTGTCGTGTCCGCGTCGTAATAGCACCCGTGCAGCAGGGCATGAACAGTGCCCGTGCACGCGCGCGTGCGACAGTGTGTTCGCGTGTCCGTGGGGACTCGACACGATACTAAGATGACACAAAAACTACAGAAATGCATAAGCGACACATAGATCTAATTTTCTATTCAAATACAATTCTAAAATTCACTCGAAATGCCCATTGGGGCATTTCAACAAACACGTGCCAAGTGACACTGATACGTGTCCAGTTTGGACACAAAAGGACACAAAATTCTAGGGTTTTCTATTCCTACAGTTAGGTTAGGGCTAGGGCATTCCTAAAATGAATTTTAACCGAAATTATATGGAGTATACAAGATTATACCTATTGATGAACAACGGGTCAAAATCTCTAAATGGAAAGAGCTCCACAAGCCATTAAACTTCCTCAAATTGTGTGTTCCCTGAAAATACTCCACAATAACAGCAAGAACACAGGAATTAGGTCCTATTGCAATTTATTTGAAGGAATTTGGAGAAGAAATGGATTTTCTAAGGATTAACAAAGTTGGGGACTCACCTCTTCCAAATGGCAAGTTTTCTAAAGAGGCAACCCTAGTTTCAAGAGCATATAAATAGGGGAGGGGCTGACCAAAGAGGCTATTTAGAAATTCTAGGGTTAGGGCTTGGTTCAATGGGTATGGGCTATGGGCCATTAAGCCTATAAGTCATAAAATGACTTGTGACTTCACAAGCCATTTCCATATCAAACTAACTCCTAATTTCACCAAATTAATCCCAATGAGTTCATCCTCATGAACTTAAGTCAACCTAGGTTCTCAAATCCTAATCTCTTAGTCAAGACCTAGGTTAGCCACTAGGTTAGTCTACAAGGTCAACTTAAGTCAAAGTCTCTAAAACACCAAAAACAATTATTCTAAAAATCACTCAAAAATCACATTAATTATAAATAATAATAATAATTCAAATTAAATTCTAATTTTTTTGAAAATGACCAAAATACCCTCAAGCTAGAAAAGTGGTAGTGACAAATCTACCCCCTTAAAATAATTCCGTCCTTGAAATTTAAAGGCGAAACTAACTGCTAAGAAGGATAGAAAAGTATACCTCAAGGTCCAAAAAGATAGGGGTACCGCTCGCGCATCTCATCCTCCCGCTCCCAGGTAGACTCTCCTGGAGAATGATGCCTCCATGCGACGCGTACCAAGGGTATCACCTGGTTCCTCAATACCTTCTCCCGGCGATCCAAAACCTCCACATGCTGCTCTGGATAACTGAGAGTAGGTCAAACCTCTATCTCTGAGTGATCGAGCACATGGCTAAGGTCAGCCACGTACCATTTCAGCTGTGATACGTGAAATATGTTGTGGATGCCCACTAGTGCAGGTGGCAAGTCTAGCCGGTATGCCACGTCACCGACTCTCCCGCTGATAACGAAAGGGCCGATGAAGCACGGGCTAAGCTTCCCACCTCTACCAAAACGTATCGTACCATAAGTCGGAGATATCCGCAGAAAAACCATGTCTCCAACCTAATCACAAGCAAGGTCTCAAGTTACTAAAAATCAAACACGATCAATCAAACAAAACAAACAAAAAAACAACCTACTTCTAATCCTAGATCTAAATCTGTACCTCAAACTCCAGCGGCCTCCGGTGGCTATCGGCCCAGTGCCGATGTCTGTCCTGCGCCATGCGACGTCTATCCCTGATGAGCTTCACCTTCTCGGCTGTATCAACAACCATCTCTGGTCCCAGTAAAGCTCGCTCTCCAACATCATCCCAAGATAAGGGTGTACGACACCTACGCCCGTACAGAGCCTCAAACGGTGACATCTCGATGCTGGCCTGAAAACTGTTGTTGTAAGCAAACTTTACCAAATGCAGGTGATCCTCCCAGGAATCTCCAAAATCCAGGACGCACGTCCGCAACATATCCTCAAGGGTCTGAATAGTCCACTCTGACTGTCCGTCCGTCTGGGGGTGGTATGCGGTACTAAACTTGAGCTGAGTGCCCAAGCTAGTCTGCAGACTCCTCCAGAAATGGAAAGTAAAGCGGCTATCCCGATCTGAGACTATGCTGACGGAAACTCCATGAATCCTGACTATCTGTCTCATATACAACTCCGCCAGCCTTTCTGTAGACGTACCCATCTTGAATGGCAAGAAGTGGGCCGATTTGGTCAACCTGTCAACGATGACCCAAATCGCGTCTTTTCCTCCTGGTGTACGCGGCAACCCCGATACAAAATCCATGGTAATATGTTCCCACTTCCACTCTAGAATGGACAACGGCTGCAATAATCTCCCGGGCCTCTGCCTCTCTGCCTTGACCTGCTGACAGATCAAGCATCTGGCTACAAAGTTGGATACCTCCCTCTTCATCCCGTACCACCAGACATGCTCTTGCAGATCCCTGTACATCTTATTGGCACCAGGGTGTATAGAGTACTGCGATCTGTGAGCCTCCTGCATAATCTGCTCTCTGAGCTCCCCACTAGGCACACATAACCTGGCACCGTGCCTCAGGGCACCATCCTCTGCAAGTGAGAACTCAGAATCCTCTACTCCCATACTGATCCGCTCTCGGATACACCGCAGAGCCACATCATCAAACTGTGTCGCCTTGATCCTGTCCATCAAGTCTGACTGTATCTGAAGGCCCCATAACTGCATCTGCACTCCGGGCACAATCACTTCTATCCCAAGGCTCTCCAAATTTGCAAGCAGGTGCCGATCCATAGTCAAACACATGGCTGTCGGATACCTACTCAAGGCATCGACAACCACGTTGACCTTCCCCGGGTGATACTGAAGTGCGATATCAAAGTCCTTCATCAACTCAAGCCACCTGTGCTGCCTCATGTTGAGCTCCTTCTGTGTAAACACATACTTCAAGCTCTTGTGATCTGTGAAGATCTCCACCCTCTCGCCATACAGATAGTGCTTCCATAACTTCAAAGCAAAAATCACCGCCGCCAGCTCCAGGTCATGGGTAGGGTAGTTCTTCTCATGGGGACATAATTGCCTGGAAGCATAGGCAATCACCTTCCCATGCTGTTGCAAGATGCAACCCAGCCCCTTTCCTGAAGCATCACTATAAATAGTGAATCCACCTGATCCTGAAGGCAATGTCAGAATCGGAGCTGTCGTAAGCCACTTCTTCAACTCATCAAAAGCTGCCTGACACTCCTCTGACCAAACAAACTCAGTATCCTTCTGGGTCAACCGTGTCAACGGCTCTACAACCCGGGAGAAATCCTGTACAAATCTTCGATAATAACCTGCCAGCCCCAGGAAACTCCTGATCTCTGCCACTGAAGTCGGCGCTGTCCAAGCCTCAACTGCTACTTTCTTTTTGGGGTCAACTGAGATACCATCTCCAGTCACCACATGCCCCAAGAAGTCCACCCAGTCCAAGAAAAACTCACACTTGGAGAGTTTTCCATATAGCTGCTCCTGCCTGAGAGTCTCTAGCACTATCCGCAGATGCTCCTCGTGCTCCTCTTCAGTCTTGGAATATACCAAGATATCATCAATGAATACCACCACGAACTTGTCTAAGTACTGGGGGAACACCTTGTTCATTAGATTCATAAACACTGCTGGTGCATTGGTTAGCCCAAACGGCATAACCAAAAACTTAAACTGCCCGTACCGCGTCCTGAAAGCGGTCTTGGGAATATCCTCCCTCTTCACCTTCACCTGGTGATAACCCGACCTCAAATCAATCTTGGAAAAGACCCGAGCTCCGCTCAACTGATCAAACAGATCATCGATCCGCGGCCGTGGGTATCTATTCTTGATTGGCAGGTTGTTGAGTGCCCTGTAGTCGATACACATCCGTACCGACCCATCCTTCTTCGGTACGAAGAGCACCGGTACACCCCAAGGTGAAGAACTCGAGCGAATAAAGCCCTTGTCCTGTAGCTCATCCACTTGCTTCTTCAGCTCCACTAACTCGCTGTTGTTCACTCGATAGACATGCTGGGAGATTGGTTCCGCGTCGGGAACCAAGTCTATCGAGAACTCTACATCTCTGTCTGGTGGAAGTCCTGGCAACTCCTCTGGAAATACGTCCATAAACTCTGCGATCAAGGGATGCAGAGCCACCTGCTCCTCGACTGAAGCTCCACAAAAGACTCCGCCGTCCTTCTCTGCCTGCCGTCGGGTGTACTCAAACTCTGGCTCTCCTAGCGCCCCGAACAAAACTCTACCCCCACGGCAATCAATGCGGGCGTGGTGTCTACTCAGCCAGTCCATACCTAATTCAAAGTCGTAGTTCAGTAATGGCATGACTAGTAGACTCACTCCCAACTCTCGGCCTCCCAAAATGACACTCCGTCCTCTGCAAACATCACTTACGAGGATGACCCCACCTCCGGTCGTGATCTTGCAGGTCCTAGGCAATGGTTTAGAAATCAAACTGTGTCTAATAGCATACGATACAGACACAAAGCTGTGGGAAGCCCCGGAATCAAAGAGTGTAAATGCTGGAAGGGAGTCGAGAAGAACCGAACCTGCTATCAGCTCTCCGATAACCTCAGCATCCTTAGCTGCCATGGCGAAAGCTCGCCCCTGCTGTCCACCCCGTGCCTGCTGCTGGTGCTGCTGGAACCTCTGCTGCTGGGTCGGCAGGGCTGGTCCCCTCTGCTGGCCTACTGGAGCCTTGGCTCCACCTCCCTGCTGTCCTCGCCCAAAAGCCCCTGGGCAGTCCCTCAATTGGTGATCTCCAGCACCACAAAGTAGGCACTTGCCTAGCTTCTTCCTGCACTCATGGATCATTTGCCCTGGCTTCTTGCAGAAGGCACAAATGACTACCGAACGAGGTGGCTGCTGCCCTCTCTGCTGCTGGTGCTGCTGCACTGGCCTCTGCTGCTGATGCTGCTGCTGATACTGCTGCACTGGCCTCTACTGCTGCTGCTGGAAGTGAGGCCTCTTGGCCTGCCCCTGACTGCTACTGCCTGACTGAAAGTCTCGACCTCTCTTCTGCATCAGTCCCAGGTCGTCCTCTACCGCCATGGCCCCAGAATAAATCTCAGCAAATGTAGCGTTCCGGTCGCTCTTAGTCAGCGACCGAATCTCTCTAATCAGGCCTTGGCGAAACTTCCTCGCCTTCGTCTTCTCAGTCAAATCATCAATGAACCGGGCCAGTCGGCAGAACTCCCCGGCATATTCTGCCACCATCTGGTTCTCCTGAACCAGAGCCTCAAACTGCGCCTCGATCCCACCCAAGGCTATATCGAGAAAGAACTGCTCCTTGAATAGCTCCTTAAACTGGGCCCAAGTCTGGCCCTCCACTCCAACTCTGGGATCAGCCTGATACCATGCTCGGGCCAAATCCTACATCTGGCTGCCTGCCACATTGATCTGGAGTCGATCTGGTATCTCTGCTAGTCAAAAAAATCTCCTCAATGTGCTCAACCCGGTCATCTGCAACGTGAATGCCCTCAGTGCCGAAGAACTCCCGAGGGTGCATCTTCTAGAAGTCCTGTATATCCTTCTCCCTCCGACGGGGCTGCTGCTGAGTCCCCTGAGCTGTGATCATCTCCACTGTGGTACGAACCAGCTGATGCACCTCATCGATCCCCTGCCGGAAATCGACAGTCTGCCTCGTCTGCTACTGCTGGTGAGACTCAAGAATCCTTTCCACGAAGGAGAAGAGATGGGCAGCATCTACCATCCCCGCAGGCTGCTGCGTGGGAAGGATCTCTGGAATCACAACTGGCCTCCTGACTGCTGGAGGTGCTCCTCCAAACGTGGCAGAAACTCCCACTCCTGAGGGCTGCACTGGCCCTGTGGCACCGGGAGCTGGATGCTGGACACGAGAGGTGGCAGACCCCTCTCCAGCCTCTTCCGTCACGGGGCGATGCGATCGCGTCTTAACCATCCTGGAGACACAGATCAAACAAGAAGCAATTACTGAGAATGAGTCGAACTAATCAAATGAGGACAGTTTAAAATTCTAAGGAAGACAATAAGCAGCAAAATAAATATACGGAATCTGATAAGGAGTTTTCCTAGTGTGATTGAGTACCTTCAGACATATGCTAATTTCTACTGCAGGCTGCAGCGATATTCTAGTTCGAATACCACTACACTTATATCCTAGACCTGCATGGGCCACCACTAAAAACGTGTCACGACCCGCACCCTAGAGTAAGGGCACAAGACGTGGGTACGTCCAGCCTACGCCGCAGTGTCGGCGGTAGAACGCTGTCCTAGGTCACAACATCTAACAAATGAAGGTAATAACAGTTATACTCCCTGAATGGGGGTGACATAACAGAAATATAACTCAACCACAGCTAAGGTAGAACAGGTAAGATAGATAGATAATGAAAGATAACAATATCCAGAACAGAGAATTACAGAGATACAATCCAGACTTCTAAGTATCTAAAATAAATACATCTCAGAATATCTCAAAGTCTAGTACAATAATCCCAAAAAGTAAGACAATCTTAAACTAATGGAGTGTCGTCTACAGCTAATGGATCCTGCTGCTGGTCCAAATCTGGGCACTCATCTAGTGTGGCACCGTAGTAAGTAGGGCAGAATGCCTCAGCCTCGTCCTCTGTAATATTTCAGCAGGTCCAGTCAGGACAGGAACGAGCACATATCTCTCAACAGTTCATATCAGGTTAGGAGTATAAATCATTGCAATAGAGAAAAATACAGAAAGTACTGAATGGAAGTACAAGTAAAATAGGAGATATTTGTAAATGGAAATAGATACATGATAGTAAAGACTATAAGTGACTACGTGATTTAGAGTACAATATGGTTATGTAAACGGCTTAGGGGCACATGAATACAAATAAGGAGCACATGAATAACTACTGGGGATTGTGTCCACATAACCAATTCTACTCACCCCGCCCCAATCAATACACAAGGATCCGTTCAAGTTATGTCATAAGCACATGAATACAGCTAAGATACGTGAACTCATGAAATGAGTAGTACATGAGCACATGATAAGCACATAAAGCACATGAGAACATGTAAAAACATGAACTAGTACGAGTACAAGGAGTACGTGATGCACATGATTGTTTTCCATAAATAAATTCCTTTATTTATTGTGTATCTGGGAAAATTACAACTGTAGGAATCTGATCTAGAAGACGATCACTTTATCCCTTGGACTATGCGAAAAAGAAAAGCTCTCAAAATTTTGACAGTAGATAACTATGTATCTCCCTAATGAATGAGAAAAAGAACTCTATTTATAGAGTCAAAAATAATAACTGAAAAGATAACTGTCTTCACAGCCTGTGCTTAGTTGAAAATCACGCAAGATTTAACATACGCAAGGCTGTGGGCAGTTACTGAACGTGGCCTGTAACTGTTGGACACATGGCGATCATGCATGAGTCGTGTGCAAGTTAAAGGACACGCATGCGAGAGATCAGTGGCATGGCTGCCACGTACTCCAATTTGATGAAATCCACGCAGACTTGTTGAAGACGAAATCCATGCAAACTCGGGGTAGAAAGCTTCAAAATCCACGCAAACTCGGGGCAGGAAGCTTCAGGATCCACGCAAACTTGAGATGAAGATCTCACAATACACGCAGACTTGAGGAAGAAAAACTTCAGAATCCACGCAAACTTGAGGGAGAGCTCAAAATACACGCAGACTTGAGATAAGACTGCCAGCTGTCTTGATTCGGCGTGCCTCGACTGACACAAAATCTCTGACAGTGATTGCTTTTGTCAGTCGCATTAAATGACAAAAAGCTCTTTTGGTACGCCAACTTGACGGAGGCTGAGTCTTGCTGAAGAAGATTTCAAAAGTCACGCAATAGACGGCTGTGATCTCTCGAATTCTGTGCATACGTGGCATACGAAGAGATATTCTTCGACTGTCGTGCTGTCAGTCATAATGACTCTCTGACAAATGATGAGCTGTCCCTCCAGCGTGACTTGTAAATATTGCCTTGATCAACTGAGCGTGACTTTTGGACTAGTTCTGATTAACTCAGCGTGACTGTTGGATTTGTTCTGATCAACTCAGCGTGACTGTCATTTTAAAGGCCTACAAAACCCCCTTCAAAGCTTTCGAAAATTGAAAAGACTTCAAAATTTTTGAAATACTTTGAAAATAAGATGATAAAATGAAATCAGTCACGCTGAGATGACTTCAAATTTTTCGGAAGTCGAAAAGACTTCGAAGTTCTTTGAAAACATCCAAATGAACTTATTAAATATCATAATGACTCTTCGTTCTCCGAGACTGATTGCATCCAATTTATGGTAGAATATGAACCGCCGGCGAACTCTGTTATATAAACAGGGAGAAGATTAATTTTTAATCTTCATCTTACGTCAACATGACACCAAAGAAAGAAGCTGAAGAAGAAGCACGCAAGTTGGGCTTTTGTGCCTATGGTGATCCCACTTTTGAGGGTAAGGAACCAGAGCCTCTGGTCTTCGAGTTCAAAGACGATCCCATGCATTTAGCCAAGAATTTCTTGAGCTATTTTGGTCTGGATGGCTCGTCTTCTTCTGATGGACGCGGCCTTGCAGAGCAGCGTAAAATGTTGAAGGCTCTGTTACACCGCATGGGGGTCAAGAGCATAGAAGAACTGGGCATTGGCAATTTGGATGCTGTGGGGAGCGTTCTTCTGACACCAACATCAGGGAGCTCATGCGCTTTTGACGCGCAAATCAGACAACTCAGAACTCTTCGTGGGATAGAAGGGTCTTCCTCAGATGGTAGGAAGAGCCTTTATACACGAGAGTTGGATGGTGGAGTTAACTCTACCCCGAGAAATCGGGTAGTAGAGTTCCTTTCAAGGCAGAACTAGGAATTGTATCCCAATATGGAATACATTCCTATCTTCCTTGAGAGGTTACCCCCAATCCACCAATTGTATTGGCAGCACCACGACTTCGGGCTGCCATACTCTGTGGTTCTCCTCTCATCTGAGAGAGGAGACCAGAGTTTTATTTCTGCTGATCTGGTCGTAACTGGGACCCAGACAGTCAGGAATTGCCACCAACAACGAACCTGACGGAGAAGGTCCGACGGAGAAGATCCAAGGAAGAAGATAGATCTCTATTAGGTTATTGTTGTGGTGTGGAATGAAAATCCAAGATTGTAATAGATTTCCATTATGATTTGTAAGAAAGTCTAAGAAAATGTAATAGACTTTTTATGGTGAAATGAGAATGGAAATGATAATTCTTCTATGCTCAATAATTTGTATTTGTGGATGAATTGTGGACATGATAGATAATAAAATCTTCTTTTCTGTTTTAGAGTATATGATATTATCAGAGGTATTATGGACGTGATAATATGTAGGAACTCAAAAGAAAATAGATTGATCTCTATGCAGAGGTCAAAAACGACAAATGAGTAAGTAGATTCGGAATTGATTCAGAGGTTATGAAAACATGATAAATATCGAATCCCCATTTAATAAATTGATAAAAGATTATGAACGGACGAACCGTTAGGAAATAATGAACGAATGAACTGTCGAATGAATGTAATAAATGAACGGATGAACCGTCAAGTATTAATGAACGTGTGAATCGTCGGATGAATGTAGAAAATGAATAGATGAACCGTCAAGCATCAATGAACGTATGAATCGTCGGATGAATGTGACGCTTCATTATTTGAGGAACTTCTGCCTATAAATATAGCAGAAATCTGAAAAGAACGAACACTTCTTCTTTCAAACATAAAAATATCGTCTGAAGAAGCATCCAAGAAGGTTGAAATCACCATGAAGGTTCAGAAAGATACTGAAGAATGCCCTGCTGATCCAGTTCAATCGAAGAAGGTGGAAGCAGGCAAAAGTTCGACTGCACACCAGCCATCAAGGGACATTCTGGACTTCCTGCTCGAACCAGGAAAGACTGAAGAAGAAGAAGCCATGAGGATGGCCGTTTGCAAGTTCCTCGTGGGTTCCAGCAAGGAGGTCCTCAGTTCTTTTGTTGATCGTGTTTTTGAGAAGGACGGCAGTGGCCCACGTCCAAATATAGAAAAGGATGATAGTGATCTTCCTTAATATCATGTACCATCATTCATGATAAAAATAAAATAAACATTTTATTTTTGAACATGAATTTGTTTGATGATTACAAGCATTTACATTTATACATAGTACTTCTTAAGGAATTTGCCATTAATAGGCATCAAAACTTTTCGACCATCCAATTCTGAGAGTTGATAAGCTCCATTTGAGAAAACTCTGCTCACAATGTAGGGACCTTCCCATTTTGCGTCAAATTTACCCTTGCTTATATGAGTCATAGTCATAGGACGTCTGACTGTTAGAACAAGTTTTCCTTTTTGATATGCTCGAACTCTGACTTTCTTATTAAAAGCTCTTGAGATTCTAGCTTGATAGAATTCAATATTCTGTTGAGCAGATAATCGCCTTTCATCCAGAGCTTCTAATTTCTGAAGTCGAAGATGATCATTATTTTCAGCAGTGAGTTCATTAGCGATTGCTATCCTTAAAGAAGGAATTTGAATCTCTAATGGAAGAACAGCTTCGCAACCATACACCAAAGAGAAGGGTGTACATTTAGTAGCATTACGAACCGTAGTACGATAAGCCCACAAACATTCACCAAGCTTCTCACTCCAATTACGTTTGTTAGTAGAGACAAACTTCTTTAGGAGTTTGATGATGGTCTTGTTAAAAGCTTCTGCTAATCCGTTGGCTGCCGGATTATATGCAGTAGAAGCCACATTGTTGATCCGGTGATCGTCACAGAATCGAGTAAACTTTTGACTGACGAATTGTGGTCCATTATCATGAATAATGCGTCGAGGAACACCAAATCTGTAGACGACGTGGTGCTTAATAAAGCTGATAACATTGGATGTCTTAACTTCAGACAAAGGAATGGCTTCGGCCCATTTGGAGAAGTAATCGGTTATTGCAAGAATAAACCGATGACCCTTGGATGACGGCAGATTGATCGGGCCGATAATGTCCATGCCCCAAGCTTCGAAGGGCCATGATGCTGCCGTCGGATGTAGAAATTCCGAGGGTTGATGAATAAAATCTGCATGGATTTGACAAGCTTTACACTTCTTTGTATATTCGATGGCGTCTGATACCATAGTGGGCCAATAATAACCCATACGTTGAATACGGTCTTGAAGTTTTGGTCCAGGCTGATGTGCTCCACAAATTCTATCATGTGCCTCGCGAATAATTTGCTGAGCCTCATCACCGACAACACATCGAAGAAGTAAACCATCATAAGCTCGCGATATAAGGTCTTTGTTGTATGATTATAATAGAATCTGAGTGATCGTCGTCTGATAGATGCTGCCTCACTCGGATCATCTGGAAGAATATCATACAATACGAAATCTAAGAAAGGAAGTCTCCAATCTTTATCCGTATTTTGATTCTCGGCCGAGTTACTGAAGATGAATTCCATGCTGGAATCAGATGAAGATGATAAAGATTTACGACTAAATCCAAATCCTCTTGTTATGTTGACGTCATAAGATGTTGATTCTTCAATGCCAACTAGAAGTCCTAAGGTCAGGTTATTTTTAAGATGAAATAATTCTCGATTGCGAACAATAATCATTTGTTGCCGTCTAATCGGGATAGCCAACACCGCCGCAAGATTAGCTAGAGCATCAGCTTCTGTGTTACATACTCGCCTAACATGTTCAATGAAGAATTCTTCAAATGAAGAAACCATAGATATAGCTGATCTATAATAAGGAACCAGATCTTGATGGCGAACTTCATAAGTCCCCCTTATCTGATTGACAATGAGTTTAGAGTCTCCGTACGCCTCCAAATGTTGAATATTTAGATATTTAGCGAGTTGAAGACCAATGAGTAATGTATTGTACTCAGCTACGTTGTTTGAACACGGCTGGTCGAAAGAATAAGCTCTTTGGATAGTAAGACCTTCTGGCGATACAAGAACGATTCCAACTCCAGTGACAATATCACCATTAGGACCTATCCTTGAAGCTCCATCAAAGAATACACGCCAAGTAGGATCTTCTTCAGCAATTTGGTTTGAATCTAGGACTTCATCTGGAATTTCGTCATAGAGTTTTGAATTTTCTGGAATTGAATAAGCAGCTAGAAAATCAGCTAAAGCTTGTCCTTTGACTGACTTCTGAGGAATATAATGCATATCATACTGAGCAAGTAGGATTCCCCAGTTAGCTAATCGAGAATTCAAAACACTGGGTTTCTTCATCATGATCCGTATAGGATTGATCCTGGAGATGACATGAATAGTCTGACCAATGATATAATGTCGTATCTTTTGGACAGCAAACATCAAGGCTAGACATTCTTTTTCGACCGGTGAATATCGAGGTTCAGCTCCGGTCATAGTACGACTGAGATAATAAATGGCTTATTCATGACCATTTTGATTCTTTTGAGCAAGTAATGCACCCAATGAATGACTCATTGCTCGAGTATATAGGAGAAATGGAATTCCTGAAACAGGAGGTACCAATACTGGAGGGCTCATCAGATATTGTTTTATATCATCGAATGCTTTCTGACATTCATCATTCCAGACAAAAGAAACACCTTTCTTCATAAGTTTGTTGAATGGTCTGCAGCGTCCTAATAAATTAGAGATGAATCTCCTGATATAAGTGATCCTTTCTTGAAATCCTCGTAGCTCTTTTAAGGTGCGTGGAGGACGCATCTCTTGGATGGCTTTGATCTTCTCGGGATCCACGTGTATACCTTTAGAGGTAATGACGAAGCCGAGAAATTTACCACTAGAGACGCCTAAGAAGGACTTAGTAGGGTTCATCTTTAATTGATGCTTACGTATTAGATCAAAAATAGTCTTCAAATCTTGGATATGATCCTCCTTTTGTCGACTTTTGACTGCAATGTCATCAACATAGCATTCGACTGTTTTTTGCAAATGTTCACAGAATATAGTGCTCATGGCTCGTTGATAAGTTGCTCCTGCATTCTTGAGACCGAATGGCATAACTGTATAACAGTATGTACCAATCGGTGTTCTGAAAGAAGTGTGCTTCTCGTCGTCTGGATTGGTAGAGGGAATTCGTCTTTAGGACATGCCGCATTGAGATCGCGGAAGTCTATGCATACTCTGATCTTGCCAGTCTTTTTAATAACAGGAACTATGTTGGCCACCCAATCGGGATGTTGTTCCTCTCTTATAAACCCGGAGGTCATGAGTTTATTAACTTCGGCTTCAATTGCATCCATAATGTATGGACGAAATCGTCGCTGTTGTTGTTTGACCGATTTAGCATTCGGCAAGATATTGAGTTTGTGAGTTGCGATTTGTGGATCAAGCCCTGGCATATCTTTATAACTCCAAGTGAAGACGTCGATGTAATTACGAATGAGTTTGATCATGTCTTGCTTCTCAATTTCTGAAAGACTTTCACAGATGAATATTGGTTTGGGGGATCCCTCTTCACCAACATCTATTTGAACAAGTTTATCTTCAGTCGGAGGTTCTTTTTGCTCAAAACGGAACTCCCATTGATTATCTAACCTTTGGGCCCATTGTTCTGATTCAGGTGAGATTTCAAATTCTTCTTCGTCTTCATCACTTTCTTCAGAACGGTCAATGGAAACCATGTTGGAAGACAGAATATTGCAGTAGAAATCACCGATACTCGTATCGAAATCCCAAGAAGTGGTACTAGAAGAATCAGATCTCTTATCTTCGTCAGACTCAGGATCTTCATGGATAATATTGATAAAAGAAGTAGGAGCAATATAGCCCAATCCGTATTTCGTCCTTCCATATTTCAGAGGAGGAATACGAACAGGCATTTTCCTTCCTTTTCCACTATTGAGGCCAGTCCTGAAGTCATAGCCCATATTTTTGATGATGTCTTTAGATTGCTGACTATAACGACGTAGTTGTAATCTTCCAGTATCATCATTTTTGTCATCATCTTCTAAATCAGAAGGACTTTGAGGCCCTTTATAGAAGAATATTGGAATGTCTCCTGGCTTTCTGCTGGGAACTAGAAAGTATGAAGATTGTACAGGTTCTAGGGATACATCTGTATGAACAGTCTGTACAACTCCTATGGTTATTGTGTTCAATTCATCTAACAAATGTAAATAACTATGAACATAATTGCACACATCAGTATACTGCAAAGATGGAGACTTTTCATTAAATGTAAAAGCAGCAATATTTACATTAGGAGAAGGCTGAGCCTTAGAAATCTTAGCCAAGTCAATGACTAAAGGGGGAGAAGAAAAAAGAGAAGAAGTTTTGTTTCGATTAAGATCGATAACAAATGGCTCAGAAGAGGTGAGCTCCCTTGAAGCTTGAGATGGAAGAGTAGTCCGCCCTCCAACTGGAATTAGCAGAGTATCTTGTGAAGATACAGGACCTGTAGTACGCCCACTGACAGGAATGATCAGTGTATTTTGAGTAGATGACTGAGGTAATGGAGAGATCCGTCCACTCACCGGAATGATGAAAGAATCTTCTCCAGAGGGTTTGGGAGATTGTTGCTGAGTTGTTCGACCTTTAACAGGAATTATTAAGGTCTCACTTTGTGAATCCTCTTTCTCCATGGCTTGTATCAACCTTGTATATTCTTCTTTATACATCCGGGAATCATTGAAATAAGCTTCAACCCCATGGAAGGGATTTATATCAGCTACTTCTTTTTATACTCTTCCATTGCTATCAATGTATTTAAAATACTGATGAAGAGTAGAGGGCACCACATTATTTTCATAAAGAAAGGGCCTCCCCAGAAGAAGATTATAGGATCCCACGATCTCGATCACATAGAAAGTGACTTTGGATCTGAAATTGCCTATTTGAAGCTTCAGATGAATCTTTCCCAAAGGCTCGCTTCGGCTTTGATTGAATCCCAAGATAGTAGTAACCGTCTTGGAGAGCTTGTGAAGAGGGATTTTTAGTTCATCCAATAGGCTCTTTGGCATGATGCTTATAGCAGACCCTGGATCAATAAGGATACGATCTATCTTCATCGTATCAATATAACCAGTGTAGTAGAGAGGCCGGTCATGTCGATTATCCTCCAGTAGCATGTCGTCTTGTGTAAAGGTAATATTTAGGATAATCTCCAATACACTGTTGCAATATAAACAAGTAGCAGGTTCTGCGTATGGCTTCTTCAATTGTGCAAGACAAGAGTCTGCTTGAAGAAGTGCTTCACTTAACGTCTCCCGAGTCTCTTTAGAAAGACGTAGAAGTTCAAAGAGGGACATTCTAGCTGGAGTATTAGCAAGTTGAGCTAAAATGTCGAGGTTGTAAGGTTTCTGAAGCCCAAGAGGAGAGGACTTCTTGATTGGTTTATCAAACCGAGCCTGTTGCTTGCCTTTCTCAAGAGTCGTAGGCTTGGGAAGAACAGGTTCAACCGGTATAGTTGAAGGAACAGGTACAGTAGATGATCCTTCTTCAGGAGGAACATTAGGAGCATCTTTATCAGCTGGAGGGATATCAGGAATATCCTCAGGATTCTTGGAATAATCCTTTAGATAAATTTTTCCCGTTCGAGTAGCACCAGCAAGTGCTTCTTCCTTTTCTTTTGGCTCTGTGTCGGAGGTAGATTCAAGAGAAGTCATATGACATGATTTAATCTTTCCAGCCTTCTTGGACTTTCGAGAAGTAGTCTTTTGAGGAGGAGGAGATTCAAAATCTGCCACTAGATCTGGATGAATCCACATGATTTCTCCAGTTTTCAAAGTGATTGGCACTAACCCTTCAGATTGTGGAGGAGGAACATTCACTATTTTAAGAGCTGCCTTGGGAATAGGAACAATCCCACTTTCCAGGAGTTGAGGAGGGAAGTCTCCAAATTGCATAGAGACGACGTTGGAAGTAACAGTCTTCTCTTTTGGAGTGAGAGAGATAGCTCCAGACTTAATTATTTCTTGGATCTTTCCTTTCAATACATAACATGTACGAATTGTGTGACCCAACATTCTGTGGTATGGACAGTATTTGGGATGATCCGTCTTACCAGCTTCATCAGGTTTCTTGATCTTAGGTAAATGTATTTTATTACCTTTCAGCAGACATTCAAAGATACCAAGGACATCGTCGTCATCGAAAGAGTATTCTTCCTTGGGGCGAGGTGTTCTTGGTTGTTGAGTTGTAGAGGCAGGAGTTTGAACAGTTAATGCATCTTTGCTCTGAAGATTAACTTCAAGAGTTTCTTTTCCCTTACGAGCATTATTTTTAGCACCTTGACCTGTTTCTTTGGGAGTCATCTGCACTCCTAAACCTTTGAAGGTTTCAGCACTAATTTATGCAGTCTTGGCACTAACTATGAAGGAAGGCCAGTCTTGAAATTGGGTGGATCCTGTCCACATGCTAATGATTGGCAACAAGTTTGATTTGTATGTGTCAATGGTGACAGCATCAGGAGTTCCAAGAGGCATCTTCAGAGCTTCTCTTCGAAACCGTTCAATGTAATCCTCTGTAGTTTCATTATTTTTCTGCTTAATTCTAATAAGAGAAGACATAGTCATGTCATTGAGCCCTTCATAGAACCGTTCAAGAAACATCTGTTTGAAACTAGCAAATGAGGTAATGTACCCATCTGGGAGACTTCTATACCATTCATAAGTAGTTCCCTTGAGACATCCAATAAACACCCGAGTAAGGAGGGCGTCACTTGGTTGCAATTGATCAGTCATCACTTCAAAGTGATTGATAAACTGACTTGGAGAAGTAGTTCCATCATAGAATGAGATAGTAGGAGGCTTGTATTTAGGAGGATATGATACTTGCTTCCATTCTATCGGATAAGGTTGCTTGATGCCTAACCTTTGTAAACCATCCTTCTGTTTGAATGCCTCAAATTGAGTTTTGAGATTCCTCAATTCTTCATTAACAACTTCGGAGGATTGTGGAGTTGTAGCTTGTAGAGAATAGTTAGGAGGAGGAACAGCATTGTAAGCACTACCCCCAGCTCCCGAGAGACTAGGATTTGGTTGAGCTGGTCCAGGAGTATTGGATTGTGCTGCCGGAGGAACTTGTACTGGACTTATATCAGTATCAACTGGTATAGCATCTGGTACAGTCTGTCGATTTTGCAACTGAGCTGTCATGAGTTCATACATCGACTTCATAGTGTCAGCCATAGACTTCATTTGCTGTTCCAAAGAAGTAATTCTTTGATCTTGAGGAGTCACCGAAGAGGAAGGTTTATTATTCAATTCAGTATTCCCATCCACCATATATGTTATGACTGTACGAGGGATTATTGATGAATTAGTGGATGTTGTATGCTCTGAATCACTGCTTCGTGCATCAAAGTCATTTATAGGAGAACTATCCCCAGTAGGAAGAGGTGGAAAGTTGGATTCTCCAAGAAACTCAGAATCATCTTCAGAGATCAAATTTCTTTGACTAGAGGCTAAGACTCTTGCTCTGGTGTTTCTATATACTCCATCTGGACTAGCAGCTCTACCCCCAGTATCCCGAGAGGTCATGTTGACAGAAGCAAACAAAGGCTCATCTTCATCAGGCATAGGTTCACACTGAATCCGATTGAAGACAGATTGTCGTTTAGTTTGACATCTGTATTGCATTGTGACTCTTGGCTGGAAGTCACATTCATGATCAACATGGTTCTGAACCATTGATTGACATCTGCATTGAACTATGACTCTTGGATAGAAGTCACATTCAGCATGATCCTTTGACACAGAATCACTCCTTCTCTTCTGTTGAAGATATTCTCGTAAATCTGTTTGTGAAGATTGAGGAGTATATTTCCTGTTCTTGGGTCTTGATGGCTCTTGATTATATAGAGAATGATTAATATGAGCCACATAGTTTCTAGCATACTCTGCATATGGATCTTTTATCCTTGTTTCCAACTGATATGGTTTCTTAGAACCAGAAGTGCTAAGTTTTGTTCTTAGATCAGTTAAAGGTAACACATTAGTTTTGGAAACATGGAGTTTTCCTTCCATTGATCTGGATATTTGCAGAGAAGGAAGAATTGAACCATCCCTTTGATTAGGAGTTGGTAACAGACCTTCTTTTCTAGACAGATTCTGTGCCCAATTTAAAGAAGTCATAGAAGAAGACATTAAGGAATGTTTCTTCTTAGACTCATTCAAGTTTTGAGACATAGAATGTCCAGAAGGAAGAGTAGTCAAAAGACTATCTCCTTTCCTTTGTCTAACAAAATTGTCAGACAAAGCTGTTCCTGAAGTAAAAACTACAGGAGCAGAAGGAATAACTAAAGAGTTATTCCTTTTCGAAGGAACTTTGTGTGGAAGATCACCCCCAGTTCTAGTAGAACTTGGTAAAGAAGAAGAGATAGCTAAAGAGCTATTCTTCTTAGATGAAATACACGCTGAAACAGACTTGGTTAAAGAACCAATACTGTTAGCGTAACTTTTGACTTTGGAAGTACATGCTGGAACAGACTTGGCTAAGGAGCTAGTGCTGTCAGCGTGACTTTTAGGGTTGAAATTGCACGCTGGAACAGATTTGGCTAAGGAGCCAGTACTGTCAGCGTGACTTTTAGTTTTAGAAATACACGCTGAAACAGATTTGGCTAAGGAGCCAGTACTGTCAGCGTGATTTTTGAATGTGAGATTACACGCTGGAACAGATTTGGCTAAGGAGCCAGTACTGTCAGCGTGACTTTTGGAATTAAATTTGCATGCTGGAACAGATTTGGCTAAGGAGCCAGTACTGTCAGCGTGACTTTTGATTGCTGTCATCTTCGAGCGCACAAGAGTGTGCGTGCTTGCAATAGAGTTCTTGCCAGTGTTAGGAGTAGACACTGTGGCAGAGACTTCACCATTGACTGCCAACTGATTCTTAGGGACATAGACAGAGTGTCCCTTCGACTTGGCAGTGATGATGGAGGCTGAAGTAGACTTGCCACTCTTAGCCCACTGTATTTCTTCATAGGCGAGTTGATCGAATTGGATCGTCATCACCTTCTTCGTCGAGCCGATTGACGAAGTGTCGCATTGAGTTGTTGCCATCTCAGAAGAGGAGATGGTTTTCCCCAGCAGAGTCGCCAATTTGTTTTCCATAAATAAATTCCTTTATTTATTGTGTATCTAGGAAAATTACAACTGTGGGAATCTGATCTAGAAGACGATCACTTTATCCCTCGGACTATGCGAAGAAGAAAAGCTCACAAAATTTTGACAGTAGATAACTATGTATCTCCCTAATGAATGAGAAAAAGAACTCTATTTATAGAGTCAAAAATAATAACTGAAAAGATAACTGTCTTCACAGCCTGTGCTTAGTTGAAAATCACGCAGGATTTAACATACGCAAGGCTGTGGGCAGTTATTGAACGTGGCCTGTAACTGTTGGACACATGGCGATCATGCATGAGTCGTGTGCAAGTTAAAGGACACGCAGGCGAGAGATCAGTGGCATGGCTGCCACGTACTCCAATTTGATGAAATCCACGCAGACTTGTTGAAGACGAAATCCACGCAAACTCGGGGTAGAAAGCTTCAAAATCCACGCAAACTCGGGGCAGAAAGCTTCAGGATCCACGCAAACTTGAGATGAAGATCTCACAATACACGCAGACTTGAGGAAGAAAAACTTCAGAATCCACGCAAACTTGAGGGAGAGCTCAAAATACACGCAGACTTGAGATAAGACTGTCAGCTGTCTTGATTCGGCGTGCCTCGACTGACACAAAATCTCTGACAGTGATTGCTTTTGTCAGTCGCATTAAATGACAAGAAGCTCTTTTGGTACGCCAACTTGACGGAGGCTGGGTCTTGCTGAAGAAGATTTCGAAAGTCACGCAATAGACGGCTGTGATCTCTCGAATTCTGTGCATACATGGCATACGAAGAGACATTCTTCGACTGTCGTGCTGTCAGTCATAATGACTCTCTGACAAATGATGAGCTGTCCCTCTAGCGTGACTTGTAAATATTGTCTTGATTAACTGAGCGTGACTTTTGGACTAGTTCTGATTAACTCAGCGTGACTGTTGGATTTGTTCTGATCAACTCAGCATGACTGTCATTTTAAAGGCCTACAATGATAAAGTACATGAACATGTAATACCCGCTGCACCCGTAAAGGGATAACATCTCAGGAAGGGATCCATATAGTACTAATCCGTGAAGATACGTGTCAGCATCATGTAGAGTAATCTAGAGCATGAATATATCCAGACAAGTATAAAAAGATCAAAAAATGTACTCGCCTGCTATCTGAAAGTCCGAGATAAAAGTACTGTCCGAAGAGTGGTGTCTGGCTCCTATTTAGAACAGTACGAGTCACAACAAGTCCAGAATGATAATACAATGCAAATTAATGCATTCTACATGAAACTAGGTCAATCTAGACCAAAGTCAACTCTTGGTCAACTCTGGTCAACCCTAGAGTCAAACTAGGTCAACCAAGTCTAATCTAGGTCAAACTAGTCTAATATAGGTCTAGCAAGTTATTCTAAGTTATAACAAGTCTACTCTAGGTTTCCCCTAAGCATACCATGCCTATAACACAACCACAAGACTATGTCTAATAGTCTACTAAGAAAACACCCATCCTATAGTCACTATACCAATACACCCATACCCTATGTTATAATCTATAACACATTAACCCATATATCAAGACATGACAACCCATATGTCATAACCTATCACTAATACCCTACATATCATGACACATCCTACTACACAATATATATATATATATATATATAAATATATATATATATATATATATATATATATATATATATATATATATATATATATATATTTATATATTTATATATATACACACACATCATATATATAACTGATATATATATGTATAGGAACTAATACATCACAAGGCATATTATCTACACACAAGGAGTGAAGGGGATACATGGTGTACTAATGTATATGTGTGATAGGGGAGTGATGGTGTTCAGAGATTAGAAACAGTGAAGAACATGTGGGGGTGCATGTGTTCAGGCATGGAAGAAACAGTGTATACATATGCACAGGAGATCCTGGAAAAACTCAGTTGAAGGGTACACATTCTCAGGTGTAGAAGAATTCGAACCCAGGAATGCATTGATTCCCAGGTTATGCTAACCCCAAACAATACACAATACATACCAGGTTTCACCTGAACCAATTCAGTTATTAAGGAAGGCAACATGATATCAATATAAGGAAAATCAAGGAACAGAATTTATTTCAGATATACATTGAACTAACAGTTCAAACACTCATGAATATACAGTTTAATACTCAAATCATATCCAGATTTCAGATTAGAAATTAACATTAGTTAACCTATTAAATTCAAACCACAACTAGGGTTCAACAGTCCTCTATAACTAATAAATCTCAAATTACCAAAAGCCATTCTCAAGTTCACATAAAAAAACTGGAAACTAAGTCCCATCTCAGGTTTTGAATACTTCAAACTCAGAATCAAGGACAAAGGGAAAAAAAATCAGTTTACAACCAAGCCATATAGTTAAACTATTCTCAAGTTTACATTCCATGTCAATTTCTCAAAAGATCAATCCTAGCATTATATTCTCAGGTTTGAAATGGAACTGGAAAACAGGTTTCTAACAAAGGATCTCAGATATGAATCACAGTATTCAAATAAAAGTTGAAGAACTGGGAAAACAAGCTCAGTTCATATAAACAGAAACCTTAGTTCACAACAGTTGAACCAACTCAATTTGAATGCCAAAATCCAAAATACACCATACCAATCCCAAATTTGAATGAAACACTTAGCTAACATAATATGTAACCTGTAGGAGTCCAAAAATCAATTGAACATAACACATACAGGGAATTAAATGGTTTGAAAAACTGGAATCGAGAGAGTATCAGCACAGTATCAGAAATTTCACTGTTCCATAATAATTCGAGCCAAAACACCACTCAAAACCCAAACAATTATGTAACATAGTATAACAGGGTTTAAGCATCACATTTAGGATCCATACATACATTAAAACCTAATTTAAAATCGTTTAAAACGATTAAATAACAGAATGCATACACACAGCCCACGCACGCACCAGTGGCTGCCCCGTGCACACTGAATAACGTGTCCGACACGACACGAAAGGGGCTGAAATTCGACACACATGATGACAGATGTTGCCCCTCACTGTGTGTCGAATCCCACTCGTCGACGTGTCGTGTCCGCGTCGCAATAGCACCCGTGCAGCAGGGCATGAACAGTGCCCGTGCACGCGCGTGCGACAGTGTGTTTGCGTGTCCGTGGGGACTCAACACGACACTAAGATGACACGAAAACTACAGAAATGCATAAGCGACACATAGATCTAATTTCTTATTCAAATATAATTCCAAAATTCACTCGAAATGCCCATTGGTGTATTTCAACAAACACGTGCCAAGTGACACTGATACGTGTCCAGTTTGGACACGAAAGGACACGAAATTCTAGGGTTTTCTATTCCTACTGTTAGGTTAGGGCTAGGGCATTCCTAAAATGAATTTTAACCGAAATTATACGGATTATACAAGATTATACCTATTGATGAACAACGGGTCAAAATCCCCAAATGGGAAGAGCTCCACATGCCACTAAACTTCCTCAAATTGCGTGTTCCCTGAAAATACTCCACAATAACAGCAAAAACACAGGAATTAGGTCCTATTGCATTTTATTTGAAGGAATTTGGAGAAAAAATGGATTTTCTAAGGATTAACAAAGTTGGGGACTCACCTCTTCCAAATGGCAAGTTTCCTAAAGAGGCAGCCCTAGTTTTAAGAGCATATAAATAGGGGAGGGGCTGACCAAAGAGGCTATTCAGAAATTCTAGGGTTAGGGCTTGGTTCAATGGGTGTGGGCTATGGGCCATTAAGCCTATAAGTCATAAAATGACTTGTGACTTCACAAGCCATTTCCATATCAAACTAACTCCTAATTTTACCAAATTAATCCCAATGAGTTCATCCTCATGAACTTAAGTCAACCTAGGTTCTCAAATCCTAATCTCTTAGTCAAGACCTAGGTTAGTCACTAGGTTAGTCTACAAGGTCAACTTAAGTCAAAGTCTCTAAAACACCAAAAACAATTATTCTAAAAATCACTCAAAAATCACATTAATTATAAATAATAATAATAATTCAAATTAAATTCTAATTTTTTTGAAAATGACCAAAATATCCTCAAGCTAGAAAAGTGGTAGTGACAAACAAAATGATAATTTTATTTCTAAGATTGCTATATTTGAAAAAGAGAATTATACTTTAAAAACTAAATTTGATTCTCTTACTTGTATGAATGATAATCTCTATTAGAACATGATATCCTGAAGACCAAATCCATGCATGCTCCTCTAGAGGTATTCATCATTCTAGCATGTCACATGTTCACAATCATGCTCATTCCAATACATGTGCACACACTAGTATCAGGTGCTTCTATTGCTCTCGCATTGGATACATGAGTTTAACTTGTCCTATTTGTAGGAGATTTTCTACCAATGCTAGAGTAAATAGTATAAGAGTCCCTAAAGCTAACAAATATGGATCCATGTTTATTGGGATACCAAAGTCTTCGCCTAATATTGTAGGTAGAGCTTCTTGTATCGGGATATAGCACCGAGAAGCGTGTTGGTGGTTGCAAAGCTCAAAGGACATCTTCCATGCAATTGCACCAACACAAGTGTGACGATTAGAGCCACTTTGGTAACATGCTAAATGATTCTCTATAAAAGGTTTATATTTGTAGAATCTAGCATGTTTCTCTGGATGTCTTGCTACTAGCTCATATTGATATTCTTCAGTTGCTTTTTATACAAATCAATGTGAGATATAATACTAGCATGCTTAGTTAATTTTTTTCTTATTTCTTTTATCTAGCATGACTAGTTACTTAGCTTAAATAATTTATCACTCATTTTATATTAGTGTGACACATTTACATATGTATGCTCGCTATTCTTTGTCTTCATTTATAAAGCATGCATATCACTCTAGTCCATAGGAGCTTGATTCTTGAATTTTGATTTAAAGCTTGACTCTCCATCTTTAAAGTTTCTAAGATAGTTACTTCTTACTGGTTTCTCTTTAATATGTCCTATTTTACTTTAAATCGGTTTTTGTGAATATATGCACAAGCTTCTTATCACTTGATTAGTATATACTTATACTTCTTTTTTATCTTGTACTTGCATAATATATTCATTATCGATTCTCATATTTTATTTTGATTATCCTTTTGAGAATCAATTATGTCTTTGCCTAATAAAGTTTATTTATACATGACTATATTTATTAAATTTCTATGCAGTTCATGTATTTCTTATATTAATTTCTATTTTGTATAAATATCTTTATGTGAGCATATGAGTTAAGCTGAAGTTTCATCTTATTTTGAAGAGTATCTATTCATACTTGTGCTTAGTTCATACTTTAGCTATTGATTCTTTTGACTGAATTTGTGTTATATTTTCTTGAATCAATTAGCTTCCTCCTTAAAGCATTCTTTTGATAATACCTTCTTATCTCTTGGAGGACTTTATGGACACATGTCTTTTACTTGATTCTTGAATATTTTCATGTATGCCTATTTGATATATATATATATAGCTCGGAATCGCATAGACCTCCTTATCATCATTGAACCAAAAATTCCTCAAAGAAGAATCAAATCCACACAGCTCAAGCTCGGATTCCCGCACGCCATCACTGGTTGTAATGACATCTGGATTTTCTTAGCCCCAAAATTTAAATTTGGCACCATCAAAGATTCGCCTCAGGCCCTCTCTTTTTGGGTCGAACATCCGGACCTCAAGTCCCGCTCCATCCTTTCCGCTGTTCACGGCAGTTGTGACATCCATAAGCATAGACTGCTTTGGGCAGACCTGCTGGAAACTGCCTTACCAAACCAAGGCCTTTCGTGGCTCTGTATTGCAGATTTCAACACAGTGTCATGCAGAGAGGAAAAATCTGGCGGCCGACCGCTACCCCAGCCTGCGATGGATGATTTCAACAACTTTATCTTCCACGGACACTTAACCCCCATCCCCTACTACGGCAATGCATTCAGGGGCAACATGCAGGAAGGACATCGACGGTAGTACTCCCGTCTAGATTATTACCCTCGGTTTTCGTTATACGTATTTTGGTATGCATGTACGTGTCTTGGATCCGTATTTCGACTTGTCCGGCTGGCCAGTCTTGGGTTTTTGCATTGGCATAGGTTAGTTGGCATTTTATGGCTCGTATGGTCTATTCTGTGGGCATGCATCGGGTTCGATTGGGTTCGGCTGGTTTGGCTTGGTTTGGATTAGTATGTAAACCCCTACCTACCACCATCCCTCATTTATTAACCCAACAACCCTTCTCTCTCCTTATTCATTTCTCCTTACTACTCTTCTTCTTCTTCTTCATTTCTCCTCCGACCACCCCAGTAGGCAAGTACAACTTGCTTTCACTTAAGAACCCATTTTAATGGTTCCAATGGCTTCTTAGCATGATTCTTAACTACTTTAGAACTTGAAGATTTCCATTTTGGTGCATGAATTTTCGTAGATCTAGATTTTTAGTATTTTTGATCCTCATGGTTTTGATCTTCTAACTTGGCTGTTTTCAGAAATGGAAAGTTCCATGTGGTGGTAGTTTCGATTTTACGCAAGTTTGGCTTTTGAATGGTAGGACTTCACCAAGTCTTGGCCGAGATAGGGTTTTTTGAGTTTTTGAGTCCCATGGCTGCTTGTCTCGTCCTTGGGGGAGAAGACGATCCCTTTACGCACACGTTCATACGTGCTCGTGTAGTGACTTTCCTTTATGCCCACGTTTTACGTACCCATGTAGCATTTTTCTTCGTTACACACACGTTTTCACGTGACTACGTAGTGTTTTCCTTTTTACGCATACGCATTGCGTGCCAGCGTAGCCCGTTCTACGCCGAGCTCATTCAAGCTCTACGCAGGGGTCCTTCCTCGGTCTTACTCGCGTAAAGCCATTTTTACGCTCGGGTCCCCTAGCCTAGCGTAGTTTCTCTCGCGTAGAGGCTTTGAGCCCCTATGCGCACCCGTTTGCCTTATTGTTCTTGCACCTCTTATCATGAGCTTGATAACCACGAATTGATTGATGTGATTGGACCAATAATTGAACATGGCATGGTATGACAAGTAACTGACATAACATGACCTGACAAGACATGACTAGTAAGCATGATGGGAACTATTGAATACTGTTGCGACGGCTAGCATAGGCATGACAAGAATGAATGGCCTGGACACCGTGGACGATTGTGTTTGTACAATGAACCAGTATTATTTTACATCATGTCTACGGCAGGGACCCCAGAGTACCATGGTCAGGGGTACCTATTGTTATTGACTAAGGCTAATAACTAGAATAATCCAGTAGTCATGAAGATATTTTCCAGCTACAGGCAATTTCGTTATCTGGGCGCTCCATCCTAGGATCTGTAGCCTGCCATTGAGTAGAGCATATTTTCAGTACACTGTCATGTGTTACACCCTTCAAGCTACTTAAGGGTACATGCATTTCCTGGATGATGTACCCACATGAACTCAACCCCTAATTACGTCCGGATAACCTGGATGGTCTGCAGGGCTTGTGGCCGTGGAATAATCTCAGTGCATCTTGCTAGTAACTAGGCCTGTGATAACCCTAGTTAGTTAATATATCAAGCCGTACTCATTGTTTGGCCGTGATTGATTGGATGGAGTCTAACCCAGTCTAGTCTTGTCCTGATCCTGTACAAGATTGTTATATGACCTGATTGCTTATGCTTTTACTTTATCAATAAATGGTAGAAAACCAAGTTTCGTTCAGACGAAGGGTTACAACCCCGGTCCTTATTTAGTTTACGGGTTGTAACTTGGTTATCTGAATAGTCCCATGGTTATCTTATCGTATATCATCATGATTTCCTATATTTCCAGTCATTTATTATATAATTATGTTCTTGTGCTGATTGCTGGTTTTGGTTCTTAAATGAAGCCTCCTTTGTGGCACTTGCTTTTTCTAGGATCTGACCCAGCTGGTTTTGTATGGCCAGATACCGGAGCAGCTCCAGAGGATCTTCCTACCTTTCAGCCATATGGTGACCACCAAGCGTAACCCTGGCAACGAGTGGGTTTTATTTTGGCTCTTCCACTCTATTGTAAAATTATTCTTTTGAGGCGTTTAGCCGACGAGCATGTGTTAGCTCGATTGCATTTTACTTACTGTCTGCCTACGGGCTGTAACATGATTGACAAATCCTAGGGTTGATCACGTATGACTTAAAATCTTGCTAGTCTTCATATTTTGTATGACTAGCTTCATGATCATCCAAATATGTAATGTATGGGACGCCTTACTATTGTATATTTGGTGCTCGGACATCTTGTAACTGCTATTACTTGCTAAAGATTGAGACAATAGGCTCGTTCATGACCATAAGAGACTGATGGCTTGTAGTTAAACCCTCATCTATCTAGGCAGTCGTGACCATATATCGAGGTAGATTCTACCTCAATGTACGTAGCTGGCTGTGTCTGTCCCCCGCTCTTCAGTATTCTGGTTCTGGGGTGTAACATAGATCGAGCATTGATCAACGACAGTTGGTCTGACATGGGTCTTATCACCAACCTTTCCCACCTGAACTCTACCGAATCGGACCACTCCCCCTTCTTATCAAGATCGACAACCACACCAACACTATAAAAGCATTATGTTTCCTTGATTTCTGGCTTCACTATCCGCAGTTCCAGAATGTTGTCACCTCAGCTTGGAATTCGGTCTCGAAACTTGACCCCTGATCCGGATGGCAGCCAAACTGAAAGCCAACCGCTCGACTTTAACGTCTTTGAGAAAATTGACTTTTGGAGACATATTCCAGGCTGTTAAGGTGGCGGAGGACGATGTCACTCGCGCTGAGGCTTCGTTTATCAACGACCGATCTTCGGCTGCCCGGATTCACGATGACAGAGGCACCCTCGTAGACAACCAGGAAGGTATTCAGGCGGCGGCAGAGAACTTCTACTCTAACCTTTTTACCAAAGAGCTTGTCATTAAAGACGATGCACTTCTGTCCGTTATCCCATCCCTCAGCAGCGACAGCGAAACGAGACCTTGGAGGCTACGCCTACGGAAGAGGAGGTCAAGGCGGCTGTATGGTCCATAAATGAACACAGCGCCCTGGGGCATGACAGCTTCAACGGCATCTTTTTCAGAGCGTGTTGGGACATATTAAAATCAAACTTATTGGAGGCCATAATAGCCTTCTTCCAAGGAGCGAGATATCCCAATTTCATTTCTTGTGCCAACATCATTCTCATCCCCAAAAAAGATGACCCAAAAACCTTCAAAGACTTTCGCCCTATCAGCCTTTGCACCTTCACCAACAAGGTCATTTCTAAGATCGTTGCCAACCGGATGTCCAATCTCCTCCCCAAGATAATCTCCGAAGAGCAAAGCGGTTTTGTCCATGGCCAGAACATCACGAACAACATTCTCCTCGCTCAGGAGATGATCTCTTGTATGAAATTTTCGTCCAGAGGAGGGAACGTTGCCATCAAATTGGACATGGAGAAGGCTTATGATCGCCTGGACTAGCAATTCATGATCTGGGTCTTCAGAGCTTTTGGCTTCTCCGAACACTGGATCGACATTATCTTCAGATCTATTAACAACGCATGGTTCTCCACTGTCATTAATGGTCAGACAGCTGGGTTCTTCCAATCAACTCGCGGGGTGAGACAGGGAGACCCCCTCTCTTCCAACATTTTCATCATCACGGCTGAAGCTCTCAGCAGAAGCCTCAATTCAATACCAAGAATTGCCTGTTTCCACCACTGCCACACCACAAATGGCTGCCCTCTTATCACTCACTTGGCGTACGCAGACGACATCCTCAACTTCTCTTCCGGAGACATCAGATCGATTGAGGTGGTTCGTACCACGAATGATAGATACACCATATGCTCCGGACAGCGTGTCAATAGTAACAAGAGCGTCATCTACACTCATCACAAAACAGACAGAACTTGTTCTGCTCTGCTCTCCAACATCACCTCGTACGATACGGCCTACCTGCCTTTCCTCTACTTAGGTTGCCCGCTGGTGTACGGTAAGGCTAACTCTGGCATATACAACCACCTTGTTGACAAGATCAAAAAACTTATCGCGGGATGGCACAACGCAACATTATCCCATGGGGGCAAGATGATCCTCATCAAACACGTCATTCCGTCCATCCCGTTGTACACTCTTGTCGCCAGCTCCCCCCAAGAAGGTCCTCCTCTTCCTAGAATCCCTCTTCGCCAAGTTCTTCTGGGGCCACAGCGATGGGAAGGATAAATAACACTGGGCCAGTTGGGATACCATGGCCAAACCCACCGAAGATGGAGGTCTGGGATTTAGCAGGCTCACACACATTGTGATGCCTACTCCATGAAGCTGCGGTGAAAATTACGCACAGAGAGCTCGTTATGGACGAGATTCATGAGAGCCAGATACTCCAGATTCTCCTATCTGTCGGAGGCGGTATCTAACAACAGATCCTTGGCATCGTGGCGTCGTATAATCTGGGGTCGTAACCTAGCTGAATATAATACCCACTTTTCTAAAATAAGGGTAATTTTGAACTTTTGTAAAAGTTTATTATTTAATAATAGGATTTATGATTTATGAGAATTTTTAATTAATTTAGTACTATTTAAAATTGGTAAATTATAATTTTGATGTGTTAGCTAGTGAACCCTAGAACTGTTGAGCCTAGAGACTAACCATGACCATGGAGACCTAACTATGTGATTAGAATGACTATTTACAACTTTTTAGGCTAAGGATATTTTGGTCATTTTGTGACTTTTGAATTATTTAGGATTTTAATTAATTGGTGAATTTTAGATTATTTTAATAATATTTAAATTGATGTATTATGATTTTGGTTATTTTCATATTTTAATATTTTGGGAAAATTTTATATTTTTAATATTGTTTTTATTGGATTTGTTTAGTCGGGTTTGAATTTCAACTCAATCTGACTTGTATCGGAGACCCGGGGTAGCCTCGACTCTAGTGTGGACCCATTCATTAGTTAGACATGGCCAACATTTGATAATATTTAAGTTAGTATGGTTGAGCTAATTGTTCATGACTAGGTTGGGTTATTTTGAGACTCAAACTAGTCTATTTTAGCCCCAAACCCTAACCTAACTTAAGTTGAACCTAATGGGACAAGAGGGACATTTTGGACTTTGCCAAAATGGAAGAAATAGCCAATATGGCCAGCCACCAAAGGAGGGGAATGAGTCATCATTCATTTTGTTCTTAGCCTCTTTTTTCATCTCCTTGATTTCTTCCCCAAATTTGAGAAGAACCTCCATTGATTTCATCTCCAAATCAACCCATTCCTCTATCCAATCTTCTCCATTTCTTCTCTACTCAAGCAAAAGGAGGTGCTAGCCAAGTTTGGGAGGAGTTTGCATTATTTTGTGTCTATTTGGAGATCCCTTCGTGTCGGTATCGTATCGAAAGGAGTTCTTGAGATTTCACCTCCCGGAAGGTAAAATCTACCCTCTAATCCAAACCCTCATACATTTAGGAATGTTTTGAACCCATAGGAATTTCTTCCATGGTTGTGTCTCCATTTGTGTCCATTTTGTGTCTATTTGGAGACATTTAGGAGTGTCCTTGATGTGTTATTGTGTCCATGTGGGAAAATCCCAAATTTGGACACTATGTGTTGTTATTATGTGTGAATGAATTATTACATGTTTAATCTCATATTTTTGTATTGGTGATGTGTTCTATAGTGTCTCATATATATATATTAGTGTAGAGAGTGAGTTCTTGATATATTATGTTATATACTTGTGTTTTTTTGTCTCAAACTACCTAAATTCGTCATAATATTTATCCATGTTTTTAGTAGCAATAGCAACTTAGAAATGTCATAACTTTTAGCTTAAAACTCCGATTTATCTCTCATTTTTTTTTTAAAAATGTATCGAAGTTAGATTTCCAAATATATATTTTAATAAGCCAAATTCGTTCTGATACTTTCTGTAAAATTATTTGAGTGTCAGCTGTACGAAAGACGAATGCGTTTCGGTGTTTTTGCGATTTCGGGAGCTTTCGGACACGAAAATGCGATCCGTTTAAAGTTTCGGAAAGCTAACTCAAAGATCTATAACATAATTTAATCCTAGAATTTAATGAATGCTTAATTTGTATAGTATTGATTTTAAGTAGAAGATTACTATACGACATATGAATTTTGTGTATCCTTGTATGTACAAATATGTATGTATGCATGTGTATATATATGTGTGTGTGTGTTAAGAGAATGTAATATAATATAGAGTATGCATAAATGAAATAATGTATGAAAGTATATAATATATTCAAATATGTATGTATGGGTGCATGAATGAATGAATGAATGAATGAATGAATGCAATGCATGAATGAATGGATGAAATGCAAGCATGTGGGTAATGCAAGGTATTGAAACAAGTATGCAAGTATCCATATGTAAGTAAGTAACGTAATCAAGTATGAATGTATGCTATATATGAATGCCAACATGATAGGAATGTATGATACCATATTAGCACTTAGCACCATGTTCATATGTTAAAACCCCCTTCTACATGTTGTAGTAACCCCAAGCATGAATACACATAAAACCTACTTACTATTATGAGTAAACCCTTTGACGTATAAATAAACCCTTTTGATATGATTAACACCCACACACACACATGCTAAACCTACACTTTACATGTTATTTCTTCTGTAAAACCCCTATTTTTTAAAGTATTTTTTTTAAATTATTTTATTAGACTTCAAATTTAATTTATATAATTTTTTTATTATTAATTGTTAAAAATGACCTTAGCCATTGTTGTGTTTGGAGCACAAGGCGACCATGAATTTTGGCACGAAAAGTGTAGCAGTGTGCTTTGACCAGCATATTAACCATGTCGTGGGAGGCCTAGCCATAGTTCGGTCCGAACTAGGAAAACCAGACAGAGTTGTGAATGGACTTATTTAAGGTATTTTAAAATTAAATATTATTTTATATAGATGACCCGGTTTGTCCAATTCAATCCGAACTGGGCTCGAACCAAATTTTAGCCCATGTAAGCACATAGTATGACCAAATGTGGCCATGTAGACTTATTTTATGTACTTAGAAATATTTCCTAAACTATTTTAGAATTTTATGTACAAGTTCTAATTATTTAAATATTTGTACAATTATTGGTATTTTATTATTAAATAATATTTTATAATATTGTACATGTTCCTGGACCCGGATAAGGGTGTGTGGTACAGTTCACCCATTGGAGCATTTTTTTATTAATTTATTAGTATTAAATTTATTTTGTAGAGATCTAATAAACATGTTTTCCTATTTAAATAGTATTACTATTTTTAGTTGATTTATTAAGGATTGAATATATATATATATATATATATATATATATATATATATATATATATATATATATATATATATATATATATATGTAGATATGCTCAAATATATTAAATAATTGGATAATTGACTTTTAAATGGTATTTGAATTTTAAATAGATTTTTCGTATATTTATGGATATATATATATATATATAGATAAATATTTATAATTACTAGTTTTGATTAGATTAAAAAAAGAAAAAGAAAAAGAAGTGGTGGGGCCGACCCACACCACCAACAACACAACAGCAGCATGAATGCTGTGCCATGTATATTACTTATAGTTGTAATATATATATTATTATATATATATAAGTTTAGTTAAGTTTAGATAGAAAAAGAAAAAAAAAAGGGGCATGGAGTGGCCGGCCCAATGGGGTGGGACCGACCACCCCAACACAAGAAGTAACCATCAGCATATTTTTTGGCCGCCCAATATGCAGCAGCATAATTTTGTGGCCGAAACACTCTACTCCCTCCTTAGCATATGTATAATATATATATATATATATATATATATATATATATATATATATATATATGTTTTTTTTTGTAAAAACCAAAACCTAATTAATCTCCTCCTTCCTCCCACCTTCTTCCTCATCTCTCCTCCTTCCTTCCTACTCCCCTCTCATCCCCAACAAGCCCTCGGATAGCAGCACCTCGCGACGACAGCAACACCAACAACAAACGACAACAACAACAACAACAGATTCCCACTTTAAGGTATCCCACTTCTCCGATTAATTTTTCCTCCAATTCTTATCCGTTTTTAGATCCATCAATTCGTATAAAAAGTCCCCATGACCCTCTGTCATCCCTTCAAATAAATTTACTTATTCTGCAATAAATTTCAGTTTTTAATTAAATAAAATTTCCGAAAAATTTGTTTTTGTAAACATTAAAACCCCGTACGAGGTACGTCCCGACAAACCGGTCGACCCCGTCGTAAATCGAAAGTACCGAAAGGTCCGTATCGAATTTGTTGACGTGCGAGAATTGACGGGATTCAAATTGGTTGCGTGTGCGCGACGAATTTGGTCCGTATCCGTCGCATTTTTGCGTATCGGGCATTTTCGGTATTTTCTAATTACTTTGTGCACACTCATCAAATCGCGACGAAACTTGCGCCATTGGACTCAAAATATTTTTCTGGTCCTGTATGCCAAGTTTAGTCCGATTCTGAGGCCGTTGGTCGGAACGCTATTTTGGCGGGCCCACAATCCCACTCAACGGGCAATTTTGTGCACGGCCCACCGGAATCCAAAATTGGACATACCGTTGGGTTCGTCTCATCAAAACAAATCTGTAGATATGTAGTTTGACGACTTTAGAGACCGTAGGTTCTGACGCGTATTTCGGTGCAAAGCGGGTCCAACGGCGGACATCGTTTGACCCGAAATTACGATTTGCCCCTGTTCCAGAATTTAACTTTTGGACAGGCGTTTCCTAGGTATATCTTATATTCCAAACTCGTTCGTGATGTTTGTTGCAGCATCTGGAGTCATCTGCGGGATTGGGCTTTTCTTGCTTTGTTTATTTTGCTGGTTCGAGCTACTGGATTATTCCCCTTTGCACATAACCTCAGGCAAGACACCTTGCCATTTGTTGTTTGATTATTTTTAGCTCATAATTTCATGCATTATTTATTTTCTTTATGCAAAATAAACTGTGATACATGGCATAACCTGTTAGAATTTACTGTTCAGTTTCTTGCTATGTATTATTTCTTACACATTAAACCTAGATTTAAGGGACCACCTTTGTGTGTTGCATTCATGGCCTTGACACGTTGTACCACGAAGTTGTGTGTCGCATGTAGAATACGGAAGTGCGTGATTGGCTGGCCACCAGTACGTACAAGCCGTGCGATAGGAATAACCGCTAATAGAGGTTGCATGCTAGTTTGACTTAGCGGTTATAGAGTTAGCATTGGGCGGGAAGAACATGATTGGAAGTTGACTACCACCCTATCTATCATAGACTCGCTCGCTACTGAGGAACGATAGGTAGACTGTATGCTATAGACTCGCTCGATACTGAGGAATAGTATATGGTGTTGTGACTCGCTACTGAGGTACTACATTGATATTTCCTTGACTTGACCCGGTCGTCATGCGACTATGAACTGTTCTTAAAACTGCATTCACTTAGAATGGTTAGACTACCCTTATCCGTTAGGTACGAGTACTTTTGGTTTGGGTACTTGTATCTGACCGTGGCTTGGAACAATAACTTATCACGGATTAGTTCGTCACATCTTGTCCTTGTTTGGTTGTAGGTGTGACTTACTACTTCGATGAGAAGGTATTGAACCTTGTTGGGGTCCGAATACCATATTGGATTCATAGTATGGGAAGATACGTTACCGTGAATTAGTTTACCATCTCCTGTCCTTGTTTGGCTTGGGGGATGGTACGCTCATTCAGTAGGTGCGTATTGGAACATGTTATAATTCGATTTACTTATTTATTGAGCAATATTTATTCAGTTTATATGGCATGCTATTATGTGTCTTGTTATGTCCCTCTGAGGACCTGGTTGTCTTGTCAGGTGTGTGCTATTGTCTTTCACAGGTGTTCTAGCTCTAGCCGTGATCTTCGCTATTTTTTCGAGAATGATTGCATTTGGATCGTCTTCGCTTCGCTCGCCACTCATTTTAATTTCTATGTACTTTTTCCTTATTTTGTTGGTAGTGGATTTGTCTCCGCCCAACATATTGTATCAAGACAAATTTATTCTCATTATATGATCTTTTATTCATTTATTCTGTGTGGATGAGATTAGTTATGGTTCTACTGCATTTTACAGCTTATGTATTTATACGAGGCTTCCATATATTGGAGTATACTTCGTATGAATACAGCTGGCATGTCTACGTTCCTAGTCCTACGTATTTTGGGACTGGGACGTTACATGTTTTTGTGGTGGCCCATGCAGGTCAAGATAAATTGTTTGGTTACTTTACCGTACCAAGCAAGCCTGCGTATAGGATTAGAAGTCTAGGATCTCATCCACATACTTGACCTCCTTCCTTGAATTTTTCTACCGTTTGACTCATCAATTGCATCTTGCTTACTTCCTTCTATCCCTATTCTTATCTTCCCTTCGTGCTTGTTAGACCCTACTAGTTAGTTATCCCAAAATCCATTAGTTTAATTTTTTAAGTTTGGTAGAATACCTTATGAACTAGCAATCCATTTGTCCTTGTGACCTATATTAGCAAGTTTACTTAGATTCTAGAATTTAGAGGACCCTAACCAATATAGCCAACCAAGGACTTGGACAAGAAGACTATAAGACGACTGTATGACTTAGAATACGTAGAACTTCAAGTCTCTTCTTTTAGATAACCCTACTGAGCATTCCACACTAATTGCCATGTCACTTATGACCATGATAGTAGTATATATACAAGTGTTGTTAGTCATCTACTCAGCTATGTGACTGCATTTCACCTCGGCTTACTCGACCTTCCTTCAATTCTAGAACTTTTAATTGCGACCTTCTAACCCATTTTGCAATTTGAATAATGAGTTAGTGGTTCCTTAACTGTATTCATCTACGAGACTATCTTCTCTCTAGAACTATGTCCCTAAATGATTTTATTGGATTCTCTAATTAATTTTATTTCATGCTTTAACTTGATCTTCTTTATTATTGTGCATTAATTATCACCTCGTGAACTCCCACTTTCTTTTTTTAGATCTTTTGGCGTCCCTTACCGTGACTTAGATAATTGGAGTACAATACTAGACTTTTCCTTCTAACGAATTTCATATGTAAGACCTAGACGAGCCCACCTTCCTGTAGACATATCATGTCCCACCAAAACCCACCTCCTTGTACTCTATTTTTTTTGATATGACCTTATGGTCAAAATGGCCAAACTAAAATCTTTACCATGATACCTATATATTTTCGACCACGGATAGGGATTCAATCTCGACTCAATTCTTTCGACCGATATATGATTTTGTTCTACTTAATTCCTTAAATGCTTAAATTTGTGCTTTATCTCGATTGCTTGATTCATTGTCCCATGGTACTATTAGTTTAACTCTTGTAAGTTGGGTAGAATACCTCACCACCTAACAAATCTTTTTCCTTGTGAACCACATTGGTAAGTTCACTTCGACTAATTTCAGAGGACCCTAACTTAGCTAGTCAACCAAGCCAACTGCACAGGCCCAAACTTCGGACGAAAATTAGATTTTAAAAGATCTTGGGCTATTTAAAAATTTCCTTCATCAGTACCTCCCTTGCTCATATTTTGGCCATCTCATGTTGCTAATGTAGCTTCAGTTTGCAAGCTTATTTCGTTATCAAGCTTGATCATGACATATTTTATTGGGTGCACCCACTAACATATTGTCCTAATCAGAGCCGGTGCATGATGGTCTGATCAACCTATTGCACTTTGGTTCGCTTATCATAACTTATTCTATGCGGATGGAGACATAGTAAAACTTGCTTTAGAGTCTCATCCGCGACCCGCCTTGGCAATTCTCTTTTGAATTATTTTTGTCGCCTATGAACCCCACAATTCGTACTCAATATATAACACCGTCTTTGAAAGCTTTGTTGTTCTTGTCTTTCAATTATTTTGGAAAGACAAGGCACTATACTTGCTAGATAGACTCAAGGTATCATCCTTGGTTTCCCAATCGGTTAATTATACACAAATATAGATAGCCACCGACCGACTCATGTGGTTGTATCCTCGCATTTAACTACTCCTCGTTCCTTAACCCTAGAATTGTTATCATGCCCTCCCAATTATTCTTGAGCACTCGAGAATGATTCTAATAATTCACTTAAATCAAACTCTCAATCGCGGCGATTAGTCTCGTCTCCAGTTTCTCTCTAGGAACCACATCTCCCAAATGTCTAATTTATTTTCTTTGGTCTACTCATTTCCCTACTGTTCTTCTAAATTGGATATTCAAAAGTTTGTTACCTTCACTAGCGATCCTTATTCAATTCCATAACCATGATATATTTTTGTATATATCGACTCCACAATTTTCTACTGCATGGTGGTGTTGAACGCCGTTTTAACACCTCTACCAAATCTAATTGCATTTTGGTATTGACGAACTCTTCCTATCCCTCAACCCTATCTACCCTATTAATCCTAAATTTCGAGGACGAAATTCTTGTAAGTTGGGTAGGATGTAAAACCCCTATTTTTTTAAAGTATTTTTTTTGAATTATTTTATTAGACTTCAAATTTAATTTATATAATTTTTTTATTATTAATTGTTAAAAATGACCTTAGCCATTGTTGTGTTTGGAGCACAAGGCGACCATGAATTTTGGTACGAAAAGTGTAGCAGTGTGCTTTGACCAGCATATTAACCATGTCGTGGGAGGCCTAGCCATAGTTCGGTCCGAACTAGGAAAACCAGACAGAGTTGTGAATGGACTTATTTAAGATATTTTAAAATTAAATATTATTTTATATAGATGACCCGGTTTGTCCAATTCAATCCGAACTGGGCTTGAACCAAATTTTAGCCCATGTAAGCAGGTAGTATGACCAAATGTGGCCATGTAGACTTATTTTATGTACTTAGAAATATTTTCTAAACTATTTTAGAATTTTATGTACAAGTTCTAATTATTGGAATATTTGTACAATTATTGGTATTTTATTATTAAATAATATTTTATAATATTGTACATGTTCCTGGACCCGGATAAGGGTGTGTGGTACAGTTCACCCATTGGAGCATTTTTTTTATTAATTTATTAGTATTAAATTTATTTTGTAGAGATCTAATAAACATGTTTTCCTATTTAAATAGTATTACTATTTTTAGTTGATTTATTAAGGATTGAATATATATATATATATATATATATATATATATATATATATATATATATATATATATATATATATATATATATATATATGCTCAAATATATTAAATAATTGAATAATTGACTTTTAAATGGTATTTGAATTTTAAATAGATTTTTCGTATATTTATGGATATATATACGAAAAATCTATTTAAAATTCAAATACCATTTAAAAGTCAATTATTCAATTTTTTAATATATTTGAGCATATATATATATATATATATATATATATATATATATATATATATATATATATATATATATATATATATATATATATATATAGATAAATATTTATAATTACTAGTTTTGATTAGATTAAAAAAAAAAAAAAAAAGAAGTGGTGGGGCCGACCCTCACAACCAACAACACAACAGCAGCATGAATGCTGCGCCATGTATATTACTTATAATTGTAATATATATATTATTATATATATATAAGTTTAGTTAAGTTTAGATAGAAAAAGAAAAAAAAGAAAAAAAAAGGGCATGGAGTGGCCGGCCCAATGGGGTGGGACCGACCACCCCAACACAAGAAGTAACCAGCAGCATATTTTTTGGCCGTCCAATATGCAGCAGCATAATTTTGTGGCCAAAACACTCTACTCCCTCCTTAGCATATGTATAATATATATATATATGTTTTTTTGTAAAAACCAAAACCTAATTAATCTCCTCCTTCCTCCCTCCTTCTTCCTCATCTCTCCTCCTTCCTTCCTACTCCCCTCTCATCCCCAACAAGCCCTCGGACAGCAGCACCTCGCGACGACAGCAACACCAACAACAAACGACAACAACAACAACAACAACAGATTCCCACTTTAAGGTATCCCACTTCCTCGATTAATTTCTCCTCCAATTCTTATCCATTTTTAGATCCGTCAATTCGTGTAGAAAGTCCCCATGACCCTCTGTCATCCCTTCAAATAAAATTATTTATTCTACAATAAATTTCAGTTTTTAATTAAATAAAATTTTCAAAAAAATTTGTTTTTGTAAACATTAAAACCCCGTACGAGGTACGTTCCGACAAACCGGACGACCCCGTCGCAAATCGAAATTACCGAAAGGTCCGTATCAAATTTGTGGACGTGCGAGATTTGACGGGATTCAAATTGGTTGCGTGTGCGCGACAAATTTGGTCCGTATCCGTCGCATTTTTACGTATCGGGCATTTTCGGTATTTTCCAATTACTTTGTGCACACTCATCAAATCGCAACGAAACTTGCGCCATTGGACTCAAAATATTTTTTTGGTCCTGTATGCCAAGTTTAGTCCGATTCTGAGGCCGTTGGTCGGAACGCTATTTTGGCGGGCCCACAATCCCACTCAACGGGCAATTTTGTGCACGGCCCACCGGAATCCAAAATTGGACATACCGTTGGGTTCGTCTCATCAAAATAAATTTTTAGACATGTAGTTTGACGACTTTAAAGACCGTAGGTTCTGGCGCGCATTTCGGTGCAAAGCTGGTCCAACGGCGGACATCGTTTTGACCCAAAATTACGATTTGCCCCTGTTCCAGAATTTGACTTTTGGACAGGCATTTTCTAGGTATATCTTATATTCCAAACTCGTTCGTAATGTTTGTTGCAGCATCCGGAGGCATCTACGAGATTGGACTTTTCTTGCTTTGTTTATTTTGCTGGTTCGAGCTACTGGATTATTCCCCTTTGCACATAACCTCAGGCAAGACACCTTGCCATTTGTTGTTTAATTATTTTTAGCTCATATTTTCATGCATCATTTATTTTCTTTATGCAAAATAAACAGTGATACATGGCATAACCTGTTAGAATTTACTGTTCAGTTTCTTGCTATGTATTATTTCTTACACATTAAACCTAGATTTAAGGGACCACCTTTGTGTGTTGCATTCATGGCCTTGACACGTTGTACCACGAAGTTGTGTGTCGCATGTAGAACACGAAAGTGCGTGATTGGCTGGCCACCAGTACGTACAAGCCGTACGATAGGAATAACCGCTAATAGAGGTTGCATGCTAGTTTGACTTAGCGGTTATAGAGTTAGCATTGGGCGGGAAGAACATGATTGGAAGTTGACTACCACCCTATCTATCGTAGACTCGCTCGCTACTGAGGAACGATAGGTAGACTGTATGCTATAGACTCGCTCGATACTGAGAAATAGTATATGGTGTTGTGACTCGCTACTGAGGTACTGTATTGATATTTTCTTGACTTGACCCGGTAGTCATGCGACCATGAACTGTTCTTAAAACTGCATTCACTTAAAACGGTTAGACTACCCTTATCCGTTAGGTACGAGTACTTTTGGTTTGGGTACTTGTATCTGACCGTGGCTTGGAACAATAACTTGTCGCGGATTAGTTCGTCACATCTTGTCCTTGTTTGGTTGTAGGTGTGACTTACTACTTCGATGAGAAGGTATTGAACCTTGTTGGGGTCCGGATACCATATTGGATTCATAGCATGGGAAGATACGTTACCGTGAATTTGTTTACCATCTTCTGTCCTTGTTTGGTTGGGGGATGGTACGCTCGTTCAGTAGGTGCGTATTGGAACATGTTATAATTCGATTTACTTATTTATTGAGCAATATTTATTCAGTTTATATGGCATGCTATTATGTGTCTTGTTACGTCCCTCTGAGGACCTGGTTGTCTTGTCAGGTGTGTGCTATTGTCTTTCGCAGGTGTTCTAGCTCTAGCCGTGATCTTCGCTATTTCTTCGAGGATGATTGCATTTGGATCGTCTTCGCTTCGCTCGCCACTCATTTCAATTTCTATGTACTTTTTCCTTATTTTGTTGGTAGTGGATTTGTCTCCGCCCAACATATTGTATCAAGACAAATTTATTCTCATTATATGATCTTTTATTCATTTATTCTGTGTGGATGAGATTAGTTATGGTTCTACTGCATTTTACAGCTTATGTATTTATACTAGGCTTCCATATATTGGAGTATACTTCGTATGAATACAGCTGGCATGTCTACGTTCCTTGTCCTACGTATTTTGGGACTGGGGTGTTACATCTTCTACGTGACACAATGAACCCTTGCTAAATGTTATCCTTCTAACATAACCTCCTCACACTTGAACACATTTTACTCCTATGTACACATTGCCATAGCACACACGGGCTATCACTCACTTCACTCTTGTATTCACACACCCTATATGAGACACCCACATACCATATCACACGTTCATGTGACACTCTCAAGTCACACACACACACACATGCCTATATTATATAATGTGTGTATACTATCATATGTATTAAATATATAATGTATGTGTGATAGGTATATAGTAGTCTATATGCCCATGTGTATTCTATATTAGCATTATATAGCTATATCAATATGTGTATCCTATATTAGAGTATATTATATATTAGATGTATTTGACTTGTGTTATGTGTTATGGTTTGGTTTATAGGCATGGAATAGCCTATGGCCTATGGGTGACTTGAATGCCTAGTTGGAATCTAGTTAGACTTGTTTAATCTTGTTAGACCTAGTTGTCACGACCCGCACCCTAGAGTAAGGGCACGAGACGTTGGTACGTCCAGCCTACGCCGCAGTGTCGGCGGTAGAACGCTGTCCTAGGTCACAACAACTAACAATTGAAGGTAATAACAGTTATACTCCCCGAATGGGGGTGACATAACAGAAATATAAACTCAACCACAGCTAAGGTAGAACAGGTAAGATAGATTGATAAGGAAAGATAAAATATGACAAAATCCAGGAAAGAAACATCACAGAGATACAATCCAGAATTCTAAGTGTCTAAAATAATACATCTCAGAATATCTCAAGTCTAATATAGTAATCCAGAATAGTAAAGACAGTCCTAGTCTAAGGGAGTGTCATCTACAGCTAGTGGATCCTGCTGCTGGTCCAAGTCCAGGCACTCGTCTAGTGTAGCACCGTAGTAGGTAGGGCAGAATGCCTCAGCCTCGTCCTCTGTAATATTTCAACAGGTCCAGTCAGGACAGGAGCGAGCACAGTACATCTCAACAAATCATAGCAGGTCAGGATATATAATCATGCTAGAGAGTAAGATACAAGAAACTGAAGAAATATGATAAACATGAAAGACTGTAAATAAATAGCTACAGTATATAGAGAACTGATAGTGTCTAGTAATTCAGAGCACAAGATGGTTATGTAAACGGCACGATGTTATACACGAGTAATCTACAGAGGTTGTACACGAGTAATCTACTAGATTGGATACATAACCACTTCTACTCCCCCGCCCCAATCAATACACAAGGATCTGGCTAAGTTATGTTATTGTACACGAAGGTCATGTGAATACATGATTATACACGATTTCATACGTTTCGTACACGAATGTCACAAATACATGGAGTACACGATGTTCACGATAAAGTGCACGAACACGAAATACCGATGTATTCGCTAAGGGGATAACATCGCCCAACCTGATCCATATAGTACTAATCCGTGTTTCCAACGTGTCAGCATCATGTAAAGTAATCTAAAACAGAAAATATACTCCTAATGCAGGATATGAAATGATCAGAGAATGTACTCGCCTGTAACCGGTGAATCTGAGAGAATATAGACTATCCGAGGAGTGGTATCTGTCTCCTATAGAACAGTACAAGTCACTATGAGTCTACAATGATAATACGATGCAAATTAATGCATTCTACATGAAACTAGGTCAATCTAGACCAAAGTCAACTCTTGGTCAACTCTGGTCAACCCTAAAGTCAAATAGTCTAATCTAGGTCTAACCAGACCATTCTAGGCTATACCATGGCTAATCTACCATAACACATCTACCAAGACATTCTCTATAGCTAACAATACACACATATTGGTATATTGATATAATCTAATTAGAGATCCCATATTGGCTATCTATACATTACCTTATACAACCACATATAGGTAATACATGTACATACATTGCTATATGTAACTAATCTACACAAGTACAACACTATGATATAGAGTACCTACACATAACATCAATGCATATATAGGCATGAAAGAGAGAGACACCCAATGTGTACCAGTGTATGTGTGTGTGAGAGACAAGAGGGCCATGGTGTGAGCTAACAGTGCATTGTGTGGGTGTGTGACTGGGGAGTGATAGTGTGAGTGACAAAACAGTGTTGAGACATGTCACGACCCGCTCCCGAATAATCGAACACGAGTCGGACACGCCCAGCCTTCGTCGTTAGACACGACGAAGTAAGCTGTACCAAACTAGGAAAATCTACCAGATAAACATGAAAATATATAATCACAGCATCTAAGAACGTATCCCATAATGATCACCATAATCCACAATTCTATGTATATAAATGTACGAGTCATCAATAATGAAATGTACATGAATTCTAAAAAACAATATCTAAAAGTAAAACTAACAGTCTAAACCTGAACCTCAAGCTAAGTCATGACCATCCTGCTCAACTAATATCCCGGGCTCTGGCCCATAAGGTAGAATGATAATCCTGCAAGTATACCTGCAACTTATCCAGTCAGGAGTGGAGCAAAGTACAGTTCTAGGTAATGAACAAGACATCATGATATAAAAGTACGAGAAAACATGGAAAGTACAGGAAAGGACAGGTGAATAAGTACATGAAAGAACAGGGTGTGTAAAGTACATGAAAGAACATGGTATGTAAGAACATGATATGTAAGCACATGAAAGAACATGGTATCATGGAATCACAGAAAATAAGTACAAGGTATATCTCCTGAATATGTGTGTATAATATTTGAAATATAACTAAATATGTGACCGGCTAGGGGTAAGCACATGAAAGCACATGAATGGTACGGCCTAGGACCCGCGTGCACGATGCGGGGTCTAAGCTAAATACACCTGAGTTGTTTCTTGGATTTGGTCACATAAATAGTATATGTCTCCACCCCAGGTACAAGTAATAAGAACAAGGAACATGAGCACCAGAAAGTACATGACGTGTTGCAATGTGTCAATCAAGAAAGCACAGGATTTAATGAAATACACAAGACCATAGAATGTACTTGTCTTGCTCCAGGAAAGTACGGGTGAAGATCGGGGCTAGAAGTTCTCATGTATTAATGATGATTTAACAATTGATAAGTCAACAATCTTAAAATAGCTATTTCCTAATCTAGGAAAGTCACTTAACAATTATCCTTAGTTCTAACTAAGATTGAACTAAAAGCTCAGGATACTTGGAACCTGCCATAATTATGTGATGAAATAACTTAACCCAGGTTAGACACTATGGTTGCAAGTTTATAATTATAGTTCACTTCTACAAATAATATTCCTAGAATTTCCAAGGAAAAATATTATATAGCAACAGACAAGGTAATCTAACCTCATGTAAACTTAGCTTAGAAACAAATGAACATGGGTTACATCAAGCTTGAGGATTTAAAACCAACTTCTATAATATTTATCCCACAAAGAACTCAAATAGGGTTTCATTCCTAGTGTAACCATACTTTCATTGAGTTCAGATTTTAGGTTCAACAGAAATGAACCCTCATTGTACAGAATTCAGGTTGTATTAGGTTAACTAAGGTTGGTCTCAGGTTAAATCTGAGATCCCCCTCAGATTTTCATGGAGCAGAGCACTTGGGTGAGTCACCACTGAACTGAGATTTCCAGTTTCAACAATAACTTAGCATGTAAGCCCTACAGTTAAAACAGATGAACCCATATTGCTATGCAGCTCAGTGCAATAGGCTGTCTCCACATAGCCACATGAATTCTTCAGTTTAGATAACTCTCTTAAGTTCACAAATGAATCAAAACAGGGATACAACTCAGTTCAATGAATTGAACTAACTGCATATGAGTTAGGTTACTAATCTGAGACATTTCTCAGTTTCCATAATTCAAATTCCCCATTCCTCCATAACACATCTGTTCTGAATACAGAGCTAGCCCCTGGCCATAAGCAAAATGATCCCACAGTAAAGTTGCAATTCAAATCCAAACTGAAACTGCTCAGGTACATGTAAATATCAGTTTCACAAATAAAACTTAGGTTCACATGTAATCTCAGATTTTTGAAATGGTTCTCAGATTTACTAAAAACATTGGTAAATATCCCAAGTTCAGATGAAATATAATCTCAAATCAAATGAGACTCTAATCCCAGGTTCACATGAGATATAATCTCAAATCAAATGAGACTCTAATCCCAGGTTCACATGAGATATAATCTCAAATCAAATGAGACTCTAATCCCAGGTTCACATGAGATGAAATTCCAGATTTCACATGAGACTTCGATTTCCATATTCCAAATTCTTCAACATTGCAAAAGTGGTTCAAATCATTCCTAACTACTAGTCTTTGGTGTCTCAGTTAACAGTCCAATACAAGGACTTCCCACAGTCCAATAACAGTTAAATATTGGGACTGATTCAAGTCAGTCATGTGTGTTAGTACACACAGTCTCACATAACAGATAAATTGATGGAAACACAGTTCATGCTTAGCCAAAGGTTAAAAAATGGTTCTCAGGTTACACTGGAAATCTACATCACAGGTCCAAACTGGACAGAGCAGTGAAGGTTCCAGTTTAGGGACTTAGCCAAAACCTTACACATGATTTCAGGCTACTACTTGCACAATCATTAAATCAAGCAAGACTTCTATATTTCAAAACCTTTATTCATAAAGCCCAGCCATCTGTAATTAATTTCCAGGTCCTACAATTCCTTACTGAACCAGCATGGTACACATAGGAATTGAATCAAATAGACATAAGGGTGGTTCTCCAATTAATGAAATAACCAGTCATGAAATCTTAGGTTGGATGTCAACTCTGGCAGATGTTCCCAGGTACTGAATCCAATCTCAGGTTCCATGAACAGAGAAATAAATGAGCTATAACAGCACATGAGACCACAGGTTCATTCATTAAATCAATTACCTAAGTTTCTAAACTACCTTGATCTCACAAATCATTACCCAGGCATACTTACTGATATACAAGTTGAAGCAAAATTAACTGGCAGTAGCCTAAGGAAAAGTCCCCATGATCTGTGATGTCATTCATATGATATCCCCCGCTAATCTATACCCAAAACTCCAATTGAATTTAGCAGTTCACACAAGCTTACAGAGATTTTATTAAACTTCAGTTGTTAGATAATAAGTTCAACTACAATGCACCATATCATGGAATCAGTCCCAAGTGTTGCATTCACAGGTTCAATTAAAAATTCCCTCTGATTGCAATGGACTTCCTATTACTCATAGATCAGACAGTCTGATCAATCAAACAAGTAAGAATAACAGATCACACTCACCTAGAATTAAGTCCGGAATTGGAACCGAGTTCGGTTGACTGATTGAGGCCGATCGGAAATTGTTGCTGAAATTTCAACATCACAGAAGGAGGATTGAATCCACAAATACTCACTCGATTATACTTAAGAAGGTTGATGGATGAACTTACCAAACTCCACTCGATCTGGTCAAAAATGAAGGAAACGATCGACTCCGCAGAAGCCGATCTGGATTTGGTCGAAAATTCAATAAATACTTTGTGCGGAAATTAAGAAGGAAAACAAGAACAGGGAAGGTCGGAAAGCTCACCAGAAAACTCATCGAAAATTCGAGCACACGGAAGTTGATTGCCCCGTCGTCAAAGAGAACACGAGACGTCGAGATGTACGTCACCACCGCAGTTGAGTCATCCTGGAAGAACGTCGTCGGAGAAGAACTCGTCTAAGATGATCTGGCCGTCACTGTGAGGACGAACACCGTCGTCAAGGAAGCCCACATGGAGAAGAAACTCGATCGCCGGCCTGGACCGTTGGTGGAAGGAAATCTCGCCGAGGGAGCTCTGCTTCAACCGCCGGAGTGAGGAGTCAGCACCATCGAGTCAGGGAAAGAAACTAGGGTTTGGGATTTCTGAGCTGAAGAGAAAGGAAAAAAAAATGTCTGAGAAAATGGGGCTCTCTTCCTCAGCCAATATTATAAAGATGCACATTTGCATCTAAGCCCCTCCGCCAGAAAAATTTGCAACTAGGTCCCCCACCACACAAATATTTCACATAAATCCTTCCCCTTTTTATTAATTGCATAAACCACCCAAAATTCTGTTAGATAGGTTGCTGCAAGTTGTTAGGGAGTGGGGACCACTCCAAATAAATTTGAAAATTAGTTATTGGCTAATATTTCAAGTTCCCTCCAAAAGCAATCATGAAATATTTATAAAAAAATAATTAATCACAAACTATTATTATTCTAAATGGTTTAAAATCAACTTGTTATTATTTAGTAGCTAAAATATTTTCCAAGAATAGAAAGGTGGAGTTACAAATTCTCTCCCCCTTAAAATAATTTCGTCTTCGAAATTCGAGAGACAATCAAAACAAATCACAATTAATTGTTTTAACTCCAGTCATTTATTGAAAATTTTGGAACACAAATACAATCAAGCAACAAACTAGGATAGCGCTCCAGCATTTCATCCTCACGCCCCCATGTGGACTCTTCCGGAGAGTGGTGTCTCCACATGACGCGGATAAGTGGAAAAGTCTGGTTCCGCAAGCGCTTCTCTTTCCGATCAAGGATCTCCACTGGCTGCTCCTCATAGGTCAAGCTCGGACCCACTTCTAGCTCCAAAAAGTCCACCACATGGCTCGGGTTCGGAATGTAGCGTCGAAGGTGGAACACGTGGAAAGCGTCGTGCACTCCCTCCAAGCTGGCTGGAAGCGCTAGTTGATATGCCACCTTGCCAATTTGTGTCGTCACGTCGAAAGGCCTCGATGATTCCCGGACTGAGCTTCCCGCTCTGCCGAGACGAAAGACGCCTCGGGTCGGTGAAATCTTCATGAACACTTTATCCCCAACTGCGAACTCCAGTGGCCGTCTGCTGCTGTCCGCCCAATGCTTTCACCGATCTTGTGCAACTCTGAGACGCTCTCTGAGCTTGAGACCCTGTAAGATAATTACGCACAAGATGTTGGGATAACACGATCTAACAATGATCAAGAATCAAATAGGCACGAGATAGAATGAAGTTTCAATTACAACTTAGAGGAATAAAATCATGAAAACACAACTATTAAATACGATCAAAAATCGATAGTTTAACACCAGTGGACTAGGACAAGATAGGAAAATCATGGTCAGATAGACATGATTTAAGATTGAGTTTAGACAAGACATGAATGAAGTATGGAATTAGAATCTGGCAATGTATAATTTGAGGAAATTTAATGATCTAACGATAAAATACTAGAAGGTAATTAGCAAGGGTTGATTTGAGGAACGTACAAAATACTCAGGAGATATTAGTATCAAATCAGGTGAACATACAAGGATTTGTGATTCTCAAAAACCAATAATCATATGAGAAGGAAATATAGTCTCCAGAATATCCAAGAACATGTTGGTATCTGAAATCACTTTGCTTAGAATCCCTACCCCGCCAGTATGTATCTGACTGCGGTGGACTTTCGGCTCCGTGACTCAAAAATCAATATGTCTCCGAATACTCTATCAACCTTATCCATTTTCCAACAATCATTGACGAAACAACCCAAGAGGTCAAGATATGAAGAATATGACAAGTCTCGACAATACTCGAAAACCTATGGATGTCTGAAATCACTTCAACTTAGAGTTCCTACCTCGCCAGTGCGCTACTGGCTGCAGTGAACCCTCAGCCTCCATAATCTAGCTAATGGCTGCAGCGCGCAGCTGTCATGTCATAGTAGGTCATCGAATAGCCTCTCGACTTTATCCCTAGGAATTTCAAAAGAGTTTCAAGGAATTCAAAATAAGTTTCAATAGTCCAAGTCACGAAAATAGTGAAATTACCTGACTGTTTGAATACAAGGATTTATTAGGTACTAAGAGACGACAAGGGATCCAATCAGTGAATACAAAAGGACAACCAGGAAGATTTAAAATTTCAGACAGGGAGCGAAGTTTCAAATTATAACAGAATTTCAACTGATATCTGGAATGGTAACAAGATTTAGTACATGGACTTAATCCCAGATAGGTAGCAAAATCTCAAGGTGATATAAAAGCAAGATACCAGATAGGAAACAAAGTCTCAAAATAATAACCAAAATCCTTCTTCATGAATCAATGCATAACAAACTCACGAATAACGAAATCTCAAACACTACCTCGAATGGAAAGGAATTTCAAAACAATCTTAGATAAGAAATCAATTATCAACAAAGTCACGAATAGAACACAAAATCTCGAATAGAAATCTCAAATAGAAAGCTAGGTTACGAAGAGTGAATGGAAAGCATGTATCATTTAGTGAATGGAATACAAGGTGTTGGATTGTAAAATATGAGACAAGCAAATCTCAATTAAGTTTGAAACAAAACTGCAGATAAAGACAATCTCAAATAAATATAAAATCAAGAATAGGAAGTAGAATCCCAAACAAGCATCAATAGAAGCGAAGGTTCAAGCAAGGTTTCAAGATGATATTTTGAGTAGGAATAATTCTCGAATAGTACACAGTTCAAATAGGAACAAAATTTCAAATAGAAAACAAAGTCATGAAAAATGTATATAAAAACATGGTATTAAATAGCGGATACGAAACAAGTGAAATCTCAAAATATGAGGCAAGATCAACAAGATCGTGAATAGAACGAAAAACAATTCACGAATGAGAAATAAAATCTCATAGGGAACGAGGCAAATTTTCAAGATAGAAAACGAAATGTGCAAATAAAATCTCGAATAGAAGCAAGATTCAAACAAGGTTTTGAATGGCATAAGTTTGAATAGGAATGTAATTCCGAAGTAAAGTCTTAAATATCAACAGAGTCTGAATAGGGAACAAAATTCGAGTAGAACCAAATCTTGAATTAGGAAACGACGCCATAGGAAATAAGTTATCGAGTAGGAAGAAAACCTTGAATAAGAGCAGAGTTACGAACAAGAATGGAAACAACTTTCCAAATACACCTCGAATAGCGACCAAGGTTTCAGAAGAGGAAAAAAAATCTAATAATCCTTAAATAGGAAACAAGGACGTTTTTAAGAAATAATCTAGGTGCAAGAGAAATCTGAGGAAAAACTGGATTATGAATCATGATCCATGGTTTTCTCCAACCATGCAAAAGAGTCTTCTGTCTTCAGTCTATCTTCAGTATTCTTCCGGGACTGGAATCTCTTCAACCTTCTTCAACTGTCCTGTCGTAGGCCGGTCCTTGCGGTAGTGCTCCATGTGGTTGCTGATTCTGAAAAGGTGGTTCCCTTTTGCTGTAGTCTAATGCTCCTCACGCTTGTTCTCGGGCAGTGTGATCAACGTTCTCCAACAGTCCTTGACTTGGTGGGCAGGCGATCCGTAGTACAGTATAGCCTCCATCTTTTGCGGCACTCTTCATAGTGGCATCCTGAGAGGTGGCAGAAATTATAAATGATCATCGGCTGGATCTGAATCTGGATCTCCCGCTGGGGCTGAAGTACAGGGCTCTGGCAGGAATATATGGCTGTTGGCGTGCTGGCTGCTGAGATCTGCTCCTAATGATGCGACTGGTGATGTGACCGAAGAAACGCTGACTGAGTGTTGTGATGCTTTGCGGGTCCAGGGTAGTTGTTGTCTTTGTTATAAATCTTCATGTTCCTTCTGAGCTTCAGTTTTTCGTTGTGTCCTATTATCTGTGCTACATTCTGGATCTCTTGGCAGGTGGCTCTAATCTTCAGAGAAGTCGGGTCCTCAGAAACTTGGATGATCTTCAGTGGTAACTCCAGGTTCTCGATCTGCTCCTTGGTGTAAGATATGCGCTCGGTGTCGGAAAAATCCAAGTGACTGAGAGTCTGGAAATCAGAAGTCCTTCCTGGCTCGGAGAGTGTATCCACAAGTCTGACTTGGAAAGGGTGGCCTGCTTCCTCTGGTTGTCAAGGGACTCTTCAGACGTCTCCCTCAACTACGTACTACCCATGGGGATAATAGAGTGATAGAAGGTAGTGGAAGCTCGGAAACGTCAAGTGCAGGTGAATTGACAGTTCTGGTGTCGTATGCTTTTGAACTATCTGCAAAACAGAAAACTGTTAAAATAACCTAGACCTACATACAACAAGTGTTTATAGAATACTAAAATACCTGATACACCTGATATACCCTTATTTTCCAATTTTTCCTATGCTGTGATCAAGTTTCCCTAGTTATTCAAGTCCCCCAATAGTACTCAAATACCTAGGTACCATTAGGATAGACCTGCATGGGCCACCACTAAAAACATGTCACGACCCGCTCCCGAATAATCGGACACGAGTCGGACACGCCCAGCCTTCGTCGTTAGACACGACGAAGTAAGCTGTACCAAACTAGGAAAATCTACCAGATAAACATGAAAATATATAATCACAGCATCTAAGAACGTATCCCATAATGATCACCATAATCCACAATTCTATGTATGTAAATGTACGAGTCATCAATAATGAAATGTACATGAATTCTAAAAAACAATATCTAAAAGTAAAACTAACAGTCTAAACCTGAACCTCAAGCTAAGTCATGACCATCCTGCTCAACTAATATCCCGGGCTCTGGCCCATAAGGTAGAATGATAATCCTGCAAGTATACCTGCAACTTATCCAGTCAGGAGCGGAGCAAAGTACAGTTCTAGGTAATGAACAAGACATCATGATATGAAAGTACAAGAAAACATGGAAAGTACAGGAAAGAACATATGAATAAGTACATGAAAGAACAGGGTGTGTAAAGTACATGAAAGAACATGGTATGTAAGAACATGATATGTAAGCACATGAAAGAACATGGTATCATGGAATCACAGAAAATAAGTACAAGGTATATCTCCTGAATATGTGTGTACAATATTTAAAATATAACTAAATATATGACCGGCTAGGGGTAAGCACATGAAAGCACATGAATGGTACGGCTTAGGACCCGCGTGCACGATGCGGGGTCTAAGCTAAACACACCTGAGTTGTTTCTTGGGTTTGGTCACATAAATAGTATATTTCTCCACCCCAGGTACAAGTAATAAGAACAAGGAACATGAGCACCAGAAAGTACATGACGTGTTGCAATGTGTCAATCAAGAAAACACAGGATTTAATGAAATACACAAGACCATAGAATGTACTTGCCTTGCTCCAGGAAAGTACGGATGAAGATCGGGACTAGAAGTTCTCCTGTATTAATGATGATTTAACAATTGATAAGTCAACAATCTTAAAATACCTATTTCCTAATCTAGGAAAGTCACTAAACAATTATCCTTAGTTCTAACTAAGATTGAACTAAAAGCTCAGGATACTTTGAACCTGCCATAATTATGTGATGAAATAACTTAACCCAGGTTAGACACTATGGTTGCAAGTTTATAATTATAGTTCACTTCTACAAATAATATTCCTAGAATTTCCAAGGAAAAATATTAGCAACAGACAAGGTAATCTAACCTCATGTAAACTTAGCTTAGAAACAAATGAACATGGGTTACATCAAGCTTGAGGATTTAAAACCAACTTCTATAATATTTATCCCACAAAGAACTCAAATAGGGTTTCATTCCTAGTGTAACCATACTTTCATTGAGTTCAAATTTTAGGTTCAACAGAAATGAACCCTCATTGCACAGAATTCAGGTTGTATTAGGTTAACTAAGGTTGGTCTCAGGTTAAATCTGAGATCCCCCTCAGATTTTCATGGAGCAGAGCACTTGGGTGAGTCACCACTGAACTGAGATTTCCAGTTTCAACAATAACTTAGCATGTAAGCCCTACAGTTAAAACAGATGAACCCATATTGCTATGCAGCTCAGTGCAATAGGCTGTCTCCACATAGCCACATGAATTCTTCAGTTTAGATAACTCTCTTAAGTTCACAAATGAATCAAAACAGGGATACAACTCAGTTCAATGAATTGAACTAACTGCATATGAGTTAGGTTACTAATCTGAGACATTTCTCAGTTTCCACAATTCAAATTCCCTATTCCTCCATAACACATCTGTTCTGAATACAGAGCTAGCCCCTGGCCATAAGCAAAATGATCCCACAGTAAAGTTGCAATTCAAATCCAAACTGAAACTGCTCAGGTACATGTAAATATCAGTTTCACAAATAAAACTTAGGTTCACATGTAATCTCAGATTTTCGAAATGGTTCTCAGATTTACTAAAAACATTGGTAAATATCCCAAGTTCAGATGAGATATAATCTCAAATCAAATGAGACTCTAATCCCAGGTTCACATGAGATATAATCTCAAATCAAATGAGACTCTAATCCCAGGTTCACATGAGATATAATCTCAAATCAAATGAGACTCTAATCCCAGGTTCACATGAGATGAAATTCCAGATTTCACATGAGACTTCGATTTCCAGATTCCAAATTCTTCAACATTGCAAAAGTGGTTCAAATCATTCCTAACTACTAGTCTTTGGTGTCTCAGTTAACAGTCCAATACAAGGACTTCCCACAGTCCAATAACAGTTAAATATTAGGACTGATTCAAGTCAGTCATGTGTGTTAGTACACACAGTCTCATATAACAGATAAATTGATGGAAACACAGTTCATGCTTAGCCAAAGGTTAAAAAATGGTTCTCAGGTTACACTGGAAATCTACTTCACAGGTCCAAACTGGACAGAGCAGTGAAGGTTCCAGTTTAGGGACTTAGCCAAAACCTTACACATGATTTCAGGCTACTACTTGCACAATCATTAAATCAAGCAAGACTTCTATATTTCAAAACCTTTATTCATAAAGCCCAGCCATCTGTAATTAATTTCCAGGTCCTACAATTCCTTACTGAACCAGCATGGTACACATAGGAATTGAATCAAATAGACATAAGGGTGGTTCTCCAATTAATGAAATAACCAGTCATGAAATCTTAGGTTGGATGTCAACTCTGGTAGATGTTCCCAGGTACTGAATCCAATCTCAGGTTCCATGAACAGAGAAATAAATGAGCTATAACAGCACATGAGACCACAGGTTCATTCATTAAATCAATTACCTAAGTTTCTAAACTACCTTGATCTCACAAATCATTACCCAGGCATACTTACTGATATACAAGTTGAACCAAAATTAACTGGCAGTAGCCTAAGGAAAAGTCCCCATGGTCTGTGATGTCATTCATATGATATCCCCCGCTAATCTATACCCAAAACTCCAATTGAATTTAGCAGTTCACACAAGCTTACAGAGATTTTATTAAACTTCAGCTGTTAGATAATAAGTTCAACTGCAATGCACCATATCATAGAATCAGTCCCAAGTGTTGCATTCACAGGTTCAATTGAAAATTCCCTCTGATTGCAATGGACTTCCTATTACTCATGGATCAGACAGTCTGATCAATCAAACAAGTAAGAATAACAGATCGGACTCACCTAGAATTAAGTCCGGAATTGGAACCGAGTTCGGTTGACTGATTGAGGCCGATCGGAAATTGTTGCTGAAATTTCAACATCACAGAAGGAGGATTGAATCCACAAATACTCACTCGATTATACTTAAGAAGGTTGATGGATGAACTTACCAAACTCCACTCGATCTGGTCAAAAATTAAGAAAATGATCGACTCCGCAGAAGCCGATTTCGATTTGGTCGAAAATTCAATAAATACTTTGTGCGGAAATTAAGAAGGAAAACAAGAACAGGGAAGGTCGGAAAGCTCACCAGAAAACTCATCGGAAATTCGAGCACACGAAAGTTGATTGCCCCGTCGTCAAAGAGAACACGAGACGTCGAGATGTACGTCACCACCGCAGTTGAGTCGTCCTGGAAGAACGTCGTCGGAGAAGAACTCGTCGAAGAAGATCTGGCCGTCACTGTAAGGACGAACACCGTCGTCGAGGAAGCCCGCATGGAGAAGAAACTCGATCGCCGGCCTGGACCGTTGGTGGAAGATAATCTCGCCGAGGGAGCTCTGCTTCAACCGCCGGAGTGAGGAGTCAGCGCCATCGAGTCAGGGAAAGAAACTAGGGTTTGGGATTTCTGAGCTGAAGAGAAAGAAAAAAAAAATGTCTGAGAAAATGGGGCTCTCTTCCTCAGCCAATATTATAAAGATGCACATTTGCATCTAAGCCCCTCCGCTAGAAAAATTTGCAACTAGGTCCCCCACCACACAAATATTTCACATAAATCCTCCCCCTTTTCATTAATTACATAAACCACCCAAAATTCTGTTAGATAGGTTGCTGCAAGTTGTTAGAGAGTGGGGACCACTCCAAATAAATTTAAAAATTAGTTATTGGCTAATATTTCAAGTTCCCTCCAAAAGCAATCATGAAATATTTATAAAAAAATAATTAATCACAAACTATTATTATTCTAAATGGTTTAAAATCAACTTGTTATTATTTAGTAGCTAAAATATTTTCCAAGAATAGAAAGGTGGAGTTACAAGACAAACAAGCCTCCAACCCAACCCAAATAGCACATGAACAGTCCAAACAATTACTAATAAACCCACTACCTTTCCAGTTATCAGTCCACAGTTCAACAAATATGAAACTGGAAACAACCTTTCTAAATCAAGTTAATACAACATAGGCAACCAATGAAAATGAATCATTTAAGTGACAGTCCAAACAGGAAGCTGATATCCCGGGTTATGAAGAGCAATTAATATGAAATGAATTCCGGTTTACAATCAACTTAACAGTTAAAACAGCAAGTTGTTAATGGAAAAATAATCTGGGAATTAGCTCAGGTTTTTGAACCCTTCTCAGGTTTGAGAATGAGTCTCAAACTCATGGATAAATCCCAGGTTACACATAGCAGTCAAATGACAGTCCATAGGAATAGGAAAAACTGAACTCTCTGGTTAATGCCTAACAGAAATCAAACAGTTTATTCAAAGAAGGGAAAACAATTCACAAACTAGACAATATAGTTAAACTATTCCCAGGTTGTTAGAAGCATTCAAACCCAGGAATGCAATTTAATTCTCAGGTTTTTACTAACCCAATCAATACTCAATGCATTCCCAGGTTTTACAGTTAACACATTTCAGAACTAAACTTCAGATTTCAGTGAACAAAGAATCAGTGAGCAACAACTCATATCAGTTTACAATCAATCTAAATGGTTTTAAACTAATCTCAGTTCAACATGACAGAGAACTATTCAGTTAAAAATAGTTAAACCAACTTGAACACTAAATCCTATTCTACACATTCCAAAAGCCAACATTAATTTGAATTACTTAGCTAACATTGTATGTAACATGTAGGGATCAAAATCAAGTGTAAACACAACACAATAGGGAATTAAAAATGGTTTGGAAAACTGGAACAGGAGTATCAGAACTATGTATTAGGAATGACCAGAACCCATGTTCAAATTTCTATTCCTCAACCAAAACCAAAGTTAATCATGTAATAATTATAATAGAGGTTAAAACGTGATATTTAGGATCTATTTAATCATTAAAACATAATTTAAAAACATTTAAAAATGATTAACATCAGAATACAAATCCAGAATTACTTAGCTAACATTGTATGCTACAGTGCCGCGCGCACGCCCCCGCACCCGCGTGTTCCCGTGTCCCCCACGACTCGACACGACACACAAATCACCATACGACACTGGAAACCCTTAAGCAATACCCAGGACTAATTTCCTGTTCAAATAGAATCCAAAATCTCGACTGGAATGTCCTTTGAGACATTTCGTCGAACACCCTAAGCTAACCCCTGATACGTGTCCGATACGGACACGAAATGGGTCCAAAACCTAGGGTTGGCCTATCCTACTGTTAGGTGAGGGCTAGGACATCCCTAAAATGATTTTTAATAGAACTTAGGAGCAATAGATTGGATTATACCTATATGTGTACAAGCTCTTAAAAAGCCTCAATGAGAATGATTCCTCAAACCACCAAAAGCTCTCCAAATTGATTCCTCCATGTAGAAACTCAATACCAACAGCAAGAACAATGGATTTAGGTCCTATTGCAATTTATTTGAAGGAATTAGGAGAAGAAATGGATTTTCTAAGGATTTACAAAGATGGGGACTCACCTCTTCCAAATGGCAATGTTTCCTAAAGAGGCAACCCTAATTTTAAGAGGATATAAATAGGGGGGCTGACCATAGGGGCTGGTCAGATTTTCTAGGGTTAGGGCATGGTTCAATGGGTGTGGGCTATGGGCCATTAAGCCTATTAGTCATAAATGACTTGTGCTTTCACAAGCCATTACTTAATCAATCTAGCCCCTAATTTCACCAAACTAATCCCAATGAGTTAATCCTCATGAACTTAAGTCAACCTAGGTTCTCAAATCCTAATCACTTAGTCATGACCTAGGTTAGCCACTGGTTAGTCTACAAGGTCAACATAAGTCAAAGTCACTAAAACACCAAAATCAATTATTCTAAAAATCACTTAAAAATCACATTAATTTTAAATAATAATAATAATTCAAATTAAATTCTAAAATTTTGAAAATGACCAAAATATCCTTAAGCTAGAAAAGTGGTAGTGACAAATCTATCCCCCTTAAAATAATTTCGTCCTCAAAATTTAAAGGCGAAACTAACTGCTAAGAAGGATAGAAAAATATACCGCAAGGTCCAAAAAGATAGGGGTACCGCTCGCGCATCTCATCCTCCCGCTCCCAGGTAGACTCTCCTGGAGAATGATGCCTCCATGCGACGCGTACCAAGGGTATCACCTGGTTCCTCAATACCTTCCCCCGGCGATCCAGAATCTCTACAGACTGCTCTGGATAACTAAGAGTAGGTCCAACCTCTATCTCCGAGTGATCGAGCACATGGCTAGGGTCAGCCACGTACCGTCTCAACTGTGATACGTGGAATACGTTGTGGACGCCCACTAGTACAGGTGGCAAGTCTAGCCTGTATGCCACATCACCGACTCTCCCGCTGATAACGAAAGGGCCGATGAAGCGCGGGCTAAGCTTTCCACCTCCACAAAAACGTATCGTACCACGAGTCGGAGATATCCGCAGAAAAACTATGTCTCCCACCTAATCATAAGCAAGGTCTCAAGTTACTAAAAATCAAACATGATCAATCAAACAAAACAAAAGACAACCTACTTCTAATCCTACTTCTAAATCTGTACCTCAAACTCTAGCGGCCTCCGGTGGCTATCGGCCCAGTGCCGATGTCTGTCCTGCGCCACGCGAAGTCTGTCCCTGATGAGCTTCACCTTCTCGGCTGCATCAACAACCATCTCTGGTCCCAGTAAAGCTCGCTCTCCAACATTATCCCAAGATAAGGGTGTACGACACCTACGCCCGTACAGAGCCTCAAACGGTGACATCTCAATGCTGGCCTGATAACTGTTGTTATAAACAAACTCTACTAAATGCAGGTGATCCTCCCAGGAACCTCCAAAATCTAGGACGCACGTCCGCAGCATATCCTCAAGGGTCTGAATAGTCCTCTCTGACTGTCCGTCCGTCTGGGGGTGGTATGCGGTATTAAACTTGAGCTGAGTGTCCAAGCTAGTCTGCAGACTCCTCCAAAAATGGGAAGTAAAGCGACTATCTCGATCTGAGACTATGCTGATGGGAACTCCATGAATCCTGATTATCTGTCTCATATACAACTCCGCGAGCCTCTCTGTAGACGTACCCACCTTGAATGGCAAGAAGTGGGCCGATTTGGTCAACCTGTCAACGATGACCCAAATCGCGTCTTTTTCTCCTGGTGTACGCGACAACCCCGATACAATATCCATGGTAATATGTTCCCACTTCCACTCTGGAATAGGCAACGGCTGCAACAATCCTCCGGGCCTCTGCCTCTCTGCCTTGACCTGCTGACAGATCAAGCACCTAGCTACGAAGTGGGACACCTCCCTCTTCATCTCGTACCACCAGACATGCTCTCGCAGATCCCTGTACATCTTGTTGGCACCAGGATGTATAAAGTACTGCGATCTGTGAGCCTCCTGTATAATCTGCTCTCTGAGCTCCCCGTTAGGCACACATAACCGGGAACCGTGCCTCAGGACACCATCCTCTGCAAGTGAGAACTCAACATCTTTCACTCCTGCACTGATCTACTCTCGGATACACCGCAGAGCCACATCATCAAACTGTATCGCCTTGATCCTGTCCATCAAGTCCGACTGTATCTGAAGGCCCCATAACTGTATCTGTACCCCTGGCACAATCACCTCAATCCCAAGGCACTCCAAATCTGCAAGCAGGTACCGATCCATAGTCAAACACATGGCTGTCGGATACCTACTCAAGGCATCGACAACCACATTAGCCTTCTCCGGGTGATACTGAAGTGCGATGTCAAAGTCCTTCATCAGCTCAAGCCACCTGTGCTGTCTCATGTTGAGCTCCTTCTGTGTAAACACATACTTTAAGCTCTTGTGATCTGTGAAAATCTCCACCCTCTTGCCATACAGATAGTGCTTCCATAACTTCAAAGCAAAAATCACCGCCGCCAGCTCTAGGTCATTAGTAGGGTAGTTCTTCTCATGGAGACGCAATTGCCTGGAAGCATAGGCAATCACCTTCCTATGCTGCTGCAACATGCAACCCAGCCCCTTTCCTGAAGCATCACTATAAATAGTGAATCCACCTGATCTTGAAGGCAATGTCAGAATCGGAGCTGTCGTAAGCCGCTTCTTCAACTCATCGAAAGCTGCCTGACACTCCTCTGACCAAACAAACTCAGTATCCTTCCGGGTCAACCGTGTCAACGGCTCTGCAACCCGGGAGAAATTCTGCACAAATCTCCTATAGTATCCTGCCAGCCCCAGGAAACTCCTGATCTCTGCCACTGAAGTCGGTGCTGTCCAAGCCTCAACTGCTACAATCTTCTTGGGGTCAACTGAGATACCATCTCCAGTCACCACATGCCCCAAGAAGTCCACCTGGTCCAAAAAAAACTCACACTTGGAGAGTTTCCCAAAAAGCTGCTCCCGCCTGAGAGTCTCTAGCACTATCCGCAGATGCTCCTCGTGCTCCTCCTCTGTCTTGGAATATATCAAGATATCATCAATGAACACCACCACGAACTTGTCCAAGTACTGGTGAAACACCTTGTTCATTAGATTCATAAACACTGCTGGTGCATGGGTTAGCCCAAACGGCATAACTAAAAACTCAAACTGCCCGTACCGCATCCTTAAAGCGGTATTAGGAATATCCTCCCTTTTCACCTTCACCTGGTGATAACCCGACCTCAAATCAATCTTGGAGAACACCCGAGCTCCGCTCAACTGATCAAACAGATCATCGATCCACGGCAGTGGGTATCTGTTCTTGATTGTCAGGTTGTTAAGTGCCCTGTAGTCGATACACATCCGTACCGACCCATCCTTCTTGGGTACGAAGAGTACCGGTGCACCCCAAGGTGAAAAACTCGAGCAAATGAAGCCCTTGTCCTGCAGCTCGTCCACGTGCTTCTTCAGCTCCACTAACTCGCTGTTGTTCACTCGATAGACATGCTGGAAGATCGGTTCCGCGCCGAAAACCAAGTCTATCGAGAACTCTACATCTCTGTCCGGTGGAAGCCCTGGCAACTCCTCTGGAAACACGTCCATAAACTCTGCGATCAAGGGATGCGGAGCCACCTGCTCCTCGACTGATGCTCCATAGAAGACTCCGCCGTCCTGTTCTGCCTGCCATCGGGTATACTCAAACTCTGGCTCTCCTGGTGCCCCGAACAAAACTCTACCCCCACGGCAATCAATGCGGGCGTGGTGTCTACTCAGCCAGTCCATACCTAATACAATGTCGTAGTTCGGTAATGGCATGACTAGTAGACATACCCCCAACTTTCGGCCTCCCAAAATGACACTCCGCCCTCTGCAAACATCACTCACGAGGATGACCCCACCCCCGGTCGTGATCTTGCAGGTCCTAGGCAATGATTCAGAAACCAAACTGTGTCTAATAGCATACGATACAGACACAAAGCTGTGGGAAGCCCCGAAATCAAAGAGTGCAAATGCTGGAAGGGAGTCGAGAAGAACCGAACCTGCTATCAGCTCTCCGATGGCCTCGGCATCCTCAGCTGCCATGGCGAAAGCTCGCCCCTGCTGTCCACCCTGTGCCTGCTGCTGATGCTGATGAAACCTCTGCTGCTGGATCTGCAGGGCTGGTCCCCGCTGCTGGCCTGCTGGAGCCCTGGCTGCCCCAGCTCCTCCTCCTTCTAGTACCGGATGCATCGACGCAATTGAACACTCTCGCATCTGATGGTCCGCTGACCCACACATCAAGCATCTCCCGAGCCTCTTCCTGCACTCGTCCCACTTGTGTCTAGGCTTCTTGTAGAAGGTACAACTAATAGTCTGCTGCCTGGGTGCCTGCTGCCCCCTCTGATGCTGGTGCTGCACCTGCTGGAAGGGTGCACGGCCCTGCTGCTGAAACTGCTGAGCTGGCCTCTGCTGCTGAAACTATTGCTGTAAGTGAGGCCTCTTGGCCTGCCCCTGACTGCTACTGCCACTCTGGAAGTCACGACCCCTCTTCAGCTTCAGCCCTAGGTCGTCCTTCGCCGCCATGGCCCCAGAAAATATCTCAGCAAAAATGGCATTCCGGTCGCTCTTAGTCAGCGACCGAATCTCTCTAATCAGACCTCGGCGAAACTTCCTCGCCTTCGTCTTCTCAGTCAAATCATCTATGGACCGGGCCAGTCTGCAGAACTCTCCAACGTACTCAGCCACCGTCTGGTTCCCCTGAGCCAGAGCCTCGAACTGTGCCTCGATACCTCCCAAGGCAACATCAGGAAAGAACTGCTCCTTAAACAGCTCCTTGAAGTGGGCCCAAGTCTGGCCCTCAACTCCCACTCTGGGATCTATTTGGTACCATGCACGGGCTACATCCTGTATCTGGCTGCCCGCTGCCTCGATCTGGAGTCGATTTGGTATCTCTGCTAGTCGAAAGATCTCCTCAATATGCTCTATCCAGTCGTCTGTAATGTGGATGCCCTCTGTGCCGAAGAACTCCTGAGGATGCATCTTGTGGAAGTCCTGAATGTCCTTCTCCCTCCGACGGAGCTGCTGCTGGGCCCTCTGAGCTGTGATCATCTCGACTGTAGTACGAACCAGCTGGTGTGCCTCATCGATCCCCTGTCGAAAATCGGTAGCCTGCCTCATCTGCTGTTGCTGGTGTGACTCCAGAATCCTCTCCACGAAGAAGAAGAGATGGGCAGCATCTACCATCCCCGCAGGCGGAGGCTCTGCATGGGAAGGATCTCTGGAATCACAACTGGCCTCCTGACTGCTGGAGGTGCTCCTCCAAAAGTGGCAGAAACTCCCACTCCTGAGGGCTGCACTGGCTCTGTGGCACCGGGAGCTGGATGCTGGACACGAGAGGTGGCAGACCCCTCTCCAGCCTCTCCCGTCACGGGGTGATACGATCGCGTCTCAACCATCCTGGAGACACAGATCAACCAAGAAGCAATTACTGAGAATGAGTCAAAAAATCAAAGGAGGACAATTTAAATTTCTAAGGAAGACAATAAGCAGCAAAATAGATATACGGAATCTGATAAGGAATTTTCCTAGTGTGATTGAATACCTTCAAAAAAAATATGCTAATTTCTACTGCAGGCTGCAGCGATATTCTAGTCCGAATACCACTACATTTCCAACCTAGACCTGTATGGGCCACCACTAAAAATGTGTCACGACCCACACCCTAGAGTAAGGGCACGAGACGTGGGTACGTCCATCCTACACCGCAATGTCGACGGTAGAACGCTATCCTAGGTCACAACAACTAAAAATTGAAGGTAATAACAGTTACACTCCCCGAATGGGGGTGACATAACAGAAATATAAACTCAACCACAGCTAAGGTAGAACAGGTAAGATAGATTGATAATGAAAGATAAAATATGACGAAATCCAGGAAAGAAATATCACAGAGATACAATCCAGAATTCTAAGTGTCTAAAATAATACATCTCAGAATATCTCAAGTCTAATACAGTAATCCAGAATAGTAAAGACAGTCCTAGTCTAAGGGAGTGTCATCTACAGCTAGTGGATCCTGCTGCTGGTCCAAGTCCAGACACTCGTCTAGTGTAGCACTGTAGTAGGTAGGGCATAACGCCTCAGCCTCGTCCTCTGTAATATTTCAACAGGTCCAGTCAGGACAGGAGCGAGCACAGTACATTTCAACAAATCATAGCAGGTCAGGATATATAATCATGCTATAGAGTAAGATACAAGAAACTGAAAAAATATGATAAAAAGGAAAGACTGTAAATAAATAGCTACAGTATATAGAGAACTGATAGTGTCTAGTGATTCAGAGCACAAGATGGTTATGTAAACGGCACGTTGTTATACACGAGTAATCTACAGATGTTGTACACGAGTAATCTACTAGATTGGATACATAACCACTTCTACTCCCCCGCCCCAATCAATACACAAGGATATGGCTAAGTTACGTTATTGTACACGAAGGTCATGTGAATACATGATTATACACGATTTCACACGCTTCGTATACGAATATCACAAATACAAGGAGTACACGATGTTCACGATAAAGTACACGAACACGAAATACCCGATGTATCCGCTAAGGGGATAACATCGCCCAACAAGATCCATATAGTACTAATCCGTGTTTCCAACGTGTCAGCATCATGTAAAGTAATCTAAAACAGGAAATATACTCCTAATGCAGGATATGAAATGATCAGAGAATGTACTCGCCTATAACCGGTGAATCTAAGAGAATATAGACTGTCCGAGGAGTGGTGTCTGTCTCCTATAGAACAGTACAAGTCATTATGAGTCTACAATAATAATACGATGCAAATTAATGCATTCTACATGAAACTAGGTCAATCTAGACCAAAGTCAACTCTTGGTCAACCCTAAAGTCAAATAGTCTAATCTAGGTCTAACCAAACCATTCTAGGCTATACCACGGCTAATCTACCATAACACATCTACCAAGACATTCTCTATAGCTAACAATACACACATATTGGTATATTGATATAATCTAATTAGAGATCCCATATTGGCTATCTATACATTACCCTATACAACCACATATAGGTAATACATGTACACACATTGCTATATGTAACTAATCTACACAAGTACAATACTATGATATAGAGTACATACACATAACATCAATGCATATATAGGCATAAAAGAGAGAGGCACCCAATGTGTACCAGTGTATGTGTGTGTGAGAGACTAGAGGGCCATGGTGTGAGCTAACAGTGCATTGTGTGGGTGTGTGACTGGGGAGTGATAGTGTGAGTGACAAAACAGTGTTGAGACAAACAAGCCTCCAACCCAACCCAAATAACACATGAACAGTCCAAACAATTACTAATTAACCCACTACCTTTCCAGTTATCAGTCCACAGTTCAACAAATATGAAATTGGAAACAACCTTTCTAAATCAAGTTAATACAACATAGGCAACCAATGAAAATGAATCATTTAAGTGACAGTCCAAAACAGAAAGCTGATATCCCAGGTTATGAAGAGCAATTAATATGAAATGAATTCAGGTTTACAATCAACTTAACAGTTAAAACACCAAGTTGTTAATGGGAAAATAATCTGGGAATTAGCTCAGGTTTTTGAACCCTTCTCAGGTTTGAGAATGAGTCTCAAACTCATGGATAAATCCCAGGTTACACATAGCAGTCAAATGACAGTCCATAGGAATAGGAAAAACTGAACTCTCTGGTTAATGCAGCTAACAGGAATCAAACAGTTTATTCAAAGAAGGGAAAACAATTCACAAACTAAACAATATAGTTAAACTATTCCCAAGTTGTTAAAAGCATTCAAACCCAGGAATGCAATTTGATTCTCAGGTTTTTACTAACCCAATCAATACTCAATACATTCCCAGGTTTTACAGTTAACACATTTCAGAACTAAACTTCAGATTTCAGTGAACAAAGAATCAGTGAGCAACAACTCATATCAGTTTACAATCAATCTAAATGGTTTTAAACTAATCTCAGTTCAACATGACAGGGAACTATTCAGTTAAAAACAGTTAAACCAACTTGAACACTAAATCCTATTCTGCACATTCCAAAAGCCAACATTAATTTGAATTACTTAGCTAACATGGTATGTAACATGTAGGGATCAAAATCAAGTGTAAACACAACACAATAGGGAATTAAAAATGGTTTGGAAAACTGGAACAGGAGTATCAGAACTATGTATTAGGAATGACCAGAACCCATGTTCAAATTTCTATTCCTCAACCAAAACCTAAGTTAATCATGTAATAATTATAACAGAGGTTAAAACGTGATATTTAGGATCTATTTAATCATTAAAACATAATTTAAAAACATTTAAAAATGATTAACATCAGAATACAAATCCAGAACACTCGACTACACAGTGTATTCTCTGTGCACACGGAATAGCGTGTCCGATACGACACGAGGACTCGTGAAACTTTGCGAGCCTCGTGTCAGACAGTGCCCCTATCACCACGTCAAAAATCTCGTGTCGAGGTGGCGTATTCTGCGCGCAGTAGCCCCCGAGTAGCAGGAGAGCTACAGTGCCGCACGCACACCCCCGCACCCGCGTGTTCCCGTGTCCCCTACGACTCGACACGACACACAAATCACCATACGACACTGGAAACCCTTAAGCAATACCTAGGACTAATTTCCTGTTCAAATAGAATCCAAAATCTCGACTGGAATGTCCTTTGAGATATTTCGTCGAACACCCTAAGCTAACCCCTGATACGTGTCTGATACGGACACGAAATGGGTCCAAAAGACTGGTGGACACCCTAAGCTAACCCCTGACGAGTCCTACCAAAGTGCCATCATCAGGCTCGGCAGGCTGAACTGGCTGGACTGGTGGCTCTCCATCAGAAGGCACGACTCTGGAGGCTACTCCGGAATGCTGGGCTTGATCTCCAGGTTGCTGCTGATCCGTGGGAAGTGCTCCGCCTTGCTGATCGGTAGGACCACGAACAATGTCGCTGAAGAAGACGACATAGGGAAGAATAAGGAAGGACCAGGACAGATCAATGAAACAAGCATGCGATCAGGACAAGAATCCAGGAATTCAGAGGATATAAACAGAGATCAAGGGCGAATACTGATTGAGACATCTATTCGATAAACTCTCACATATCTTGAATTATAAGACCTGCATGGGCCACCACTTAAACCATGTCACGCCCCAGAACCAGAATACTGGAGAGCGGGGGCAGACATAGCCAGCTACGTATATGAAATGGATTCTATCTCGCTATACGGTCACGGCTGTCTAGATACATGAGGGTTTACTACAAGCCAGCAGTCTCTTAAGGTCATGAACAAGCCTATTGTCTCAATCACAAGCAAGTAAGTAAAAGTTACAAGATGTATGATCGTTAAATATACAATAGTAAGGCATCCCAAACATTACATATTCAGCTGATCATGAAGCTAGTCGTTACAAAATATCAGGACTAGCAAGAGTTTAGTCATACATGATCAACCCTAGGATCTGTTAATCATGTTACAGCCCGTAGGCAGACAGTAAGTAAATTGCAATCGAGCTAAACAGGTGCTCGTCGGCTAAACGCCTCAAAAGAATATTTTTATAATAGAGTGGGAGATCAAGAATAAACCCACTCGTTGTCAGGATTCCGTCTAGTGGCCACCATCTGACTGGAAGGTCGGTAGATCCTCTGGAGCTGCTCCAAAATCTGGCCATACAAAACCAGCTGGATCAGACCCCAGAAAGAGCAAGTGCCACAAAGGAAGCTTCACTTAGGAACTAAAATCAGCAATCTGCACAAGAATATAAATAAAAGGGAGAACTGGAAATAAAGAAAATACATCAGGATGATATACGACGAGATAACCATGAAGCTATTCAGATAACCAGGTTACAACCCGTAAACCAAACAAGGACCGGGGTTGTAATCCTTCGTCTGAACAGAACTTAGAATTCTCACCATTTATCGAAGTTCCTCCATGAAGCAAGTTGCACTTGCCCATAAATTAAATTGGAGTTCCTCCATGAAGCAAGTTGCACTTGCCTAGACCTCTCTCTCTCTGTTAGGTGAAGAAGTAAATGGAAAAAGAAGAAGAGGTTAATGAAGAGGGAGAATGAAGAGGGGCTAATAAATAGGGATGGTGGTGGTAGGTAGGGGGTTCACCCCCTGGTTCTTGATGAACCAAGGCAACCAAGCCTAGCCGAACCAAACCAACCCCAAGGAGACCAAGCCAAACCAAACCAAGGAGATATGCAAATACGTAATACAAACACAGGCATTACAACTCTACCCACCTTAAAAGAATTCCGTCCTCGGAATTTAATTAAGAGGCTAGAGAGACAAGAACAAGCTACACTAATCACAAGCAAGCTATACTAGACAATCAATCAAGCAATCAATCATGCAAGCAAGGAATCGAAGGCATGAGGCATAAGAAGGACATTATACCTCACGAGTCAAACAAGTTGGGATATCGCGATCGGATATCATCCTCACGCTCCCACGTTGACTCACCCAGAGAGTGATGACCCCAAGCAACTCGGACTAACTTGATCGTCTTATTCTTGAGGATCTTCTCTCTCCGGTCCAATACAGACACGGGCCGCTCCTCATACGAAAGGTTGGTACCAACAACCAATTATGAATGATCCAGGACGTGGCTCGGGTCTGGGATATACCATCGTAATTGGGATACATGGAACACGTCATGCACCTCGCTTAGCGACGGCAGAAGAGCGAGACGATAGGATATATCTCCTATTCGCTCCAGAATGTCGAACGGTCCTATATACCTAGGACTAAGCTTTCCCTGTACGTCGAAACGAATGACGCCACGGTTAGGCAAAATCCTCAGGAATACATGATCGTCGACCGAAAACTCAAGAGGGCGCCGATGAGAATCGGCCCAATGACGCTGGTGATCTTGGGCAATTCGAAGATGATCTCTGACCCTTCTGACCACTTCAACTGTCTGGGCAATCATTTCTGGACTGAGCATCTGTCTCTCTCCAACATCATCCCAGGCTAACGGGGATCTGCACTTCCTGCCATACAGTACCTCGAACGGTGCCATCTGGATACTGGCCTGGAAACTGTTGTTGTACGAGAATTCCACCAGGTGCAAGTGATCTTCCCACGAATCTCCGAAGTCGAGTGTGCAAGATCTCAACATATCTTCAAGGGTCTGGATTGTGCGCTCCGACTGGCCATCTGTTTGCGGGTGATAGGCTGAACTAAACTGGAGATGAGTCTCCAAACTCACTTGTAAGCTACGCCTAAAGTGCGACATAAATCTTGTATCTCGGTCCGAGGTGATACTGACTGGAATACTGTACAACCTGGCAATATGCCTGAGGTACATCTCTGCTAACTGAGCCGTCGATTGACCAACTCTAAATAGGAGAAAGTGAGCCACCTTCGTGAGACGATCAACTATAACCCAGATAGCATCTTTACCAGCTGGGGATCTAGGTAATCTAGTCACAAAATCTATGGTCACATGCTCCCACTTCCACTCTGGAATGGGCAAGGGCTGAAGAAGTCCAACCGGTCTCTGATGTTCGGCCTTAACTTGTTGGCAAACCAAACACCGAGAGATAAACCGAGCTATCTCCCGCTTCATGCCATTCTACCAAAAGTGCTGACGGATATCTCGGTACATCTTCGTACTGCCAGAATGGATGGAATACTGAGAACTGTGCACTTCTGACATGATCTCCTGTCTGATATCTCCACTGGGTACACAAAGACGCTTACCATGTCGAAGTGTACCATCCTCATGAATACATAACTCCGGTCTTCGTCCTACCTCACACTCTGCTCTGAGTCGCTGAAGCTTGGAATCTGTTGACTGCGCCATCCGGATCCTCTCGACTATAGTGGACTGAACTTGCATACTGGCCATCAATGCTACACTGGAAGGGAGAACAACTTCAATATCCATCTTCTGAAGATCTGCTAACAGCTCTGGTTGCGCTGTTAGGAAATAAACTCTGGCTCTCCTGCACAATACATATGCAACGACGTTGGCCTTCCCGGGATGATACTGCAGGTTGACATCATAATCCACAAGAAGCTCCAGCCACCTCCTTTGACGCATGTTTAGATCCTTCTGGGTGAAAACATACTTCAGGCTCTTGTGGTCGGTGAAAATCTCTACCCTATCTCTGTACAAGTAGTGCCTCCACAATTTAAGTGCAAACACTACTGCTGCCAGCTCCAAGTCATGGGTTGGGTAATTCCTCTTATGATCACGAAGTTGCCGTAAAGCATAAGCTGTTACCTTCCCATGCTGCATCAGAACACATCCTAAACCTCTGCCTGAAGTATCACAATATACTGAGAATCCTCCGGTTCCATCGGAAAGCGTGAGAATAGGAGCTGTTATCAGGCCTCGCTTTAACTGCTCAAAAGAACTCTGACACTCTGCTGTCCAAGCAAACTGCGCATCCTTGCGGGTCAATTGGGTCAATGGCACTGAAATCCGAGCAAAATCTGAAACAAATCGCCGGTAGTAGCCGGCCAATCCAAGAAAACTATGAACTTCTGCAACGGTGCTGGGCACTAGCCATGACTCAATAGCCACAATCTTCTGGGGATCCACTTCTACTCCTCTTCTGGTGATGATATGACCCAAGTATGAAATGCGATCGAGCCAGAACTTGCATTTACTGAACTTGGCATATAACTGGTGCTCCCTGAGAACCTGAAGAACCACACGGAGATGCTGCTCATGCTCCGCCTCACTCTTGCTGTAGACCAGGATGTCATCCAAGAACACAATCATAAACTGATCCAAGTAGGGCATAAAAATGCGATTCAGGAGATCCATGAATACCGCCGGCGCATTGGTCACTCCAAAAGGCATAACAAGGAACTTCCAATGCCCATATCTTGATCTAAAAGCTGTCTTCGGGATGTCCTGCTCTCTGACTCTGATCTAATGATATCCTAAGCGTAAGTCGATCTTCGAGAATACTGATGCCCCCTTGAGTTGATCAAACAAGTCATCTATCCTCGGGAGAGGGTATCTGTTCTTGATTGTCACTGAGTTCAAGGTACGATAATCACACATAACCTGGACGTACCATCCTTCTTTTTCACAAGAAGCATCGGGGCTCCCCAAGGCGATCTACTAGCACGAATGAATCCCTTCGTCCTGAGTTCCTCAATCATCTTGTACAATATCTCTAATTCTGACGACGCCATCCTGTAGACTCTCTCTGACACTGGGGCTGTCCCGGGAATCAGGTCTATAGTGAACTCGATCTTCCGCTCTTGAGGCATACCTGGAAGTTCTTCTGGGAAAATATCTGGAAACTCTTCGACTATCCTGGGCAACTGAACTGCCGCTACTACCATCCGCAATACTGGGGAAGAAGGCTCAACTGCGCCTCGAGAAAAGGAAAACTCCGGCTCGCCTGGAATGCTAAAAACAACCCTACCAATATGGCAGTCTATTCTAGCATACTGGTTCCTCAACCAATCCATCCCTAAGACCACATCATACTCGGCCATCGGGAACTCTATCAATCTAGCGGGAAATTCCTTACCGCTAACTATGATCCGACACGAGGAAAACACCCTATCGACTCCCACAAGTCCGTTACCAGTAAGTATATTGAGCCTTACTGATAATGACTCAGGCTCCAATCCTATCCGTGTCACGAATCGTGCAGATATAAAAGAATGTGATGCACCAGAATCAAATAAAGCTGAAGCTGGAAAGGAGTTGACGAGTATAGTACCTGCCACTACCTCTCCTGGTGCCAATCCTTCTTCTGCGGTTTTCACCATAGCCTGACCGTGCCCTCGGGGTGCTGGTCCCCTCTGCTAAAATCCTCACTGCCTGCTCTGGCACTGGGCTTGGGCTTGTGCATACTGCTGGGGGTTCTGCTGCTAGAATACTTGGGTCTGAGGCGGCAAGGGCCTCGACAATGGATACTGCTGCTACTGCTGGACCGGAGCTGGTCCTCTCACCGAAGAGCTAGAAAGGTTGGACGATGATGAACCACCCCTATTCGGACAGGATCTAACCCTATGGTCTGGTGCACCATAAGCCAGGCACAATCCCTGCGCCCTGCGACACTCTGCCACTACATGGCCTGGCTTCCCACAATAAGAACATCCCACTGCGGAAGACTGCTTCTGCTTCTACTGCTGAGGGTACGTCGGAGCTGAATGCTGAACCGACGTTACTGAGGTCGCACGCCACGAAGCTCCAATAGTCAAAGCCCTGGCTGCCGGGGCTGGGGCTGAAGACTGATTCATCTGGCCGTGGGATCTCTTCCGACCTCCGGCCCTATCCACAATCATCTGGGAGGTATACTCATGCCTCCTAGCTGCTCTCAAGACTGCATCAAAAGTTTGATGCTCAAACTGCTCAACTGCCAACAAGATCTCCAGGTGAAGCCCCTGCTGAAATCGCTGGGCCCTATCATACTCGGTTGCCACCAAGGTGGAAGCAAACTGACTGAGTCTCGAAAACTCCGTCGCATATCCATCGACCGTCCTGCCCATCTGCTTCAGATTGGTGAACCGGGTCTGTAGATCATACCGAGCTACAACATCAAAATACTTGGTCTGGAATCTCTCTCTGAATACCGCCCAAGCAATGGGTGCGGCTAACCCAACAACCTGAGCCACCCACCAGCTGCGGGCAAGATCTAATAACTGTAGACACATCACGGCCACCTTCTCGTTCTCTGGGGTCCTGGCTGCTTCTAGAATCACCTCAGTGTCCTGAAGCCAAGCATCTGCTGCGATCGCATCTTCACTACCGTCAAAGAAAGGAGGGTTCAAGCGCTTGAAGCTGTTGGCCGCGCTGTTCCCTGGATGACCGCCTCTGGTCAAGGCATCCGCCACTACCTGTTACAAGGCATCACCACGACGATCTTGAGAAGCTATCAAGGTCCTGACGAGTCCTACCAAAGTGCCATCATCAAGCTCGGCAGGCTGAACTGGCTGGACTGGTGGCTCTCCATCAGAAGGTACGACTCTGGAGGCTACTCCGGAATGCTGGGCTTGATCTCCAGTTTGCTGCTGATCCGCGGGAAGTGCTCCACCTTACTGATCGTTAGGACCACGAACAATGCCGCTGAAGAAGACGACATAGGGAAGAATAAGGAAGGACCAGGACAGATCAATGAAACAAGCATGCGATCAGGACAAGAATCCAGGAATTCAGAGGATATAAACAGAGATCAAGGGCGAATACTGATTGAGACATCTATTCGGTAAACCCTCACATATCTTGAATTACAAGACCTGCATGGGCCACCACTTAAACCATGTCACGCCCCAGAACCAGAATACTGGAGAGCGGGGGCAGACATAGCCAGCTACGTATATGAAATGGATTCTATCTCGCTATACGGTCACGGCTGTCTAGATACATGAGGGTTTACTACAAGCTAGCAGTCTCTTAAGGTCATGAACAAGCCTATTGTCTCAATCACAAGCAAGTAAGTAAAAGTTACAAGATGTATGATCATTAAATATACAATAGTAAGGCGTCCCAAACATTACATATTCAGCTGATCATGAAGCTAGTCGTTACAAAATATCAGGACTAGTAAGAGTTTAGTAATACATGATCAACCCTAGGATCTGTTAATCATGTTACAGCCCGTAGGCAGACAGTAAGTAAATTTCAATCGAGCTAAACAGGTGCTCGTCGGCTAAACGCCTCAAAAAAATATTTTTACAATAGAGTGGGAGAACAAGAATAAGCCCACTCGTTGCAAGGGTTCCTTCTAGTGGCCACCATCTGGCTGGAAGGTCGGTAGATCCTCTGGAGCTGCTCTGAAATCTGGCCATACAAAACCAGCTGGGTCAGACCCCAGAAAGAGCAAGTGCCACAAAGGAAGCTTCACTTAGGAACTAAAACCAGCAATCAGCACAAGAATATAAATAAAAGAGAGAACTGGAAATAAAGAAAATACATCAGGATGATATACGACGAGATAACCATGAAGCTATTCAGATAACCAGGTTACAACCCGTAAACCAAACAAGGACCGGGGTTGTAACCCTTCGTCTGAACAGAACTTAGAATTCTCACCATTTATCGGTAAAATAAATGCAAGCATTCTGGTCATACAGTAATCAGGATCAGGGCAAGACTAGACTGGTTAGACTCCATCCAATCATTTCACGGCCAAGCAAGAATTACGGCTTGATACCTTAACTAACTAGGGTTATCACAAGCCTAGTTACTAGCAAGATGCAGTAAGAATCTTCCACAGCCACAAGTCCTGCAGTCCATCCAGGTTACCCGGGTCGAAAGATTTAGAGTTGAATTCAGGTGGGTACATCGTCCAGGAAACGAATGTACCCTTAGGTAGCTTGAAGGGTGCAACACATGACAGTGTGCTGGAAATGTGCCCTACTCGACGGCAGGCTACAGATCCCAAGGCGTGCCCAGGTAACGGAATTGTCTGTAGTTGGAAGATCTCTTTATGACTAGTGTATTAATCTAGTTATTAGCCTTAGTCCATTTCAATAGGTACTCCTGATCGTGGTACTCAGGAGTCCCCTCCTAGACATGATGTAAGACAGGACTGGATTATTTGTACAAGCACAATCGCCCACGGTGTCCAAGATTAATTATACAGACCATGTCATGTCAGGTAGCCATCGTAACGGCTTATCAAAAAAATCATGTCAGGTTTAACATGTCCAGTTTACTGGTCAGGAATACGCCACGACGGGCCACTATCAGGTCATGTCAGGTTAGTCATGTCAGGAGTGCACCACTACGGGTCACTGCCATGTCAAAATATATCAAGTAAATTCGTGATTATCAAGTTTATAACAAAAGGCGTAGGAGAGTCATGCGGCTAAGGCATATGCGGCCAGGAATGATCTCATGCGGCTGAAAGAGAATAGCCCATGCGGCTGAACAGGGTCAGGCGTATGCGGCTAAAAAGGGAAAGGCTTATGCGGTCAAAGGGGTATCAGTCATATGCGGCTCGGAGATCCACTCAGTCATGCGGCTGAAAAAGGTAAGACATATACGGCCAGGAGGATAGGAAACTCATACGGCTAGCGGGGGATGGGTCCATGTGGCTGGCTGACCAATCATGTACATGCGGCCGGGGAGGAGCAACCCATGCGGCTGCGGGGAGCAATGACTATACGGTCAAGGGGAGCAAACCCATGCGGCTGGGAGATCTGCGGTCTATGCGGCTCGCGAGTGTTGAGTTCATGCCGCTCAGAGTGGGCAGAGTCCCATGCGGCTAAGGGGAAGGCTCAGTCATGCGACTGAGAAAGAAGGACTTCATGCGGTTAGATGGAATATTTGTCGCATGAACTCGTTAAGCGGTCAAGTCAAGGCAATAGTACATGCGGTTGGAACTGACTTGCCGTATGAATGTTCATGCGGTCAAGTGCTACCATGCGGCTCGGAATTGTGCTTCTTCTCCAAATTTCTGAGAAGAAGTACACCATAAGCCATGGCTTCCAAGCTGCATAACTCTATCATCCGAAGCCCAAATCCGAACTTCCATAGGTCAAAATGGGGTAGAACAAAATTCTCTACAACATGGAACCATCAAAACTCGAAAATAATAATATTAAGTAGATCAAAACCCAAGAAATTCAGAAATAATATAAATATAGATCTACAAGAATCTAGCCATGGAAAGTGAAAATGCCAAGTTCTAAAGTAAGTTAGAATGCTGTAAGAAAGAGAATAAAATAATAAAATTGGAGTTCCTCCATGAAGCAAGTTGCAGTTGCCTAGACCTCTCTCTCTCTCTCTCTCTGGTAGGTGAAGAAGTAAATGGAAGAAGAAGAAGAGGTTAATGAAAAGGGAGAATAAAGAGGGGCTAATAAATGGGGATGGTGGTGGTAGGTAGGGGGTTCACCCCCTGGTTCTTGATGAACCAAGGCAACCAAGCCTAGCCGAACCAAACCAACCCCAAGGAGACCAAGTCAAACCAAACCAAGGAGATATGCAAATATGTAATACGAACACAGGCATTACACATAGAGACCTGACTTCGGATGTACATATCTTGGTTTTGAGATTTGAAATTTGTCGCAGCTATACTAGTCGGCATAGCAAAATTTCTAGACGGCATGATTGTAGAGGTGCATACCCCAGTTATGGAATCTATCGTTTATCGCAGCCTTACTTACTGGCATGGCGAGGACTCTGAGTAACATAATTTTGGACAGACGCATATGATTATCAGATTGTATCTTAGAAGGTTTTTAAACATATCATGTCTATCGTACCATTCTGTTGTTATAAATTGTATTCCATCATCAAATAACTTAGGAGTAGGAGTATGAGTAGGAGTAGCTTAGCTGTTATTATAAATCTAGTGTAACTTCTTGCTATAATTTTTTTTTCTTTCTAATACAATAAATCGATGATTTTGCTAGACCTTAACTTGGATTTGATATTATAGCTCTAGTTTCAAAATGGTTCCTTCTTTTAAACAGATAAGCAGAACATATTTTATCATTATTTCCTTCTTGCCATTATTTCTTGTATTACCTTAAAATATACATACATATATATATATATATATATATATATATATAGTGGACACAGATACTTGCCTGACACGTATGCATGCTACACTTGATTACCAACCTATCTAAATGCATATTAATATGTTTGATGTTAATTTCTTAAAATTCCAATATTTCTAATATAGTACAATATCAGTGACTAGTTCTCCGTTTCCCAGATTAATCTCATAAATTAAATTTAAATTTCATGTTATTAGTTATTGTTTACATTACTGCACATGTACGTTACAAACAGGTGTTGACATAAAGTCACAGTCAACCAAATATTAACTACATTGACTAAATAATATATGTATTAATTCAATACGACACACGACGTCTGTATAACAGTTCAAGACAGACGACAGCTCAGTCTCCGGCTCTCAGTGTGTTTTCGAGTCTGTATTTTATATTTTTATTGAGTCTAGACTTGTGTACTCTGAGTCTTGCTGAGCTCTTGACACTTAGTCTACAGCCTACCCAAAATCCCAAGCTCCACTGAACCAAACACTGCCCAAAAATCCCCTTAGAACCACTCTGTGCTCTGGAGACAGAGTTCGGGCCGAACTCTGCCTCCACACAGAGTTCGGGCCGAACTCTGTCCCTAGAAATCAGGAACCCTAATTTTAGGGTTAGCTGGTTGCTAGTTGTCCAACGGCCAAATTTTTTAATTTTCCTACCCGAATTCTGGCCGAATTCTGCCTATAAAAACACTATAAATAGGGCATGAATTCTCTCATTCCAATCCATCCAATCTTCTTTTCTCTTCTCTCTTATAAGCTCAAGTAAGCCATACCCTTCCCATCTACTAGCCACAAGCCTCCTAAGTGTCGAGTGCTCAGCATCTCTCAGTTAGGATTCTTGTGCAAGAGTCGAAGAAGTCGCTTGGACAATTCCAAGCAAATCGCCACTGCAATCATCTGTTAGAAGTTGACGTGCTCTTCTGAAGAAAAGGCACGGGTTGTAAACTACTATTTCACAAATAGTGGATTTAATCCTGAGCTAGAGTTCTCAGGCCTGGACTAGTCCTCCACGAGGGAAACCAGGTTAAAATTGCTGTGTTTGCGTATGCTCTTCTGCTCTTCATTTATTTTCTGCACTTTACTCTGATTATTTATTGTTGGTGAAAGAGTTATTTTTAATTGGCTATTTTTCTATATAAACTCTATTCACCCCCCTCTAGAGTTGCCAAACTGTTCTTCAATTGGTATCAGAGCTCTGTTCTCTTTATAAGGACTAACATCCTAAGAGCTGATCCATGGCAACCACACAATCCTTGATTTCCAATCATGGTGAAGGTCAGTCCACTCATAGGCCTCCTCTATTTGATGGAACTAACTATACATATTGGAAAACAAGGATGAGCTTCTATCTTAAGTCTCTAGACTTTGACCTGTGGACTGTCGTCACTGACGGTTACAAAAAGCCCGCCAGGATAGTTGTCGATGGTGACCTCATTAAGAAACCACACGATAAATATTCTGTCGAGGAGAAGAAACAGGAAAGTCTAGATGCTAGGGCTATTAATGCTTTATTCTGTGCTATAGACAGGAATGAGTTCAACAGGGTCTCTACATGCACCACTGCTCATGAAGTATAGAGACTTCTAGAAGTGACGTATGAAGGAACCACACAGGTCAAGGAATCTAAAATAAGTCGTCTCACTCAAGAATACGAAGCCTTTAGATGAAGCCAAGTGAGACGATCACTCAAATGATCACAAGATTCCTCGACATCATCAATCCTCTATCTTCGCTTGGAAAGCAGTACTCAAACCACGAGAAGATTCGTAAGTTGCTCAGAGGGCTACCAAAGATTTGGAACCCTAAGGTGACAGCCATCATAGAAGGGAACGATCTCACAACAATGTCAATGGAGACCTTGATGGGTAAACTCATGACTCACGAGCTTGACCTCAAGGACTTCGAAGAGCCCGCTCCGAAGACCAGGGAGATCGCACTCAAAGCTCATCAACGAAGAGCTAATCATGATGAGACCGAAGAAGATAATTCGGATGATGAAGACCAAGCTCTCATGGTTCGCAACTTCAGGAAATTCCTTCGCTTCAATCGAAGGAAGAAGGAATCTCAAGAAGACGATGAAGAAGAGCCAACTTGTTATGGTTGCAAGAAAACTGGACATGTCCGAAAAGACTGCCCACTCCTGAAGAAGAGCAACCGCTATGAGAAGCCATACAAAAGGAACTCATCAAGGAAATATGCCAACACAGGCATTTGGCATGAAAGTGAAGCGAGTGACTCCGAGGAAGAAAAGGACTCTCCTCAAGATACAGCAAATGTGTGCCTAATGGCAACTTCCAACAAGGTATCTAACGAAACTCTAGATGACTTCTCTTTTGATGAACTTGGTGATGCTTTCACTGATTTACTCGATGATCACAAAAAGGTCATCGGTAAATACAAACATGCCAAGGATAAAATCAAAAGTCTTGAAGATGAGATACAAAGAATTTCTTTACTTCTTGATAATGTTAGAAATACGACACCCACTAATGACACTGATGAAGTATCCAAGCTTAAATTAAGCTTACATGATGCTGAAGCACGTATTGAGCAACAAACTCAAGAAATCACTACACTCAATACGTTGCTTGCTGAAGAAAAGAGTAGACACAAGATTTCCATGACTAAGATATATGGCTTAAATATTAAGGTTGATGAACTGCAAGCTGTGTCTAAAAGATTAGAAACCAAATTGGGTAAACAGGTTGTTCAACCTCAAACCCAATCACATGGGCACAACACCACTCATGCTAGTCAACCACGTCATTCTCATGCAGCACATAACCATGCATTTATATACACAAACTTTCATAAACCACGTGCACGTAAGAATAATTCTCACTCAGTATACAATCATCATGCACAAAGACACAATCAACATCACTCCACACATAGGAATCATCATGCCATGCCATATAGACAAGATCATCATGCAATGCCATATAGACAAGATCATCATATGCCATATAGACAAAATCATCATGCCATGCCATATAGACAATATCAGCAAGTCACACATCATAGACAATACCATCATGATATGCCTCATAGACACCATCACCGTACCACTCATTCTGTGCATAATCATCATCACCATGCTAACTCTTCACATCATGACCATCCTCATCCTGTTGTTTATAGATATTATTCTCATGCTCCTAGTATAAATAAGAATGCTATCTGTACTTACTGTGGATTACATGGACACATCTCACCACAGTGCAAATTTAGAAGACTTGTAGATAAAAAGATATATACTTGGTTTCCAAAGACTAACTTTTCAGGACCCTCAAGAACTCGGGTACCAAAGGTCACATCTACTCTTGATGTAGGTGGACCTTCCCTCTTCAACTGAAAGTAAGTGGATTCTCGATAGTGGATGCTCGCGACATATGACGGAAGACGCAAATCTTTTTGCATCACTATCGATGAAGAGAGAAGGATATGTATCCTTCGGTAACAATCTTAAAGGGCACATAATAGGTAATGGTATCATTGGTCATCCTTCTTCTCCTGTAATAAAGGATGTCTGCCTAGTGACCGAGTTAAAGCATAACCTGCTCAGCATTAGTCATCTTGCTGATCATGGATATGATATTAACTTTGGACAAAACAGTTGCTACATCTATGATAGGTCAACAGAAGACATTGCTTTTGAAGGGAAAAAAGAGGACAACATCTATATTTTCTATCTTTCTGTAAATACTAACAATGCAGGTAGATGTCTATATGCCCACAAAGACGAACGACTACTTTGGCACCAGCGTCTTGGTCACGCCAACATGGATGCTATATCCAGGCTTTCTACCAAGAAGCTAGTGAGAGGATTGCCTGACATTACATTCAAAAAGGACACGGTATGTGCCGAATGTGAACTAAACAAGGCAACTAAATCCTCATTTCATTCCATCAACTCTGTAAGTACTACTAGACCCTTGCAACTACTTCATATGAATTTATTTGGTCCTAGTAGAATAGCTAGCCTTGGTGGCAAACTTTATGTATTTGTTATTGTTGATGATTTTTCGAGATTTACTTGGGTTTTCTTTCTCGCTAATAAGAGCGATGCTATCTCTGTTTCAAAGTTTTTGTAAAGAAAGTTTAAAACGAAAAAGGCTACATGATTACTCGAATCCGAAGTGATCATGGAGGCGAATTCGTAAATTATGATTTTGAAAATTTTTGTAATGCAAATGGTTTTGATCATGAATTTTCTTGTCCTAGAACTCCTCAACAAAATGGTGTTGTGGAGCGGAAGAATAGAACTCTCGGCGATCTGGCCAGAGTCATGTTGAATAAATTTTTACTTCCGAAATACTTTTGGGCAGAAGCTGTCAGTACAGCATGCCACATTTTGAATAGGGTACTAATTCGTCCCATTACGAAGAAAACACCCTATGAGCTTTGGTTTGGAAGAACCCCAAATGTTTTTATTTTAAAGTTTTTGGTTGTAGATGTTTTATCCTTAACACCAAAGACAACTTAGGTAAATTTGATGCCAAAGCTGACGATGGTATCTTTCTTGGTTATGCCGCCAAGAGTAAGGGATATAGAGTTTTTAATAAATGCTCACTTATTGTGGAAGAGTCAACAAATGTGACTTTTGATGAAGACAACAGTGCAGTAAGTACTCTTGATGATGACGTTGAGCCATCAACTTCTACTCCAATGAATACTTCAACCGAAACTAATTCTCTGGAGGGTTTGCCTAAGAAATTCTCTTTCAAACCTTCTCATCCAGAAAATTTAGTTATAGGAGAAATTTTACGTGGAGTAACTACTAGATCATCACTAAGAGACTCCGTTGCTAGCACTGCCTTCATTTCACAAGTAGAGCCTAAAAACATTTCTGAAGCTTTTAATGATAAATTTTGGATTTCTGCTATGCAAGAAGAACTCAACCAATTCGAGAGAAGCCAAGTATGGGAACTCGTTCCTAGACCGGTTAATCACTCGATAATTGGTACTAAATGGGTTTTTAGAAACAAAGTAAATGAAGATGGTTCAGTCACACGTAACAAAGCTCGTCTAGTAGCTCAAGGATACAACCAAGAGGAAGGTATCGACTACGATGAGACGTATGCTCCTGTTGCTAGACTAGAATCCATTCGGATGCTTTGTGCTTTTGCTAATTTTCAAAACTTTAAATTATTTCAAATGGATGTGAAAAGTGCTTTCTTGAATGGTTTTATTAAGGAGGAAGTTTATGTGAAACAACCTCCTGGCTTTGAAAATCACAAATTTCCCGACCACGTGTTCAAGCTAAAGAAAGCGCTTTATGGCCTCAAACAAGCCCCTAGAGCTTGGTATGAAAGGCTAAGTAGCTTCTTACTTGAGAAAGGTTTTTCAAAAGGAAAAATTGACACTACACTGTTTATAAAATCTTTTAAAGACACTATTCTGTTGATTCAAATTTATGTTGATGATATCATTTTTGGTTCTACTGATGAAACCCTCTGTCAAGAATTTGCCAAGTATATGCAGACAGAATTTGAGATGAGCATGATGGGAGAGCTCAACTACTTTCTTGGTCTGCAAGTGAAACAAATGGCTAATGGAACTTTCATCTGCCAATCGAAGTATACCAAGGACATGCTGAAGAAGTTCGATCTTGACAATGTCAAACCAATCAGCACACCAATGGCTACTTCAACCAAACTCGAACCAGATGAGAGCGGCAAACCCGTTGATCAACGTAAGTATCGAGGTATGATAGGCAGCTTACTCTATTTAACTGCTAGTCGTCCTGATATCATGTTCAGTGTTTGCCTATGTGCTAGATATCAAGCTAATCCTAAGGAATCACACATGACCGCGGTTAAACGTATCTTTCGATACCTTAAGGGTACGGTTACAGTGGGCCTATGGTATCCCAAGTCAACATTATTTGATCTTATTGGTTATTTCGATGCTGACTTCGCTGGATGTAAGGTCGACCGTAAAAGTACGAGCGGCACGTGTCATTTATTAGAAAAAGCTTTAGTCTCCTGGTTTAGCAAGAAGCAGAACTCTGTCGCACTATCCACAACAGAAGCTGAATACATAGCAGCTGGGCGTTGTTGTGCACAAATTCTGTGGATGAAGCAAACCCTTGAAGACTATAAGTTATCTTTTATGCATATTCCTATATTCTGTGACAATACTAGTGCCATTAATTTGACTAAGAACCCTGTCTGCCACTCACGCACTAAACACATTGAGATCAGACACCACTTTTTGCGTGATCATCAGCAAAATGGCACGATTAACTTAGAATTTATCGACACTGATCATCAGCTAGCAGATTTCTTTACTAAGCCATTATCCGAAGAGCGCTTCAATTTCCTTTGTCGTGAACTCAGAATTTTGGATAAAGCAGTTATAAGTTGAGACTCGCCTGCGTAAATATCGAGTATATTTTGATTCTTTTACGACAAATTTGGTATGGGTACAAGCCGAAAGGGTCCTTCTGACAACAAGGCATAAAAGCCTAAGCGACACGGTGCACTAGTCCTCAGGACTACCGCTAGCTGGGATCCGGCCCCTGCAGCTAACCCATGGCAAATTTGAAATATTGAATTACAATATATTTCCTTGTTTATTATATGGTTTGTTTCGACTTAATACTATCTAATTACTACATTCTAAAGTTCATTCTGACTTTTGAGTACCTCTCTATGTACTTCATTGAATTTATCAAACTTTTATCTTCAACACTTAACCATTTTTTTATCTTTCAGCCTGTTTTCTGTTCTGGACCACTAATCCAGAACTCGGGCCGAACTCTGCCCTTAACAGAGTTCGGGCCGAGTTCGGTCCAATTGTTCCAGCGTCGGGATCTGGCTCTGCCGTTGGATCATTTTAGATCCAATGGTCAATATTCTATCCGACCAAAGACAAACCCCTATTTTATTTGGGATTCCTTCTCTTTCCTTCCATATTTCCTTCTTCTCCACCTCTTCAACCTTCTTCCTTCCAAACCCTAACCCAAGTTCTTGATCTAGAGAGCTCCTTTTCTTCTCAAAATCAAGGAAAAGGGGTTTTTCAACATTCTCTTCCACTGTTTGGTATTATTTTCAGGTATAACTCTCTCTTTCTATTATTTTCAAGTTCTCCTATTTCTTTGCAAATGGCATCTCGCTTGTCCAAACGAGGGAGAAGGACTCGACATGAGGGAGCTTCCTCTTCGGTTCCTCCTCCTCTGATTGAACAAGTTGTTGAACAACACCCCATTCATCCGTTGTTCAATCCGCCGCGTCCCGATGACCCTAATACATACGACGACCGTCTATTTGTGTCGCTAGACGCCTCTAATGAATGGTTTAGCGATTTTAGGACTCGTCCGGTGTTTGGGGGCCATCCCATCAATTTCACAATATTTTCTCAATATGAATCTTTATTTCGTGATCTTTGTTTGGATGAACTAGTTGCTTCCAACTTTGTTATTTACCGTAGCGCAATCCAAATGTTCTACTGTAATCTGACTCACGATGCAACCCACATCTATTCCCGGGTTGCTGGCATTAACATTGCCTTCAATGATTCTGAGTTGGGAGACTTTCTTGCTCTCCCGGATCTTGATGTGTGGGACAAGCTTGTGGAAGCACGTCAACTTCAATTTGTTGGCGATACTTCCCTTGAAGGATTCAAGGAGGATTTATGTGCTCCTAACGTAAGTCCTCGCAAGCTAAAGGCCAAGCATCTCACCCCCTACTTTTATGAACTTCGTCGCATCGTGTTCAATACTATCTTACCAAAAGCTGGTTCAACTGATGAAGTTACCTACTTTGAGATCTCTGCTTTATATCACCTTCATTTTCGTATCCCCTTCAATCTTCCTAGGACAATGATGGACTGGATGATAAATTGTAGGAAGAAACCAAGAGCTTTGGTTTATCCTTTATATCTTCCTATGGTTTTTCGTGCATTCATCATTCCTATTCATGACTGTTCGTTCTTGCCTGCTCCTGCTTTCCTGTCCAAGGCACGACGTACTCAAGCAGTCGTCGCCTCTCCTGAGGCTTCTGAGCATTCTGATGATGAGGAGCCAGACGCCCCTCCACTCGGTCAGGATGCACCTCCTCCACCTGCCACTCTTGACTCCATCCAGACCATGCTCCGGGATCGTTTCGACTTAGAGGACGATCGGTGGGCTCAGATGGACTACCGCACTACCCTGCAGATGAGTGCACTCAGCAACTCGCTGCATGATATTCGGTACTCCATGTCCCATCATCCTACTATGCCCATTCCCATGCAGCGGGATCCCGATCGTGAGGGCTATCGCATTGATGATCCGTGGATCATGCGTTACCTGGATCCGGGTGCTACTTTTGTGGATCCCAGACGTTCTGACACTCCTGGACCATCTCGTGCTCCATGATGGAGATTGGCTACTATCTGCTGCTGCTGTTGCTGATGATGACATTAGTTATTGCTTTTTGATTTCAGTTATTTAGTTTATTATGGATTTCTGTACTTGGATTTATGTAGTTAAACTCTGGTTGTGTGTTTGACATTTGGTTATGACACTTTATGCTAGTACTTCTTTTGATTATTTCTATACTGTTTCTTCTCTGCTTGGTGTGGTTGTATTACTATTAATTGTCTACTGCAGTTTTCTTTTATTATTCATTTCTCTGTAGTCTATATTGCTAACTGCCAAAAGGGGGAGAACTATGTATATTCTGCCTGGATATATATGGCTGGATATACTTGTTTGGTATCAGATATATATGGCTGGATATATATGGCTGGATATACTTGTTTGGTATCAGATCCTATCTTTTCGTATTTCTGTGCTTGTTTGTGCTTGTTGGGAGATATTATACAGGTTCCATGCACTATTTACGGGGGAGCTATTGCTTCTAGCTCAGCACCGTTCACTGATTACGGGGGAGCTATTACATTCTAGCTCGGCATCAAGTATGGGGGAGCTATGTTGCTATAATCAACTGTGTCAGGTATGAATATTGAATATACATATATTATTTTGTCAATTATCAATATGGGGGAGATTGTTGACACAAAGTCACAGTCAACCAAATATTGACTACATTGACTAAATAATATCTGTATTAATTCAATACGACACACGACGTCTGCATAACAGTTCAAGACAGACGACAGCTCAGTCTCCGGCTCTCAGTGTGTTTTCGAGTCTGTATTTTATATTTTCATTGAGTCTAGACTTGTGTACTCTGAGTCTTGCTGAGCTCTTGACACTTAGTCTACAGCCTACCCAAAATTCCAAGCTCCACTGAACCAAACACTGCCCAAAAATCCCCTTAGAATCACTCTGTGCTCTGGAGACAGAGTTCGGGCCGAACTCTGCCTCCACACAGAGTTCGGGCCGAACTCTGTTTCCTAGAAATCAGGAACCCTAATTTTAGGGTTAGCTGGTTGCTAGTTGTCCAACGGCCAAATTTTTGAATTTTCCTACCCGAATTCTGGCCGAATTCTGCCTATAAAAACACTATAAATAGGGCATGAATTCTCTCATTCCAATCCATCCAATCTTCTTTTCTCTTCTCTCTTATAAGCTCAAGTAAGCCATACCCTTCCCATCTACTAGCCACAAGCCTCCTAAGTGTCGAGTGCTCAGCATCTCTCAGTTAGGATTCTTGTACAAGAGTTGAAGAAGTCGCTTGGACAATTCCAAGCAAATCGCCACTGCGATCATCTGTTAGAAGTTGACGTGCTCTTCTGAAGAAAAGGCACGGGTTGTAAACTACTATTTCACAAATAGTGGATTTAATCCTGAGCTAGAGTTCTCAGGCCTGGACTAGTCCTCAACGAGGAAAACCAGGTTAAAATCGTTGTGTTTGCGTATGCTCTTCTGCTCTTCATTTATTTTTTGCACTTTACTCTGATTATTTATTGTTGGTGAAAGAGTTATTTTTAATTGGCTATTTTTCTATATAAACTCTATTCACCCCCCTCTAGAGTTGCCAAACTGTTCTTCAACAGGGTTTCAAGTTTTAAAAAAATTAGTTGAGTTTTGTGTTTGAATTTGTCAAATCTGAGACTGTGTGCATATTAACCCTTTAAGCCTGAATTCTAAGTGATTAGTCAATTTGCAGTTTTTTTTAAATGTAATGTTTTGAGCCGTATACATTGTTGTATGTAGGGATATAATGTTAGGTTTCATACTCTTACATGTTAGGTTGTGGTTGTGGTAAACGTTGGGTTGGTTTTGATGTTCGAATTTCTAAAATCCTGAAAACTGAATACATGTTAACATTTTTTATATTGCTTTCAAATGTGTAGTTCAATTTCGGATTAATATGTAATGTTGAACTAAACTGAATGATTGAACCCTTCATTTCAAGTTTTAACCCATGTACACTTGACACTTTACACTAATGTTCACAACTGCCATGTAAACCTAACCCTTTATCTTCATGTTATGTTCATAAATCTATATAGATTTATATATATATATATATATATATATATATAGTTTATGCATACATGTTATAATGTATAGATACATAATTAAATCTCTACCTCTTTATACATATAGATATACATATATATATATATATATATATATATATATATATATATATATATATATATATATATATATGGTTAGCCATGCATGTTATGAGTAAATAGCTTGTACCTTGTAGACTGTTTAACCAATATGCCATGAATAGTATAACTTGATAGCTATTGTTTTGAGACCCAAATCCTCCTATACACTTTCATATATATTTTACACACACAAGCCTACTATCTAACCATATGAACATGTCCACATACACCCATACACACACTAACCACATAACATTTACATAATGTTAGCTTTTTCCTCTCTAACACTCTCTCTTTCTATATATATTATATTGTGATTGGATTCAATGCTATTGACTTTCGTTCCTCAAACTTTTGGTTTTGATTTTTCTTAAATAGTACCCCTTTATAGATGATTAGTAGTTATCTTATTTTATTTTCGATAATTACCAATTTTTATATAGGATGGTAGACTGCCTTACAGCTTTGATGATTGTTGTTTTTGTAACTTTTCTAGTTCAACACCCTTTATTGCTTGTATGTTTTGATACCCTATGATTTTTTGGTCTAGTGTGACTAGTATACCTAGATGAGACTTTCATTACCACCGTATACCATAATCTTGTATGCCGTTCTTTTAAATTATATGATTGATTAAGTTTTGAGACTTTGATTGTGGGGGTTTGACCTGGAAGGGGTAGGAACATTTTAATTTTGAGGACAAAATTTTCTAAGGAGGGTAGACTTGTAACACCCACTTTTCTGAAATGAGAGTAATTTTGAACTTTTGTAAAAGTTTATTATTTAATAATATAATTTATAATTTATGAGAATTTTTAATTAATTTAATACTATTTAAAATTGGTAAATTATAATTTTGATGTGTTAGCTAGTGAACCCTAGAACTGTTGAGCCTAGAGACTAACCATGACCATGGAGACCAAACTATGTGATTAGAATGACTATTTACAACTTTTTAGGCTAAGGGTATTTTGGTTATTTTGTGACTTTTGAATTATTTAGGATTTTAATTAATTGGTGAATTTTAGATTATTTTAATAATATTTAAATTGATATATTATGATTTTGGTTACTTTTCATATTTTAATATTTTAGAAAATTTTTATATTTTTAATATTGTTTTTATTGGATTTGTTTAGTCGGGTTTGAATATCAACTCAATCCGACTTGTATCAGAGACCCGGGGTAGCTTCGACTCTAGTGTGGACCCACTCATTAGTTAGACATGACCCACATTTGACAATATTTAAGTTAGTATGGTTGGGCTAATTGTTCATGACTAGGTTGGATTATTTTGAGACTCAAACTAGTCTATTTTAGCCCCAAACCCTAACCTAACTTAAGTTGCACCTAATGGAACAAGAGGGGCATTGCCAAAATAGAAGAAATAGCCGATATGGCTAGCCACCAAAGGATGGGAATGAATCATCATTCATTTTGTTCTTAGCCTCTTTTTTCATCTCCTTGAGTTCTTTCCCAAATTTGAGAAGAACCTCTATTGATTTCATCTCCAAATCAACCCATTCCTCCATCCAATCTTCTCCATTTCTTCTCTACTCAAGCAAGAGGAGGTGCTAGCCAAGTTTGGGAGGAGTTTGCATTGTTTTGTGTCTATTTGGAGATCCCTTCGTGTCGGTATCGTATCGTAAGGAGTTCTTGAGATTTTACCTCCCGGAAGATAAAATCTACCCTCTAATCCAAACCCTCATGCATTTAGGAATGTTTTGAACCCATAGGAATTTCTTCTATGGTTGTGTCTCCATTTGTGTCCATTTTGTGTCCATTTGGAGACATTTAGGAGTGTCATTGATGTGTTATTGTGTCCATGTGGGAAAATCCCAAATTTGGACATACTATGTGTTGTTGTTATGTGTGAATAAATTATTACATATTTAATCTCATATTTTTGTATTGGAGATGTGTTCTATAGTATCTCATATATATATATATATATATATATATATATATATATATATATATATATATATTAGTGTAGAGAGTGAGTTCTTGATATATTATGTTATATACTTGTGTTCTTTTGTCTCAAACTACCTAAATTCGTCATAATATTTATCCACGTTTTTAGTAGCAATAGCAACTTAGAAATGTTACAACTTTTAGCTTAAAATTCCAATTTATCTCCCGTTTTTTTAAAAAGAACCGTATCGAAGTTAGCTTTCAAAATATATATTTTAATAAGCCAAATTTGTTCTAAAACTTTCTGTAAAATTATTTGAGTGTCAGCTGTACGAAAGACGAACGCGTTTCGGTGTTTTTGTGATTTCGGGAGCTTCCGGACACGAAAATACGATCCGTTTAAAGTTTCGAAAAGTTAACACAAAGATCTATAACATACTATAATCCTAGAATTTATTGAATGCTTAATTTGTACAGTATTGATTTTAAGTAGAAGATTACTATACGACATATGTATTTTGTGTATCCTTGTATGTACAAATATGTATGTATGCATGTGTATATATATATGTGTGTCTGTTAAGAGAATGTAATATAATATAGAGTATGCATAAATGATATAATGTATGAAAGTATATAATGTATTCAAATATGTATGTATAGGTGCATGAATGAATGAATGAATGAATGCAATGCAATGCAATACAATGCATGAATGAATGGATGAAATGCAAGCATGTGGGTAATGCAAGGTATTGAAACATGTATGCAAGTATCCATATGTAAGTAAGTAACGTAATCAAGTATGAATGTATGCTATATATGAATGCCAACATGATAGGAATATATGATACCATATTAGCACTTAGCACCATGTTCATATGTTAAAACCCCCTTCTACATGTTGACAGTAACCCCAAGCATGAATAGACATAAAACCTACTTACTATTATGAGTAAATCCTTTGACGTATAAATAAACCCTTTTGATATGATTAACACCCACACACACACACATGCTAAACCTACGCTTTACATGTTATTTCTTCTATGTGACACAATGAACCCTTGCTAAATGTTATCATTCTAACATAACCTCCTCACACTTGAACACATTGTACTGCTATATACACATTGCCATAGCACACACAGATTATCACTCACTTCACTCTTGTATTCACACACCCTCTATGAGACACCCACATACCATATCACACATTCATGCCTCTATGAGACACCCACATACCATATCACACATTCATGTGACACTCTCAAGTCACACATACACACACATGCCTACACACACTCTTGTCTCTCTTGACACACACACACATTCTTGAACCCTCTAGCCTAACACACACACACATGAGCACAAGTATAATATATACATGTATAGAAATTAAGGTGTATATATATATATATATATATATATATATATATATATATATATATATATATATATATATATATATATATATATATATATATATATATATCCTATATATATTATATAATGTGTGTATACTATCATATATATTAAATATATAATGTATGTGTGATAGGTATATAGTAGTCTATATGCCCATGTGTATTCTATATTAGCATTATATAGCTATATCAATATGTGTATCCTATATTAGAGTATATTATATATTAGATGTATTTGACTTGTGTTATGTGTTATGGTTTGGTTTATAGGCATGGAATAGCCTATGGCCTATGAGTGACTTGAATGCCTAGTTGGAGTCGAGTTAGACTTGTTTAATCTTGTTAGACCTAGTATAGACTAGTTAGACTAGTATAGACTTGTTTGACTTAGGTTTGACCTAGTTGACCTAGTTTGACTTCTAGGGTTGACCAGAGTTTACCAAGAGTTGACTTTGGTCTAGATTGACCTAGATTCATGTAGAATGCATTGTAGTGCATCTTATTATCATTTTAGACTCATAGTGACTTGTACTGTTCTATAGGAGACAGACACCACTCCTCGGATAATATATATATCCTTCAGATTCTCAGGATACAGGCGAGTACATTCTCTGATCTTTTCATACTTGTCTGGACTATACTCTTGCTCTAGATTACTTTACTTGATGCTGACACGTATCTTCACGGATTAGTAATATATGGATCCTTTCCTGAGATGTTATCCCTCTATGGGTGCATCGGGTATTTCATGTTCATGATATATCCTATATATATTATATAATGTGTGTATACTATCATATATATTAAATATATAATGTATGTGTGATAGGTATATAGTAGTCTATATGCCCATGTGTATTCTATATTAGCATTATATAGCTATATCAATATGTGTATCCTATATTAGAGTATATTATATATTAGATGTATTTGACTTGTGTTATGTGTTATGGTTTGGTTTATAGGCATGGAATAGCCTATGGCCTATGAGTGACTTGAATGCCTAGTTGGAGTCGAGTTAGACTTGTTTAATCTTGTTAGACCTAGTATAGACTAGTTAGACTAGTATAGACTTGTTTGACTTAGGTTTGACCTAGTTGACCTAGTTTGACTTCTAGGGTTGACCAGAGTTTACCAAGAGTTGACTTTGGTCTAGATTGACCTAGATTCATGTAGAATGCATTGTAGTGCATCTTATTATCATTTTAGACTCATAGTGACTTGTACTGTTCTATAGGAGACAGACACCACTCCTCGGATAATATATATATCCTTCAGATTCTCAGGATACAGGCGAGTACATTCTCTGATCTTTTCATACTTGTCTGGACTATACTCTTGCTCTAGATTACTTTACTTGATGCTGACACGTATCTTCACGGATTAGTAATATATGGATCCTTTCCTGAGATGTTATCCCTCTATGGGTGCATCGGGTATTTCATGTTCATGTACTTTATCATGTGCATCAGGTACTCCTTGTACTCGTGCTAGTTCATGTATTTACATGTTCTTATGTGCTTTTATGTGCTATCATGTGCTTTCATATGCTATTATGTGCTTTTATGTACTATCATGTGCTTTCATGTGCTATCATGTGCCTCATGTACTACTCATTGCATGAGTTCATGTACCTTTAGCTGTATTCATGTGCCAATAATGTAACTTGAATGGATCCTTGTGTATTGATTGGGGCGGGGTGAGTAGAATTGGTTATGTGATCATTATCCGCAATAGGTATTCATGTGCCTCTTAGTGTATTCATGTACTTCTTAGTTGTATTCATGTGCTCCTAAGCCGTTTACATAACCATATTGTACTCTAAATCACTTAGCCACTTACAGTCTTTACTTATCATGTATTACTTTCAGTTACAAAATATCTCTTATTTTCCTGTACTTTCTTTTCAGCATTTTCTGTATTTTACTTTATTGCATGCTTTATACTCTTAACCTGTTATGAACTGTTTTGAGAGATATGTACTCGCTCCCGTCCTGACTGGATATGTTGATAAATTTTACAGATAGCTTGGAGGTCATTTGCTAGCCTAGAGGAGACACGGTAGAGGTCGGAGTAGATAGCTAGAGTTTCTCATTTTATTTTCAGTTGTCTTGAGTTGTAATTATGGATTACTGTATTTGAGCTTTGAGATGTATTTCTGGATTTGTGTATCTTAGACACTTAGACTTATATCTGCAGTATCTCTTTTGGATTTCATGTTTTGTCTAGCTTCCATTATGCTCTACCTTAGATGTGATTGAGTTTACATTCTGCTATGTCACCCCCATTCGAAAAGTATAAACTGCTTAGCATTATATTGTTAGATATTGTGACCTAGGACAGCGTTCTACCGCCGACACTACGACGTAGGCTGGACGTACCCACATCACGTGCCCTTACTCTAGGGTGCGGGTCGTGACACTGAACCTCTATTTCGTCTTCAGTTGGGCAAAGGTCGATCATTAGCCTGTATGGAACGGTGGCTTGGAGCGGACACCATCCAGCCCAACGTTAGAACGCCGCGGGGGTGCGCTACTAGGGATCTTTGAGAGGACGGCTCCGGATGGAATTGGAGGAGGGTCAGAGATTGGCTTGGTCAACCGGCGGCCGTTGCTCTGCTTGCTACCAGTCAGCGGATCACCGACACAACCGACATGTGGAAGTGGTCCCTAAACCAGAATGGGAATTTTACCCTGGCTTCCGCTAGAATGGTGACCCGTGGCAGCGACGTACCACACACCACATGCATGGAGTTTTGGCAGTCTTGTATTTCCACCAAATGGTCTATCCTCATCTGACGTACGATTCCTCGGAAGCTATCGACGGACGACCACACCCAATCAATCAGATTCAGGCTTGCATCCAGATGCCATTGCTGCATAGAGCCCACTTCAGAATCCGTTGAGCATGTCCTTTTCTCCGACGAATTGGCGACCAAGATTTGGCTCAACCTTCATAATAGACTTAGTCTTACCCCCCGACTGGGCTTCCACGATCTCCTGACCAGCTGGAGCTGCTCCCACGGACATCAGATCGTCGTAGCCGCTAGTATATGGGTTCTATGGAAGAACAGGAACAAACTCATATATGAAGGCCGCCAACTCTCTCATCCGCTATTATTCAGAGAGGTCAACAGACAAATTCTCAAAGCTAAGAGGAGATGCTCTTACAGCTCCAATACTTTTGGGAGGCCCTTACTTAGGCCATCTCCCGGGTTCCTCACGCCTTCCTTTTCAGATGTCGTAGGGACCCGGTCCCCTTTTGTGCGCATCTCGCGCGTTTGGTTTTGTTTTGCTCTTTTCGCCTTTAGCGCGCTTACTTGTATATGCTTTGGCATTTTGTGCCTATTCCTTCAATAAAGTTCTGGTTTCTTAATATATATATATTTTTTTCTTAATATATATATATATTTTTTTTTCTTAATATATATATATATTTTTTTTCTTAATATATATATATATATATATATATATATATATATATATATATATATATATATACTATTCCAATTGTTGATATTTTTTTATTCAATACCTTTAAGTTGGAATGTTGAGAGAAATTATTTATTAGTGTCTTGTTCATAACTTTTATGGAAGTTCTTTTAAGGATTGCATAGTTTTGTGCTTTACCTTACTTGTTAAAATTATCGTACTTATTAGTGCACATTTTGAGTATGTATCTTCTATATATTTATGTCCTGCATTATGAAAATATTTGTTTTAAAAATATTCTTAGCAAATTTTGATGATCATTCTTTGATTATTATTTGGGTATTTACCTTTCTTATACTTAGGATTTTTGGATTTTGATGTTGTTTGATGATACTGCATATATTCCTTTAAATCTAAGTTCTTAAAAGTAAAGAATATTTTGGGAACAAGTCGAAAGGGTCATTCTGTCATGCATGTATAAATAGCCTAAAGCGACATGGTGTACTAGTGTTCGGACTACCGCTAGCTGGAAACTGGCCTCTACAGCTAACCCAAAGTGATCAATACTTTATAGTATTAAGATTTATTAAGGTCTACTTGCAACCATTATCTAATTCTGGATCCAATGTACTATACACGATCCCCTAAGTTCCAGAATACATCATCATATCTAGCCCTATATTTTGAGCTACAAACTTTTTATTATTATTGTCCAATGATGTTTTTGTAGCACATGAGAATACATGTAATTGGTATATCATACTTCTTATGTCCTTAGCTACTATGGTTTGAGCTTATGTGTTGAGATTTTATATTTCTAGAGAATATACTTATTTCGTAATGGCTATAATATTTTGCATTCTCTAGATCGATATATTATTTCATTATCTTCGGTTAACCTCATTACTTGGCAAAGAGATTTGTTTAATTATGTTTTCATGAATATCTATTTAACCTCATTTTGAGAAGAGCGTAACTCTTTTATTTAAGTTATCCTCTTGCTCTTATTCTTGCTTAATAAAGAGTATATAAATAATTTTGATCATTCAAAATGTTTTACCCTTATTGTGAACTCTATGCTTAAGCATGTATCTTTAGTGTTAGTGACTTAAGATTTAATGAGCAAATTTATCCTGTTAATGGCCTACCTTATTAATCTTAATTAGTTATGTAGCTTGCTTATTTGCGATGTATTGTTAGGCTACATAATTTTTGTTCACTTTCACCCATCTAGCTATCTTCCTAAATTTTAATCTATATGTGATATGCTAGTTTACAAAAACAAGATTTATAAATTTTTTTGATGAGATTTGTATTCTATTTTAGATACATATGTTTGGTCTCTAAAATTAGTTTGACAATTTTTTATTATTTTAATCTTCTATCTATTGAGGTTTGTGATTCATCGCTTCAACTTCCTTCCATACTAATCATTGGTAAGCATCTCCTAAATTTCTCTCATCTTTGAGTCATAATTTTATCGTATTATCATATTACATCTTTTTAGATTAAATCTATAATAATTTAAATGAGATTGACTCTTTTTCCATATTTTCCATCAATTTGTAAGATTTTATTATAAATATAGATTTGAGATTTTCTCTTGATGAGATTCGTTGGATCATGTTTACTTTTATTGAAAAATGATCCTAATGATTGAGTAGTCCTACATTATCTAATTATATGGTTATCAAGTTAATTTATTACTCTACTTTGACAACTCATGGATTATCACATATGCTCTTTGCTATTTGAACTTCATTGGTTTCCCATTTAGTATTAGCAATGTTGGATTATTAACCTGTTGGTGGGTACATATGTAGTAAAACATACATAGTCCATGCAAAGCAATAAATTGGTTGATCATTTCTTAATTAGATAATCATGGACATGATATTTTAGTTTTATTTTTTATTTTTTTTTTTGAGCTATATTTTGACTTTAATCATGATTGATTTAATTGACTTTCTTCCTTTTCATGATAATATTTTTCTCAAAAGGTAACATACATTGATATATCATATTTAAATATGAGATTCTTCTATATAGGTTAGTGTATGTCATCCTTTGATTACGTGTGTTAAAATGGAATATTCTTTTAATTTCTCATCTTTAGTAGCTATTAAGTGGATATCTCTTCTTGACTAAATATGACATTATTCGTTTTATGACAATTTTATAGCCTTATATGCATTGAGCTAGTGGGAGAAATCCATAGTTGATTTACCACTAGATTTTGAAGTTATCATTTTTTATGCTATAAGTATTTTGGAACTAGATACACATATTTTGAGGGGGGAGCACATTAATTTGTTCGATTCATTTATACCCTTTAATATGTCGTATACCTAATTCATCTGAGACCCATATTTTCATCATTATTCATATCTTAGTCATTGAGGTCATGATATTGTTATTTCGGAAAAGGTTTATGAGAGTATATGCAATTGTTTTCATCATATTATCTCTCCCTTTTATATGAGTTAAATAAGTCATCTCGTTAATATTAACTTTCGTATCTTATCTTGATGACTATTGTACTTTCATTAATTTGGCTTTTCTTGTATGCTTAATTCATTTGGCTTTCCTTGTTGAGGACTTACCCAAAATTTATGATTGTATCTATATTGGTAATAGTTTGAGGGGGGAGCATTAAAGTCGACTGAATTTCTCTTTCTTAAGCATTTTTTTTCTTTGCCTTCATATTTATCTAAAGGGTATTCATGTAGCATGATGAGGTAATTGATTTCAAATGCATGAATTTGGATAAGCAAATAGAATTGCAAATAATGGGATTATTTTATATCAATTGCTCTATTTTACATTGATCATTCCTTTACTTATCTGTGGACAATTGTGACTATCATAGTTTCATTGATCAATTTTTCAAGTTTATGTAATTCAATATCTCAATTGGTATCTTTCTTCTTTGATATCTCTTATTTACTCCCAATGTTCTTCATTTAGTATACATTGATCATGACTGTCCATGCCTTTCTCATGCTCTGATTCATTTACTTAAGATTGATTTCATTTTCTATCCTTTTACGGGGAGCTTTACTTTGTGTCTATTTTGCTAAGTGACAAAAGGGGGAGGAACATGTGATGTGATATTTTATGTGATTTGTATATGCATATCTTTCATAATCTTATGTACAAGAACATGAATATTACATCGCGGGGAAGCCATGATATATCTGTAAATTTCCTCTCTCTTTCATAATCTTATGCATATCTGTCATAATCTTATATACAAGAACAGAAATATTACATTGCGGAGGAGCCAAGACATATCTGCAAATTTCCTCTCTTCTTTAATATGTGTCCAGGTATGAATATTTAGACATACAAATATCTTTTTGTCAATTATCAAAATGGAGGAGATTGTCGACCCAAACCGGATCACAGTCAACCTGATTTTGATAAATAATAAACAGATATATGATATGATCTAAAACATCAAGCTCAAGATAGAACATCCCCTGATCGAGATAAGACATCGTCTACAAAGATGTGACTTTGCTAATATACTTGGTCTCGAGTCTGTAACCTTCAATTTATAGAGTATAGGAGAATGTGTACGTTGAGTCGCACTGTGTCATCTCAACCCCTAGACATATCTCTCCAAGCTCTACCGTACAAACATACCAATTTCTGAACCAAACCACCATAGCCCATTGAGAACTTCTGTCCCAAGGGAGACAGAGTTCAGACCGAACTCTTTCTAAGGCAGAACTCGGGCCGAACTCTCTCCCCTAAATTCTAGCACCCTAATTTTAGGGCCTGCTTGATAATAGCTGTCCAACGTTCGAAATTTTGAATTCTTGGGACATAAGTTTGGCCGAACTCTGCCTCCCAAGAGTAGTATAAATAGAGATTGAATTCTCTCATTTCAAATCATCTCTTACCTTCAATATTCAAGCCTTCTAAGCTCTACTACTCCAAGCCTTACTCTTCCAATCTACTACCACTAAACTTCCTAAGCCCCAAGGTGCTCAGTGCAATTCAGCTAGAAGTTCTGTGCAAGAGTTGAAAAGAAAGTCACTTGAAAATTTCAAGTTTCGCATTTGCGAAGTCAAATGAGTGAGCGCTTCCAAAGCTCGTGTCTGTAAGAAGTTGGCATGCTCTTCTTAGTAAAGGCACGTGTGTACCCTATTTCACAAATAGTGGATTTCAATTTTGAGCGAGAGTTCTCAGGCCTGGAATAGTCCTCCACGAGGGAAACCAGGTTAAAATCGCTGTGTTTGAGATTGCTTCTCTGAACTCTTTTATTTTTGTATTATTTATCTCTAATCTTATATATTATCCCACTAGCTACTTCTTCATGGATTAGAAACAAGATAATTGATACAATTATAAATAACCAATCCTATAGTCTATCGCAAGTTATGAGTTATATACATAAAGAACATCGGATATATATTACTTATATATTCCAAAGCCCGGAGAGCCTGGGAGCTAGCTTTGGCTTTAATGAATGGTAGTTTTGTTGATGCATGCTAGTTTTGAAGTGTATGTTTAGAATTATCGAGTCAAATCCAGGTACCGGATGCTTTCTAAAGACTACAAAAAAAAAAACTTTCAAAGAATTTTTATTTGTTTTAGGCATGCATAGATGATGTTTAATGGATTATCTTTCTTTCATATTGATAGAAATCTATCTTATTTATTGCTTGTGCTCATGACCCTAACTATCAATTACATCCAGTTATTTTTGTTGTTGTTGAAAGTGAAAACACTGATTTCTGGACATGTTGTTTAAAATATTTTAGAATATATTTTGAAAGCTATTTTAATGAATGAAATATAATTTTATTTTAATCAGATAAATAAAATGGATTAATAAATTCTATGTGTGTTACTTTTCCAGAATTACAACATTTTTTGTATTCAATATTTTAAATTAAATTTGAAATATCAAGTAACCAAAGTTATAAAATTTTAACAAATGTTAAACTCTTTTGCAAGATCATACAATAAAACGGATGTTGATTATTGACATAATCGACAACATCTGTAACGTCCCAGTCCTAAAGTATATAATACCATGATATGTAAACATGTCAACTACAAATCAAGTGGACTCCAGCCCTATTGGAATATGTATAAGCTATCTAGAGGTTCAGTCTAATTATAACTAGCAAGTCCAACTACATCTCAATCCACATGATATTATTTCAAGTGAGAACCAAGTGTATCAGTGTTGATCAAGCAGTAACACACCGATTCCACAAGAATAAAAATACCAAGAAAGATAATATGTACTAAATTTGGCAAGACCTTAATACATTTGTCTGGACAAGCTTATGATAAAAATAAAGCTTCTGAAACCTGGCTATATCAGCAGAGTAAAGTCATAGAAATTTAATTATAATGCCAAGGAAATATAATAAAAACATCAACCAATATATACCTGAAATCTTGAAATGCAATCGTCAACCACCATCTAGCCTATAAAAGCGAACTCAACAATAGCCTGGAGAGATCACCAGGTCCTCAGGGGACAGGAATATACATAATAACATGCCAAATATAACAATAAATAAGATGCATAGAAAGACAAGAAAATAGACACAAAGAAATAATTAAGACACAAAGATACTAAGATAGTTACATGTCATATAGAAGCGTAATACTAGACGTGGCTAACAAACAAGTCAAGTCAATTCTATAGACTGTAGTCAAGACAAGCACTCTCAATCTAAAGTCTCAATTGTAGTCCAAGGAAAGCGACTCTCAATCGAGAATGGTCAAGATAGCCAATCCTAGTATCATTCTACTCTCCTAAGGAACACAGTGTCAAATCAATCCTATAGACTGTAGCAAAGGCAAGCGCTCCACTCTATAGAATATCTCAAGTCAAGTCATACTGAAGTAAATTTATGTCAAGGAAATAGTATCGTAGGATTAGACAACTCCATCATGAGACATATGTGAACACGAAGATCAATATAACATGCAATAAAAATATAACATAAATCATATATGTGCACGTAAAACAAGAAACATGGTAAAATAGTATATAACAACCGAATATGAATCACATGAACATGTAACCATATGACAAAATAAATAACATACGAAAATGAAAGCATGTAAATGTTGTATAATTCGGCCAGATATACTTGTCTATCGTCCAAGTCCCAGCTGAATCTGCATTACCAAAGCCTATTAAGAGTTCACATATAATAAAAAAATTATTATTAATATTCTAATTATACATGGGACATATGGGTTTCCTACACAATAAGTGTACATGTTTGTAGAGAATACCTATACCTAGACCTAGTTTTATAGTTTTTGACTTTCGAAATTCAAGGTTAAGTTCCGAAATAAAGGATAACTATATAAATCACCTAAAAACCATAAAATTATGATTTAACCATAATTTATATAGAATTTAAGCTATGAATTCTAGATTTAGAATTTTAAAAAAATTTATGGTTATGTCGACTCTATGTCAATTACTCTTACCCGAAACTTGTCTGGAACATTACGAAACTACTATTTTGACATACTTCTATGAAATAACATATAAAAATATATTTAATTTTGATTATAACTCAAAAATTATATCTTATTTATTTACCAAATCAACCCCTATTATGAGCTATCATATGTCAGCAATTTAGTCCAATACCTAGTCCAGTGACCCATACTTTTAGAATTCTGATTTGGGATAATAAAATAATGAAAATAATTTTAAAATAATAATTTTACAGTAGTAAAACACCGGTAAATTCAATTTTAAAAATTCTAATAATTACTTAAAAATTCATACCGAAAGGCTCTAACTAGACCTACTGCAAACCGTTGTTTCAACAATTCTACCTATAAAATATATGGATGATAATATGGAGCAAAAGATGAAAAATATGGAATTTAAGACATTAATTTCAAATTTCTACAGAACTAATATCATGAAAATTCAAGATGGAAAAGTTAGGAATTTTTACCGAAAACCTTCAAAAGATGGGTTGTCGGTGTTGTTTCTTGTTCAAGAACACCACTCCTTGCTTTGCTTGGCTTGCTACCCATTCTTGATGGGTTGAAGGTAACGGCAAAGGTGCTTGGATGGGTTTGATGGCAAATATAGAATTTTTGTGGAGTTTTGGTGAGATTGGAGGAAAGGATGGTAAGAAGGTTGCTTGTGGGGATTTTTCTAATTTGCCATTGGATCAGTTACATGACATAATAACTAAGCATACTTGTGTCGAAGAAACCATACTCATGCCAAATGACAACAACAACTTATCGATACTTACCGTCCGACCTTCACGGTTCTTCGCAACAACATAGTTTATAACGTAGCTAGGAAATTAGTGACAAGCTACTAAATATTAGGCTCACTAGGCACATTGCATGCTGTGCATCCACTTTTTGACTCAATCTAATGACATGTCCGCGGATTGTCGCTAGTATGCTAACTCAATCTGTATGAAGATCACTAGCATGATAGGCTATTCGAGGACTATATTGTAAGATGACGACACTTCGCGTGAGAGGTGCGAGCTCCACCGATAGGTCACGCTGCCTGTATTATGATTCACTCTTCAAATACGGGTCGCACTGCCACCGAAAGACGCGTAATAGCCAGTTCCTCGTGCCGACATGATCTATGTTCTTCGGCGATTCACTCGAGGAACTAAATCCTTGTGCATAAGTTATCCAATGATCATGAAAGACTCAACTTTAGTGGCCAAACTTCTAAAAATATTTTCTCATACCCAGCTGCTCTCGCTGCTCTATGCTGTACGACGTTGGACAACATATTGCGTAGTGCAAAGTTCGTCATCAAAGCACCATTTTGCGCCTTCTCACCCACATTCGAGTTTTAATGGGCCTGGCCACTAATGAAAATCACAATAAATTGGTGACACAAAAACAAATATTTTTTTCAAGAATTTAGAATTTGCGCTATAATATAACATTATATAATATCAAATACATGGACTAACACGTCCTATGTGTACAAATCAATAAAAAAAGAAACTTATATTCAAATACAATATCAAAGTTTTGTGACATGGATGATGGACCACTCTCGAGTACCGAAGGCCAGACACGCCACTTATTCAAGCCCTTGATCAATCCCCTCTAAGTCTGAATATAATTCAAGCCCATTGTGTAGATAGGACTAAGTCTCGTACGTATCCACACATTATTAAGCATACATTATAATATCTAATCATTTATGAAACCCACGACAAAACCATCTAAAAGGCAATATTGAATTGGTATAGGTAGGGGTGAGCAAATATCGACCGCTACCAAAAAATCGACCGAATACCGATTAAAAATATTCCGAAAAATCGAACCGAAATTATGTACCGATACCAAATTACAGAACCGATTAAAATATGGTATAATGGTAGTGGTAACGATTTGAATGTAATACCATACCGATAATACCGAACCCGAATACCGATTAAAATATATATATATATATATATATATATATATATATATATATATATATATATATATATATATTCCGTTAGAATGTTGTTCGTGATTAATTTTGTATTACTCTTTTTCATTTTTATCTTTGTTTTAGTTGAAAATTTGTTTGTTAGAACTTAAAATGGATTTTGGTGGACTTGAAGTTATGTTAAGAATACTAAGAATTGAGTTTTGGTCTTTTGAGCTTATATTTTTGTGTTTTCATATAATTTTGAAATGAATTTAAGTGTACTTAAACTTATACTAGGAATTAAACTTAGTGACCGTGTTTGATCTTTTAAGCTCTTTTTTATGTGTTTGCGACTTGTTACATATTATTCTAATAAATTTGATTAATTGCTTGCTTGGTAGAGGCTTGGCTTTGAAATTTAATGCTTCCAAAAAAAACTAAAAACATATTTTTCTAGGTTAAGAAGTTCATATTAAGTGTGTTGATTGATCAAGTGTTAAATGGTAAAATACCGATACCGAACAAAAACCGACCGAATATCGATTTAACTGAAACCGAAAAAACCAATTCTAAATGGTACGATATTAGTATTGATTTTTTAAATACCGATTTAAAAAAATACCGAAAAATCCAATCAAATACCGACCGATTATACTGACGCTCACCCCTAGGTTTAGGTATGGATGCCTTTGCCAAATAACAGACGAAGACAATATGGTTGAAGAAGAAAAGATGGTCACTAATTGATCTTGATAAATGAGGCAAATATGTGGTAGACAAGTAAAACCAATTCTACAATTGGCCTCCAAGAAAGCACCCACCGTGCATTTGTGTGCGCTTTATCCAAATTGTAACCGAGTACTACAAGTAAGATGGTCTTTGCGAGACAATCGGAACTTTCATATGTACTTGATTTTGATAGTCTTGGCTAGAAATCACATAAGTCTATATCGTCTATATCGTGAAGTCTTGAAACACATCTTATGAACCACTACCAACTCTAAAGTTGGAAAAAAATGTTCGGCCTTAACTAATTATCATGGATACGTGCAGTATCTAACCAGAAGAGTAATGCTATATGTACCTCCAAAAATTTTATCGTTCCATTTTCTTCTGTCACGTGGTACTCTATTATTACCCAAACAGATAGAAAAAAAATTGGAAGAAGACATAAATAAATAAAAGAAAATCAGGTGACGAAAGGACATAAAAAGATAAAATTTTGGAAGTACATAAAGTATTTTTCTGACCAGAATCGGCTTAGCTGATAAACTTTGTCTTCAAGCAAACGTGGGGGAAAGATCCTTACACGTTCCTAGGAGCAGGAGGGACCCGAGCTCTATATAAGGACTTTGGTTTCTGCAACCGAAGCAATTCATTCATTCATTAGATCAAAACTTGATCGATCTCTTAATATTAATTCCTTCATCGATCCCCTCTCTAGTTCGATATATGGTCTCCGGCATGGCCCAACTCGTGTTGACCTTAGCATTTGCTTTCTTTCTCGTTGCATCTAGTGCTCGTGCTGCAGTTGTCGAGCACACGTTCAATGTAATGAGAACCTAGCTTGCCGGTTTTTTATATATATATCAATCTCTCATGCATGCATGCACAGTTTAATAGTGTAGCTTAAGGAACGTTTAATTGTTGTTATGTGAACAATATTTGTTGTTGTTAATGATTAGGTGGGAAACCTGACGGTGAACAAGCTATGCCAAGATAGAGTTATCACGGCAGTTAACGAGAAGCTACCAGGGCCCACAATACTTGCCAAGGAGGGCGATACAGTAATTGTCCATGTCAACAATAACTCCCCCTACAACATCACAATCCACTGGTACGTACTTAATTGATCGATCGATCATTAAACTGTTAAATTATGCACGTACGTAAATGAATGCATGCATATATGTTGAGTGCAGGCATGGGATATATCAGCTCCTAACTGCTTGGGCTGATGGACCGAATTACATAACCCAGTGCCCGATAGTTCCCGGCAGGAGCTACGCTTACAACTTCACCATCACCGGACAAGAGGGCACCCTCTGGTGGCATGCGCACGCCTCCATTCTCCGAGCCACCGTCTACGGTGCTCTGATCATCCGACCGAGAGCCGGAAGCGATGCGTACCCCTTCCCCAAACCTCACAAGGAAATCCCCATCATACTTGGTATGATACTAATTATATATTCATTCAATCACTATTTCTTCTCCTTCCTTTTAGTAGAAATTTCCAACTCTGTATTTAGAGACAAAATAATAGAATATAATGTAAATAAATAATCTGCCTGAGACTGAGGCTTCAACGTGGTTCAATGTCTTTAATACAATATTCGTCCCGCACTGGTGCTTATGGTTTAATGACGATTAAGGTAGCGGCAGTTCACACCGCAAGAACTGGACAAAAAACAATGTTGGTTGTCCCTCTCTCACTTATTCTTAATGCTAGATGGATGAATTCAATTAGTGAATGCTTCAAACGCTTACGCTTTTATAGAAATAAAGAGACACAATGGTAAGGACACACATTTCCAATAAATAGATTCGTACACCCTTCCATAGATATTATTGCCATAGATTCGTTGATAGAAAACAATTATTATTATTATTATTATTTCAAATATATATATTCATTTTTCTAACACTCCCATATAAGAAACCTTTCAAAACACTAATCCAACTCTTAATTATATTATATATGATTGTAACATGCATGCAGGTGAGTGGTGGAACGCCAATGTCGTTGATGTGGAGAATGCGGCCTTTCTGTCCGGCCAAGGTCCCACTAACTCCGATGCATACACCATCAACGGAAGTCCGGGGATCTCTATATGTGTTCCTATAAACGTACGTTAACATTAGATAGTACATAATGCATTAATCAATCATTCACTTATGGTAATTATAACATGCATGGATCTGTCTGTACGTAATATATACGCATGCAGAAACCTATAAGCTCGAAGTGGTGCAAGGAGAGACCTACATGCTCCGCATCATCAACGCGGCACTCAACAATCAGCTCTTCTTCAAGGTCGCCAATCACTCCTTCACCGTCGTCGCTGTCGACGCTAGCTACACCATGCCGTACAAGACCGATGTGATAGTCATCGCCCCGGGCCAGACGGTCGATGCCCTCATGGTCGCCGATGCATCACCGTCCGCTCGTTACTACATGGCTGCTCGTGCTTACGCCAGCGCGGTCAATTTGGCCTTCGACAGCACCACCACCACCGGAATAGTACAGTACAAGCCCGTCGGAACCAACCGATCCACAACCGCTGATCCTCCCGTTATGCCATCTCTGCCTGACTTCTTCGATACGCCAACTGCGTACCGGTTCTACACCAACTTGACAGCTCTGATCAAGCCAGCATCGCCAAAGGTGCCGCTCGACGTCGACGAGCGCATGTTCGTGACGATCGGATTAGGCTTCGCTCCGTGCGGCGCAGGCCAGACCGCGTGCATGGGCCAGGCCCTATCCGCGAGCATGAACAACGTGTCTTTCGCATTCCCGACAAGGATGTCCCTACTGGAGGCGCAGTTCAAGGGCACCAAGGGGATATACACCTCGGATTTTCCGAACATGCCGCCGCTCGTGTTCGACTACACGAACCAGAGCATGAACACCGATCCGGCCGCGGACTCCCTGTCCGTCACTCCCAAGGGTACCAAGGTGAAAAAGGTAAAGTACGGCGCCGTGGTGGAGATGGTGCTCCAGAACACGGCGTTGCTGGCGATCGAGAGCCATCCGATGCACCTCCACGGCTTCGATTTCTTTGTGCTGGCGCAGGGGTTCGGGAACTACAATGCTAGCACGGACGTGAAGAGCTACAACTTGGTCAATCCGCAGGTGAGGAACACCATTGCGGTTCCCACCGGTGGATGGTCTGTGATTCGGTTCAAGGCTAATAATCCAGGTATGTATACATGTATGCATGTTTAATTAATTGTAAAATACACACATCTCAACTAACTTAACTACCAACGATTAATAAATTGGCACTTCCAACTATAATAAATTTATTTTAAAATATTTTATACTATCCTAAAATTGAATTGTCATATAAGTAAAATTTAAAAAGCGGAAAAAAATACATATAAATGCTCATGCATGACACCTAATTTATATTACATCTTAAAATGATTATGTGTTGGACTGAGACTGTTGTATGATGGTGTAGGTATGTGGTTCATGCACTGCCACCTTGACGTGCATTTGACGTGGGGAATGGCCATGGCTTTTGAAGTTGAGAATGGGCCTGATGCTGCATCCACACTCCCTCCTCCGCCACCAGACTTTCCTACGTGCTAGATGAACTCAACCACTCTAGTGATTGATTATTAATAAAGAAGCTGCTAAAAAGCCTCATGCATGTACTTTATGGTGTATTTGTTTTTATTTTATTTTAATTCTTAATCACAAAGAATGTTTGTTGATGTTGTCAATTCATTCTTTCGTACCATCTTTGTTTGTAATTAGCAAATTGAATAATAAAGGATTTTACACTCTTTAATTTCTATGAATCGAAGATGACAATTGACATATTATCTTTGATTTATTGGTGAGATGTTACTATCCAGAGTGACAGCCCATTAGCAATTCAATATTGTTAAAGTTCAAACAACCCATTACAGAGCAACGTGAGGTGAGGATCGGTATAGTTTTTTTTTTTTTGAGTAACAGCATTGCATTAATGAATTAAGACAATACATGGTTCATATCAAAACTGATATGATGTGAAATACAATCCGGAATTACATCAAAAGAACAAATAGAACAGGGACTATGCTGAATAAGGGAATAAGATGCAAGGTGGTGTGCCACTGTATTTGTGGATCTGTGTTGAAACTGGAATAAGATGTCAGGATTGTTTTCCTTGAAAATCCTAGCTTCTTCAATAGTGTGTCGCGCTCTCCATGGAGGGTTAATAGCATTGAAATTGATAGAGTCAATCAAAGTTTCCTCGATGGCCGATTTTTATATTATTTACATCTGTATTTAAAAAAATTGATACAAATATCGTACCATTTATAATTTTTTTTTCCATTTTTGGTTAAACGATATTTGATCAATTTTTGTTTGGTTAACACACACACACACACACACACACACACAAATATATTATTATATATATATTATATATATATATTATATATATATAAACACACACACACCACACACACACACACACACACACACAAATATATATATATATATATATATATATATAATAACACACACACACACACACACACACACAAATATAAATATATATATATATATATATATATATATATATATATATATATATATATAATTTGCATTAATAAGACACCAAAGTACTAGCAGACCCGGAGTCTGTCTCCATTTACAACCCCAAACTAGCTATATCATATATTCAATATTGTGTATGATCCCTATCACAGGTACCTAAGTACTATAAAAATGCGAGCATTTCACTCTCTCCAAATATGTCAAACAACAGCTGCTAGCTGAATCTTTGCTGCTCTATACCACCTGTCCCCTCGTCGCTTCAGCATAATCATATCCCGTACCAAGATGTCCACTCCTGACTTCATGATAGCCCGTCCTGGCATTTGATGTTTGGCGCCTTGCATCTTCCAAATTTTCCATGAAAACGCATACCTAAAGAATAAATGATCCATAGTTTCGTTTTTCATACCACATAACACACAAGGATGACCGTCAGCATGTATTCCAAAGTGAGACATCCGATCAACAGTCAGCAGGCCGACGCCTCATAAATAGTCTATATAGACATACTTGAAATTTTCAATAGCCCCTTGTGTTGTACCCATGGATCATGCTACATATCCGTAGACTCCCCATCACATATCACCCGGGTAACGACCCGCTTGACACAATTCTGAAGCTTCAGCATGTGCTAATTAAATGTTACTGATTCATTGTTATTAGCAACATAAGCCCAAAAATTACACACCTTCAGGTATTGGTTTCGCATCCAAACAGCCCACTTGGAGTCCTCTTGTAGAAACCGCCATATCAACCGCATCCCCGCCACATGACGCATAGTCCGAGTAGATCGGATCCCAACTCCCCCTTCCTCATACGATCGACATAAAGAACTCCAAACAATTGCATGAACTCCCCCCTCCATATAAAATCAGCACAGATCTTCTCCAATCTGCCAATAGTCGCTAGTGGAAGTTTGATTGACTCGAGCCAGAACCCAGCGATGGCAAGAATCACAAATTAATTTAAATATAAAAATTAGTTTAATCTAATCTCAATTCAACAATTGATCATACTAATAATTTGAAATAATATTTAGTATTATCAAAATAATTTAAATAATATTTGATACTATCAAAGTAATTTAAACTATATTTATATTAATCCAAAATCTTATTTGAAAATAAATTGGCAAATCCTTTTGTTGTTCAAAAATACTTATGATTTTTAAAAGCCATTTTCGAAACCAAATCTTTTGGAAGTTCAAAATAATAACCAATACCTTTTATAATTCCAATAATAAAATTAAAAAAAAAATCAAGTTTATGAAAACTAATTAGTACTTATTCAAACTATTAAATTTAAATTAGTTTTGAAATGTTGAAATATAATAAAATATTTTATACAAAGTTTCAAAAGAATATAGATTTATTTATTCACCTTCAGTGCCACTACATCAACTCCGCCTGCACCAGGAAGTCGCTTTCCGAATTTGCTTATAATAGAAAGAAAAATACTTTGTTATTTCTTGGTTAAAGAAAATCGTACAAAATTTGTAAAAATGTAAAACAATACAAAAATTGCTAGTTGTTGGAAATGTAAAACATACGAACCTTTTGCAATAAAGTTGCAACAATAAGAAATTGAAGAAGAAAATAAAGAAGATATCTTGTTGGGCAGATGACGATCACAATTGCTCAGCAAAATTTTTCTTTTTGGTTAATCTAGTTTCAGAGCCATTAAATTCAATAATTTGAATTTCTGGAATATTTCTTTATTATCCTCGGAATTGGACTTCTCATAAACAAAACCTAAGATAGGAGTTGTGGCTTCTACGTTGTTGTTAACTCTCATCTCATAGCATATATCTCAAATAGTTTTTAAGAACCAAACCAAGATTATATATAGGGGAGCCAAGTCCCCTAGTAGCCATAATCATCCATAATGGACAATTAATTTGTAAAGTAACACCCCTAATGTGTGTGATTACAATAGTAACTCCCACAAAATGGACATAATAAAATAGACAACAATTGCCATGCTGGAACATACTGAAGAAGCCACAAGGAAGCACAATGAAGCAGTGACACTGGAGTACCAGTCCCGTGGGAGCAGCCTTCTAGATATAACCTAGGTCTAGCGGAGCAGCCTACACGCTGGAATATAGGTTCAGTGTGAGTACCCTGTACGTTAGAACCTAGGACCAGCGGGAGAAGCTCTCACGCTTCAACCAAAATTCGACAAGAGCAAAGGCCGTATTGGAACGTTGATCCGCTGCACCTCGATACTCTTCGATGGAACATGGGTCCAGCAGGAGCAACCTCCATTATAGAAGCTAGGTCCAGTGTGAGCACCCTCTTATGCTATAACCTAGGTCCAGCGTTAGCAGCCTCTACACTGGAACCTAGGTCCAGAGTGAGTAGCCTCCAGACTGGAATCTAGGTCCAACATGAGCAGTTCCTATGCCAGTACAATAGTTCAGCAAGGACACTAGGTGCTAAAATGCTAGCCTATTAGACCCTGCTACTCTTGCTGCTCTACGCTGCACGATATTAAACAACATGTTGTGTTGTGCAAAGTGCGTCATCAAAGAACCAATTTGTGCCTTCTTGCCCAATTTTGAGTCGAGTGGACCTAGCTTCTAATGGAAATCCTACTAACTTGGTGACAAAAATAAATGTTTCTTGGAGGATTTGAAACTTATCCTCTAATAAAACATCCTATAATATCAAACGCGTGGACTACATCACCTTATGTCACGACCCGCTTCCGAATAATCGGACACGAGTCGGACACGCCCATCCTTTATCGTTCGACACGATAAAGTAAGCTGTACCAATCTCTAGGAAAAACAACAAGTCCAGATAATAATGAATATAAACCACAACATCTAATATCGAATCCCAGAATCAAATACAAGTCTAAGAGTTATGACATTTCCAGCAAATGAAAAGTAAACTGGTGTCTCTAATACAAAGTCCAGGTAAAACTAAAAGGAAGGTACTAGGCCTCCTCAGCCTCTAAGTCCAGAGCAACATCAGCTGGCTCATAGGTGCCTCCAGGCTCCTGCCCGTAATAAGTGCCACAGATAGCCTCCAACGCACCTGCAACATATCCTAGTCAGGAGCGGAGCTAAGTATATCCAAGAAAATAAACATGAACATCATGGTATGAAAATGAATACATGAAAATATATAAAGTACGAGAAATGAGAACATGACATAAAACCTGAACATGAATACTGAAAAATAAATACAGGGAATCCAAGGAACATGAAATGAATCATGAACATGAAATACACAATGAACCTGATACGTGCAATATATCGAAAAATGTTCAGAGTGTGTGATCGGCTTGGGTAGATTCAGGGAACATGAAATGCTACGGCTTCAGTCCCGCGTGCACGAAACGGGGCCTAAGCTATTCACATGAATAGTAACTCGGGTTTGATCACACATCTAGGGGTGAGCATATAACGGTTGAAAACCGAAAACCGAACCGAACCGAAATATGACAAACGGTTCGGTTTTTCGGTTATCGGTTCGGTTTACGGTTTGAAAATTTAAAATTTGAAATAACGGTTCGGTTTTCGGTTCTTCATCCGAAAAACCGAACCGAACCGAAAACCGATTTAGATTTAGTAATTTATCAAACTATCCACAATATACATATACTAATGTTTATTAACCCCTAACTGAGCGCACTCTCTTCTCATATTCTACGTCGGTGCTTCTTTGAGCACTCTCTCTATCTACCCTCAATCTATATATACTAATATCTTTCACTCTATGTAATATAACAATTCATAAATACAATAATGTCATATGTTTTTTTAAATTTTGTTATTTAAATAGGCCCATTTTGCTAAAAACTTGAAGGCCATGCACATTGGCCCATGAAACCGAACCGACCGAAAACGAACCGAATTAATTCGGTTCGGTTTTTGTTCGGTTTTTATAAAAACGGTTCGGTTTTCGGTTTTGAAAAATACGGTTTACGGTTATTTCGGTTTTCACATATTCGGTTCGGTTTGAACCGAACCGAACCGATGCTCACCCCTACACACATCTGTAGTATTTTTCCTCCCAGACACAAGTAAACTCAAGGAACCAGATACCAGACAATCTCGTAAAATATCGTGTCAACCAGAAGATACAAGAATGAATATACAAGACATAAGAAATGGAAAAATCCGAGGAGTATACTTGCCTTGCTCAGGGTGATCAAGTGTGGGTAGTAAAGATAAAATTCTCCTGTCAAATGATTTATAAGTTGATTAATAAGCACTCTACCCTAAACTAGCTTATTCAAAAAAATAAAGGTTTTGAAGTTGAACACAAAGCTCTTATAGTGGAAACTTATTTTCTAAAGTCTATTTTGGTTAAAAGAAACATAGTTAATATCCTAATCATTATTCAAGGTCTAAACATAAGGAAATCTTAGTCTCTAATTCCTTGTCAACAATCTAGGCTTAATAAGGATTTTACAGTAATAAGAAGAACCTAACAGATACCCAGTCTTAGGTTTACTTAAAATAATGATAAGTAGGCATTTTCCAATATCCTGTCAAATAGGGAAATTGTCCAAGTCAATAACAGTTTGTCTATTGCATCATGAATCAGTCAAGCTAATCTTCCCAGGTTTCCCCTTTCTAGAAATACTATACCTAAATAATATTAAAACAGTTCTCAAGGGTCAGTCCTGAATAGGACTTACATAAGTCAGTTCCTAACCAGGCTGATATGGTTCAATCTTAACTAAGACACTGCTTCAAATCAATCCAATTAAGGTGCTGATATAAATCAGTGTCAGCTAAGACTGATACAAATCAGTCCCTAGTTGATACACATAACACTAATTGTCTGAACATGACAGTCCTGACACTGCTATTCCAACTATCCCAGTTATGACTTAACTGTACCACCCATCCTTTCTAAAATAATTCTTTAACCTACTCCTGAAGAATGGATTATAATTCAACTCAAGACTTCAATCCTGTATTCAGTTTAGTTAAAGTATTGAACTAACCCAAACATCTCTATTTATGTAACTGACAGTTACAACAAAATATGTCCTGCTATTAGGTTTAAGTCAAACAATTGGTAGTAACAAAAGTAGACATGCCATAAACCCCTTATCAGTTCATCACCTGTAGCTTTCCAAAGCAACCAAGGCCTATAAGCTTGGTTTAAAGTAAATAGAAAAACCCCTTGCATTCTCAGGAACCAATACTGCAGGTTCCTTACCAATGTACTCGAGTACTTGCTGCTGATATGAGTTCAAAAGATAGGTTTGCAGATTCAAGAATTAAGATTTCCAACAATAGGCTGTGGTCCTCCAACCTAATGACAACCTAAACTGATTTACCAGTACCCTGTATGTCCAATAGGCCCCTAAACTATCATCATCTCTATAAGACAAGTTCTCGAGTTTATAAAAGGATTTCAACATCTAGCTAACTCCCTGTAGACTTTAGAGTAAAATCGACTATACAACACTAACTGTTCCAATATACTCTTAACTCCAAATCCAAATTGCAGACAACAATTCAATAGTACTAAAATTAACCAGCCTACAATACTCTGTACCAGATGGAAATCATCTGTCCACCATGAACAACTCACAACTGTCTAATCCACTCTAACCCAATATCAAAACAACTGATAGATTACATGTAAACCTTATAATGCAGCTATCAAACAATAAGGAAATCAGAAACTGAAATATCTAATTTAGAGATTTCAACCCAGGTTAACCCAAATCTTTACCTAACCTTGTATCAGTAATAACACCAATTTATCCTGCTGCTTTTCTGATACAGAGTCTGGGCAAGAACACTGCTAAACAAAAATACTTCTAATCATCAGTACAATTCTCTATTATAGACGAGGTTTCATCCTAGGACAAAACAGCTGATATCACCATCAAGTCCAAAAAGATTTAGTAACTCTGTTCTGAAATGAGAATGGATATAACAAGTTCAAGAGATTCAATTAAATCCTATCTCGAAATATACAATCCCGATCCAATTCCCCAATCTAAGATTAATATCAATCCTATAGAGATTTGGACTTTCAACTCAAGATAATAATACTTAACTCGATTCGTGATCATCCAGCATCATTCAAAAATGAAAATTAACCAATAGAGCCTACGCAGGAGATTAGCATTACCTGATCGAGATGGGATCAAATAACAGTCGACTGAGAGCAGCTCTAAATCCAGGTGATCCAAATCCTTAGGGATCATAATCGAGCAAAATAGAATCAAACAAAGAAAATTGCTTCACAAATTAAATCTTACAAGACTAAATGTAATAAAAAATCAAAGACACAGAGATCGGATACCTACTTGTTGTATCCAACTCTAGATCACCAAAAGTTCAAGTATCAGTTCTCAGGAATTTCAAGGAGCTTCAACTAATGGATCTGCAAGATCGAGTAGAACTTAGCAAGATCACTAGAACTACTCTCACAGGATCAAACAATCAATCTGATATTTAAGATCAAGGAAGATCAACACATTCTAAAATCAGTAGGAAATTACCTTGTCTAGGTGATATGATGAGACAAAGAATTTGGTTGGATCGATCACCGATCCATGACTCCCACATCTTGTTGATTACAAGAAAAGACAGTCAATCCATCAGTCGATCCATATCCAGATTCAGCATAATTCGAGAAGTAAAGAGAATCCTTACCAGATCTATTGAATCAAAGGAATTTGTGATCTGAAAATTGATCCCTGCTATCAATGCCGAGATCCCTTTCGCATGCATACTCGTCGAGGTGTGGCTTCGTTTCGCTGTGGTTGCAGAGGCTCGATCATTGTTGATGATTGAAAGCTTTAGCAGACACCAACGGCTCTCATCACCATGAATTGATTGTGAGCTCGAAATTGAGCTTTGGAGAAGAAAAGAATCAAAAGGAAGGTCCTTTAAATAACCGTCAGGAAACTTGAGAAGGGAATGGAAGGGCGGGAATTAAAATTTCCTCCACTACTCCTGTCAGAGGTGGTTATAGAAGGTTTGAATTCCTACGGGGGATCAAAATCATAAGCAAAATTGGTTTGGGGTCTCAATTTATTAAACAGAGCTGATTCTTAAAGTAGAAATTGTAAAACCCCTAAATTTCTACTATTTTTATCGATTTTTGGTACTGATTTAAAAATTTTTATTGTACGTCGCGTAGTCGTATTGTACGTTGTGCCAAACGACATATTTCGTAAATTGCTCGACGAATACGAATATGTGCGAGCGTACATATTTTTAGAAAAAAAATTTATAATAAAATTATTTTTTATATAGGAAAGTACTTGTTCAAATAAATATAATAAATATTTTATCTTTATAAAAGAATTATTTTGTTCGTCGTTTTAAAATAAGTAGTGAATTGAAAATTTTGGTTTATACAAAATATATTCTAGATATTTGCGAAATTTGGAATTTGTATAGTAACCTATTTTTGTTATTTATAAAAAGCTACTTATTGATTTAATATTTAAGTAATTATCATGATTTTCGAAATTAATATTATTATATTTTTAATATTTACGAAAAAGGTGTTTAAAATTTAGTTTGATTTGATATTTGATTAAATACGATAATTTAAAGTTTGAGGAGATTTTATTAAGTGAAGGTTTTATCTAGAATTGATTAAATAATTTAAAAGTTATTTAAAATAAAGGATGGAATTATCCATCGCAATTTAAACGAATACTAGTCCTATCCTAATGGGAATTCCCACCTCCTGTAAAAGGAGAGGTACTCATCCATAAAATTTTACCAACCAATCTCCATAATTCGTTCTGTGCATCGTGTCTATGACAGAATATTATTCTAGTACTTTACAGTCATCCACGTCGTGTCCACAGCCCGGACACAACGAAATAAATCACCAAACTGCCACTACCACCATGGCCTCGTCATCATCCCGATCACCACCCAGGCCACTCCGGATACCCCCAATACACCGCCACCGCCAACCACTGCCATCACCATCCCAGATCTCCGACCACCTCTTCCGCGACAACCATCACCACCACCATCATCCTCATTGCCGCAATCCAAACTCTCCGCCATCCTCCCGGACGACCCCGGTCCCAAACCCACAGAACACCACCGCCACCATCACCAGGAAAGAAAATAAGGAGGAATAAAGAAACCCTCACCTCGACCGAGTCCTCTGCACCACCGCACAGGGCCACAACACCACCATCGCGCGAAGGAGCCTCCGTCGTGTTCCCCGCCGACTAGCCCTGTTCTCCGTATCCATCCGGCACCACACTGGAGATGCGAACCCGCGCTCCGGCCACCTCGCCGCGAGTGGCGATCCACCGTGCCGCCCCCCTTAGCAGCCGCCTCCGCGAGACCCAGCGGACCCGCCTTCCGCCGACCCCGGCTGGAAATCCCTTCGCCGTCGTCCAGATCCCCTTCCGCGCGCCGGAGCCATACAACCACCGCCATCGAACCTTCGTCGTCCCCGACTTCCCGCGCAGGCCAGCCCACATCCCTCGCCGTCGCGATACTGTCGTCGTCATCCTCCGCCAGCGATTCTGCCCCAGCGCCCAGATCCTTGAGCCTGGCTGCTCCCCCCGCCTGAGAATCGCCGACCTAATCCACCGCGTTCCCGTCGAGCGACCAGCGCGATCGCCTATCCGCGCCTCCGTCGGCCGAGTCGGCCCCGTCCTCCAACCTTCGCCCACTCGGTATGCTCCTTGCGAACCTTCTCCTTCACTACTTTCCCTCATCTCTCTCTCCCGAACTTCATCTCTCTCTCTCTCCCGAACTAAATTGGGAAGAACTAGTTACCAGTGGTTCTATTAAAGTATATTGGTTTTTATCATTATTATTATATTATTATTATTATATTATTATTATTATTATTATTATTATTATTATTATTATTATTATTATTATTAGTATCATTATCATTATTA